>JALJCO010004973.1:0-22500 GCA_023101725.1 Atherinomorus stipes
CGCAGGCGGTGAGCGCGCGGTGAGCCGCGGTTATGGACCGGGCTTCGCGTGCGGTGAGCCGCGGTATTGGACCGGGCTTCGCAGGCGCGTGAGCCGCGGTTATGGACCGGGCTTCGCAGGCGGTGAGCCGCGGTTATGGACCGGGCTTCGCAGGCGGTGAGCCGCGGTTATGGACCGGGCTTCGCAGGCGCTGAGCCGCGGTATTGGACCGGGCTTCCAGTGCTTCCCCGGAGCTCTCCGCGGAGGCAGGCTGAAGCCGCGAGCGCGGTGCCGGGCCGCGGCCTTCAGCAGCGCCGCTGGAGCTCGCGCGTCACTGACATGGATGACCAAACGTCTGACACGCTCTGGACTCGCGGTTCTTGGATGCGAAGAGGCCGTGAGTGGCTGGACGAACCGGACCGGACCGGACTGGACCGGACCGGGATGCGTCCGTAGCCCTGGAAGCTAACGACGCGGCTCCGCGAGCAGCAGCTCGCGACGACGTCGCTACGCAAACGTTAAGATGGACCGTCCGATTATTTAAATAGTGGAAAACTTGACGCGGTTTAGCTAGCTCACACACAACTCCGCTTATTTACCGCCCAAACAGGCGGGCTGGCGGCCGAGTGCTGGTTCCTCCGGACACTTCGGTCTGTTTTCCCTGTCCAGAACCAGAACCAGAACCCGAACCCGACCGACCCATTTCTCCGAACCAGTCCCCGCCCTCCACCTTCGTTTTTCCATGTAGTCCCCGATCCTCTGCCTGCATTTTTAATCAGACACAAAGTAAACCTCCGTCAACCCGGATGTGCCTGAAACATGCACAAGAAAATAAATGAAATAATAAAAAAAAAGATCCAAGTTTTTACCTGTTTTCCTCCTGCGCGCGACTCTGCACGAGATGCCCTGCACGGTGGAATCCGCTGGCTTTAGTTTAAGCTCTCTGTGTTTGCTGTCCTTGCAAATGTTGCCTCCTAACCTTTGAAAAAAAATTAAAAAATAAAAAAAATAAAAAATAAAAAACAGCGGCAGGAACAGCGTCGTCTGGTTGGAGGCTGGATCTGAGCTACTGATGCTGCAAAGGGGAAAAATTCAGTGAGAACGCCCCCTGAACATGGCTCCGGCAGGAAAAGCCTCCCAGCAAAGGTAAAGGTGGCGTCGCGGCACGCGCACGTCACCCTTATTCATGGGAATAAGCTGAAAGAATAACGAATAAAACTGATATATTCTATGTAGCTGCCCTTTAATCTGACAGGGAGAGAGGCAGAGCATGAGGAGGAGGAGAGAGTCTGCAGTCTGGCACATCTCTGGACTCCATCTTTGATCTGTCAAAGCCAATAAACCCATGAAGGAGGAAGAAGCAGCCTCCTCTTCCTCTGAGACACAGACCCTCAACCCAACACTCAAAAATACAGGTACTAATTTGTACTTACAAGGGTACAAAGTTCCTTTCTGAAAGACATTTCTGTACCTTCATGGTCCATTTTTGTACCTTATCAAGCTGTATGAGTTAATAAAGTACAATTAAACCAATTAAAGATGATGAATAAAAGTCAATAAAACAGAGATTATGACAACAATCAAAGATGCTAATAATAAATGAGTAATTATTATAGAAATATTAGGCCAAACACATATATAATTATACATATAATTATTACTATGATTACTATGAAAATCATAATATAATAACTATAATTATACTACTGTTTAGAAGTACTGCTATTTATAGTTATTGTACAAGCTACACACATTTTTCAATGCTGCAGGTACCCTTAGGGTTGGAATGGTACAAATGTGTACTTTATATTACTTTGGAGCCTTTTTCATAGTATATAGGTACTTCTGGCCTCATAAAGACCAATATTGTACTTTTGAGAGAACATTTGTAGTAAATGTACCTGCAGGTACAGAAATGATCCTGTCTCGTACCTCTGTTTCTGAGAGTGCACATGAATATTTACAGCGTGGACTTTTAAATTTCACATTACAGATGACATTTATGACTCTTTAAGGAGTCATTTCTCCTGAAGAACCATTCAAAATACCGTTATGTTTTATTTCAGAGTTCAATCAGTCCATTCAATCATCAAACAGAATCAACATTTCATTTTTTGGAATGAAAAAGCTCCTTTGTTCAAATGGTTGAACATACCTATGTCTGTTAATTTTATTTAGCCAAAAACAGTTATTTCAACAATATTTAAACCAGGAAAATCAGGAGATTCACCTAAAGATTACAGAACAATAAGCTTAATAAATTATGATAATGAAATACTAACAAAAGTGATAAGTAATAGTGTGGTACACATGAACCAAACAGGGTTTATTAAAAATAGGCAAACAAATACAAGAATATGCTTTAGTATTATACAGTACACAAAAAAAAGCAGAATTTAGATGTATCAGTAATGTCAGTCGATGCAGAAAAAGCTTCCGATAGGCTTGAATGGTCATGTTTGTTTAAAATATTAGAAAGTTTTGATTTCTGTTTGAAATTCAGAATTTAGTAAAATTGTTATATAAACATCCCCCAGCAAGATATACAAATAACACTTTGTCTTCAGCATTTGCTTTAGAAAGGGGCACCTGGCAAGGATAAGAATAATAATAATGATAATAATAATACTTTTTATTTGAAAGCGCCTTCTTAGAACACCCAAGGACACTGTACAGGCAGATAAAACATTAAAAACAGGAAGCTAAAACAGTAAAAACAGGAGCATTAGAGGTTCCACAGAAAACAAAACTACAGGGACGGAGACGACAGATGTTACGCAGGTGGAAGTAGGTGGACCGGGTGATGTTACAGACTGGAAGGAGAGCGTGCTGTCGAGGACGACACCCAGACTCTTAAAGGGGAAGTTCAGGATTTTTGACATAGGACCTCATTTACAAGTGAGCCAGAATCCTACGTATCACTGAAGACGGTTTCAACATATTTCATCCCGTTATTCTAGTTCCAGCGGGTCGCCGATGCTAATGCTAGTGCAAGTCAATAGGAATCTGCTAGCCTGTCATTAATAACAATCTTATCCACCCCACAGAACATCCGAAGCAAATCATTTCTAACTTCAGACTATCTGTGTAAATGCCGTGTTAACAGAATAATGTTACAAATAAAACTAACCTGCATTTCGTTGCATTTTAATTGTTGCTGCTGAGAAACTTTATAAAGTTTTACTTCCTGTATTTGGCAGCAGAGTGATGTCATCTGCTGCTACGTGCATGAAGGAATCTGATTACACAAATATAAAGTCTAAAATACGACCACGTCTGAAAGATATGAGGATATGTCGGATTTTGAAGATGATTTCAAACTTTTTTCATCGAACTAACCGTCAGCGTGTCTCTATGAACCGTTACACTGGCAAAGGTAGTAAGCTGGTAAGAAACTAGTTCCTCAATATATAATGCAAAATGTGTCATACAAGGCTGGTTTTACTTTTTTTTAACACACGAGTTTGCTAGTTTAACACGACATTTATACAGATAATCTTGCTGATTTGTCTCGGATGTTCTGTGGAGTGGATAAGATTGTTTTTAATGACAGGCTAGCAGATTCCTATTGACTTCCACTAGCATTAGCATCAGCAACCTCCTGGAACTAGAATAACGGGATGAAATATGATGAAACCGTCTTCAGTGATCAGCAGTATTCTGGCTCACTTGTAAATGAGGCCCTATATCAAAAATTCTGAGCTTCCCCTTTAATAGTTTTATTTGAAAAAAATGAAACAAAGATTAAATCAAACTTTATTGTTAAAAACCTTGATGCATCATGGGAAAAATTAAGAGGATACTAAAACATTACCAAAAGACATAACCATGGGAAACCCTTTGATAACCCTCCAGAATAGAAGAATAAACTGGAGTGTATGGAGAGAAAAAGGAATAGAAACTACGGGTGATTCAGTAGAAGGTACCAGTATGATGTCATGGTTAGATTCCCAAAATAAATTTGATTTGACAAATGTAGAATCCTTTAAATACATGCAGTTAAGAGATCTTAAAGGGGAAGTTCAGGATTTTTGACATAGGGCCTCATTTACAGGTGAGCCAGGATACTACTTATCACTGAAGACAGTTTCAACATATCTCATTCCGTTATTCTAGTTGCAGGAGGTCGCTGATGCTAATGCTAGTGGAAGTCAATAGGAATCTGCTAGCCTGTCATTAATACCAATCTTATCCACTCCACAGAACATTCCAAGACAAATCAGCAAGCCTATCTGTGTAAATGCCGAGTTAAACTAGTAAACTTGTGTGTTAAACGAGTAAAACTAGCCTTGTATGAGAAGTTTTGCATTACATATTGAGGAACTAGTTTCTTACCAGCTGTGGAATGATATATTTTGCTTCTGGGTGGTCGTATTACTACCTTATTCAGTGTATTCTGGTTCATAGAGATAAGGTGAAAGTTAGTTTGATGAAAAAAGTTATAATTATTTACTTCGGATGTTCTTTGGAGTGGATAAGATTTGTTTTAATGACAGGCTAGCAGATTCCTATTGACTTCCACTTAGGGTTGCCACCCGTCCCGTAAAATACGGAATCGTCCTTTAATTGACAATAAAACGTTGCGTCCCGTATTGAACCAATACGGGACGCCATTTGTTCCGTATTTCCATTTTGTCAAACACACATGTCTGTCACACATATATAAACATTAAATTTAGTAATAATGAGCTAAATAAAACACGGGAAATTTTAAAGCCAGCCAAAACCAGCGGGATCATCGCAGGGTCCTCCAGTCCTGCATCTCTGCCTGGCTGCCTGCGCGCTTGCGTGTGCTGCTGTCACGCGCGCGCTCGGCACCCGCGCCTTTTAAAATGTCCACACCTGATACTCCAGCATGCTCTCAAAGCGAAAACGCTGCTAAAGAAAACACCTGAGTGGGAACAGGCCCGTCCTTGGGTGGACAGCGTCAGTGGAGATGATGAGAGAAACTGTTAAATACGTATGTGGGTGAGTGTTTTCAGTGGCGCGCGTGGACTGTCTGACATCAGACATCATCACGCATCAGAAAAGCAACACAGACACGTGAGAACCGTGAAGACGACCTAAATGTGAGCGTCCCATCTTCATCTCCTCATCTCCTGAGACTGAATCAGTCATGACGTCACATCAGAACAGGATCAGTTTTTATCTGGTTGTGTTTTTGCCAAAAGATGTCAGAGGAAAGTTTAGGAGACTGGTGGTTTGGTTAGTTTATTGATTGTTTAGGATGTTGACTTTTTAAATTTGAATGAATGATCATTTATACAGAAACCATTATTAGTAGCAGCCAATATAAATGTTATATGGTTATTTAAACAATAAATCACAGTAATGGATTAACATTTGATAGATAAATTAATATAAGTTAAATTAATATTGTTTCTTTCATATATGTATGTATATATATATATATATATATATATATATATATATATATATGTGTGTGTGTGTGTGTGTGTGTGTGTGTGTGTGTGTGTGTGTGTTTATATATAGCCTATATGCATTCAATATATTTCCTATATAAACAAAACTTGTACAGCTTTCTGTGTATTCTGTGTCAAAATGTTGATTTTGAGGAACACAGTGTTCAGTTTTCACAACACAAATTCTTTTCTTGGTGTGGTTTATCTGCCTGGATGACCCGACTTTCTTTCAAGTCATAAGAGGCAGCAAAAGAAATGAGTTTAATTAATCTGTCATAGGTTACAGTTGTGGTGACACAGGTGTACCACAGATTCGGACACATCAGATCTGTCTACAACAGATCACTTTAACAGTTACATTCAGTTCTTCATGTATTTATTAGGCTTATATTTTAAGTTAATTGTTGCACACTCCACACAAACAGATCTCCTTTGGCTGCTGGTGCTGCATGTGATATGTGCATGACAGCTTCTCATTAATTAGGTTTTATTGATAATGTAATAACTAAGTTTTGTGCTTATGGCACATTGTTATATATTTTTTCCTCATTTTATTTTAAATAGGGATGGATGTAATTACAGCATATGTAGACTAAATAACAGCACTTTCTATGCAACAGTGTTGCTTAAACAATGTGTTCATTGCAGCATTTCAAGCTTTAAGTGCCACCAATTGTGTTATTGATCACTCCTTTTCTAAAAACACTGGTGCAAAATAAAGCATACCACTTCCTGTGGGGGCCCACCGTACGGGTATCGGCCGTGGTGGTCATGGCCCCGATGAGCTGAGGTAGGTGTCCCTTATTTTTTTTTCTGAAAGGTGGCAACCCTACTTCCACTAGCATTAGCATCAGCGACCTCCTGAAACTTGAATAACGGGATGGAAATATGTTGAAACCGTCTTCAGTGATAAGTAGTATTCTGGCTCACTGGAAAATGAGGCCCTACGTCAAAAATCCTGAACTTGATCGTAACTCACTCTGTTGTCAGAATATAGGTGATGAGATCATATTTAATAGAGAAACAGAGAAGCACGTGATAGGAAAGCTGCATAAGGCGTTACCGAAGACTCGGGTAGGGAAAATGTTTTAGAAAACAAGATACGGAGATGGACGAAGATCTCGGAAGAACTGACATGAGCCAAAAATGGAAAGAGTGCTGGAATACCACGGATGATGTCACGATGAACGAAAACGTGCGCTTGATTCAATATAAAACCACGTATAGAATCTGCTCCACACGCCATCAAATTCATCGTTACTATAGCAACCCACCAGATACCTGCCTGAAATGTGGAGGTAAAGATGCCTTAAGGCTCCAAATTCCTTTCAGGAATGTTTTAAAATTCAGATGATTTCCCATGAACATACCTGTCATCAGGTGCAGGCGTCTGATTGGGCGTTACAGAAACACCTGATTGCAGTGATTGGCTCAAAGTGCTCAACATTTTATCTTCAGAGCCCCATCATGCTTGTTTACTTGTTTTATTTTTTATGTGTTTGTGTTTAATATTTCTGTTGAACCACAATTCAGAATCAATGTCATGATTTTCATAGAATTTTTATTATTTATTATTACTTTTGTCAAAATTAACTTATTTCATTGACAGCTTAATTTTTTCCTTCTTTCATTGGAGGGTATGAATCATTTTGAGGACGACTGGTAAAACTTGAGAGCAGAAGTATTGAAAATATATGATTTTAAGATAACAATATATTATATTGATGAGTAAATTAAACAAAAATAAGATTACAACTTCTATCAATTATCAAATAACTGTAGTTCAGGTAGAGATGTTCGAAATTATCGGCTGATATCTGTGTTAAAATGTGATATTGGAAAATATCAGTATCAGATTATTTTCAGACTGATATCTTTTTTATTTTTAATAAGGAGTGTGTTATGGAGTGTTTGGACTTTTCGTGTTTTTCATGGATGTTTCAGATTTTTTTGTGATAGATTGCATGATATTATTCTCAAGTAGAGGTGCTCACCATTATTATATCAGCATTGAAATGTGAAATGTGAAAATACTGGTAATGGTTTTAATGATTTTATAAAAACCATTGCCAGTATAACTAAAAGTAAGAACGAGCCAGTGGCTTTTCAGGATCCGGTTCCCTCAGAGAGCCATAAATCCCATCTGTAGCGATTCCCCCGTCTGAAGTGTCCTGATCCAGACCGACCTGCAGCTCTGGGTGTAAGAGATCACTGAGGTGTGGACAGGACACAACTCTGTATCTGCAAGTATCCCCAAAAGGTCCTGGTTGAGAATTCATATTTGTTCTTAATTGTTGGAATGAAAGAAGTTGATCTCCATTAAACGCGTCCCAGTACAATCTCAAATCTGAGCCTCCCGACCCGGGAATATTTGTTGGTGTTGTTTTTAACCCATCCGATGGGCTCTACTTCTCACTGCAGTTTTTATTTAAAAAACTGTGATTTAAGGCCATGATTGTGTGGGATGTTTGTCATGTTCCTGTAAGAAGGTGAGGATTTGGTTTGTTATAAGTTTGCTACAACACTAAATATGTATACATATATATTATACTGTATATATGAATGAATGAAATGAAATGAAAAATACTTTATTTATCCCAGAAGGGAAATTCGACAATGTAAAACCGCTCTCTCTTTCGTTTTCTGTCTTTTTTTCTTTTTTATAACAATATAACATTGATAATAATAATAATAATAAGTCAGTCTTGTTCTTTAGGGTGATGATGCTGGTAGGAATGAATTTCTTTTCATATATGTATATATATATATATATATATATATATATTTAGCTTCAGAGCCCCTTTGTGGTTGTGTACTTGTTTATTTTTTGTTTGTTTTTAATATTACTGTTGAACCACACTTTAAAATCAAAGTCATGATTTTCATAGAAATTTTATTGATGATTATTTTTGTCAATTCCATGTTCTTGAATTGGAGGGTAGGAATAATTTTGAGGACGACTGTAATTTATAACAAAGCCTGTAGACATTTTTTAAAAAAAATTTTGTTACAATTTAATCTTCAGTTTTTGAATAAAATAAAGAAATTGCTGTAATTCTGTTACATGCATTCTTTTTTTCAGTTTTTCCCCGAGTCGAATATCTGATTTTGAACCAAGTGAAACTTCAATTATACCTATGAATAATACATTATATATAATATCAGGTGAAAGTGGTCCTCAGTGCATGTGCATGACTGACTTTCAACGTTAGCGGTATCATTATGTTGGTTCTGCGTTCACGGATCTCGTATGGTGGTGAGTCCATCTCCTGGTACTGTCCTTCACTCATGGTGCAACTTCATCATCCAAACTGGACAGAATTTCTCTGAATGTGACAGAAAAAAGGCAAATTTACAGGATAAGAGTCATAAAAGGTGAAAATCCTGCTGAATTTGTGTTTCCCATGAGCCTTTGTGGTCCAGATATGTTCAGTTTTAAAAATAGATCCGCCCCCTGGTTATTCATTCACTCTGGAACTCAAACAACTTCATGAATTTAGTTTGAGTGAAAGTAAAACTTATTTCAGACTACAGAGTGATTTTAAGTTGGTTTAACTCAAAAACATCAGATTTAATCACCAAACCAAAATAATTCACTTAGATCCATGTAAACAGTCTCTCATATTAACTACAACACAGATACTTTTTTTTTTTTTTACAGTGTAAGTCATGTTCATATAAAACTGATACTAACTCTGAAAATGATGCAAACTCTGTAGGACACTTGTGTCCCGCATTGTGTCCCGCAGAGCTTCAGAGGGTCTGGAAACCCCGTCTTCATCTTCAGACTTATCAGCTGACAATCATCTGAAGGATTTAATTAACTGCCATAAATAAAGTCCCTTCAGGGACGAGGTCTGACATCGGAAGCGTCTCTGAACGTGGCCCAGGTCGGTGCTGCTGCAGCGTCCACCAGCAGAGGTCAGTGCAGGCCGGGACTAAAGCTGGACTAAAGCTGGACGGCTGAGCTGTGGGGAGACGAGGACGAGCTGTCTAACGCTGGACATGCAGCAGCCGTGCGGCACAGCAGACATCACTCAGCTGTTCTGGGAGACGTAAACTGATCGGGATGAGTCAGGAGCTGCTGGGCATTGGCTGGGACATGTCCCCACCGTCCCTGCACAGATCTGTGCTCATGCCTGTGTCCAGTTATGGGACCACATTTATTCCAGTCATGTCCCAGTGAGCTGCTAAAAAACTTCTGTTTCATGTTTGTGACCTTCTGGAAACATGATGAGACCCGAACTGCTAAAACACCCACGATCAGGACGGCACGGTCCATGTGGAAGCAGGATGTATGGGAATAATCTGGGAATGCTAGATAATCTAACAGCGGTGCAGGATGTATGTGAATAATCTGGGAACGCTAGATAATCTGACAGTGGTGCAGGATGTATGTGAATAATCTGGGAACGCTAGATATTATAACAGTGGTGCAGAATGTATGTGAATAATCTGGAACTAAGCTGTTTAATCTGGGAATGCTAGATAATCTGACAGCGGTGCAGGATGTATGTGAATAATCTGGGAACGCTAGATATTATAACAGTGGTGCAGAATGTATGTGAATAATCTGGAACTAAGCTGTTTAATCTGGGAATGCTAGATAATCTGACAGCGGTGCAGGATGTATGTGAATAATCTGGAACTAAACTGTTAAATCTGGGAATGCTAGATAATCTGACAGCGGTGCAGGAAGTATGTGAATAATCTAGGAACACTAGATAATCTGACAGCGGTGCAGGACGTATGTGAATAATCTGGGAACACTAGATAATCTGACAGCGGTGCAGGACGTATGTGAATAATCTGGGAATGCTAGATAATCTGACAGCGGTGCAGGATGTATGTGAATAATCTGGGAACACTAGATAATCTGACAGCGGTGCAGGATGTATGTGAATAATCTGGGAACACTAGATAATCTGACAGCGGTGCAGGATGTATGTGAATAATCTGGGAACACTAGATAATCTGACAGCGGTGCAGGATGTATGTGAATAATCTGGGAACACTAGATAATCTGACAGTGGTGCAGGACGTATGTGAATAATCTGGGAACACTAGATAATCTGACAGCGGTGAAGGATGTATGTGAATAATCTGGGAACACTAGATAATCTGACAGCGGTGCAGAATGTAAGTGAATAGTCTGGGAACGCTAGATTTTATAACAGTGGTGCAGAATGTATGTGAATAATCTGGGAACGCTAGATAATCTGACAGCGGTGCAGGATGTATGTGAATAATCTGGGAACACTAGATAATCTGACAGCTGTGCAGGATGTATGTGAATAATCTGGGAATGCTAGATAATCTAACAGTGGTGCAGGATGTATGTGAATAATCTGGGAACGCTAGATAATCTAAAAGTGGTGCAGAATGTAAGTGAATAATCTGGGAACACTAGATAATCTGACAGCGGTGCAGGACGTATGTGAATAATCTGGGAACGCTAGATAATCTGACAGCGGTGCAGGATGTATGTGAATAATCTGGGAATGCTAGATAATCTAACAGTGGTGCAGGATGTATGTGAATAATCTGGGAACGCTAGATAATCTAAAAGTGGTGCAGAATGTAAGTGAATAATCTGGGAACACTAGATAATCTGACAGTGGTGCAGGACGTATGTGAATAATCTGGGAACACTAGATAATCTAACAGTGGTGCAGAATGTAAGTGAATAATCTGGGAACGCTAGATAATCTGACAGCGGTGCAGGATGTATGTGAATAATCTGGGAACACTAGATAATCTGACAGCGGTGCAGAATGTAAGTGAATAATCTGGGAACACTAGATAATCTAACAGTGGTGCAGAATGTATGTGAATAATCTGGGAACACTAGATAATCTGACAGTGGTGCAGGACGTATGTGAATAATCTGGGAACACTAGATAATCTGACAGCGGTGAAGGATGTATGTGAATAATCTGGGAACACTAGATAATCTGACAGCGGTGAAGGACGTATGTGAATAATCTGGGAACACTAGATAATCTGACAGCGGTGAAGGATGTATGTGAATAATCTGGGAACACTAGATAATCTGACAGCGGTGCAGAATGTAAATGAATAATCTGGGAACGCTAGATATTATAACAGTGGTGCAGAATGTATGTGAATAATCTGGGAACGCTAGATAATCTAACAGTGGTGCAGAATGTAAGTGAATAATCTGGGAACGCTAGATATTATAACAGTGGTGCAGAATGTATGTGAATAATCTGGGAACACTAGATAATCTGACAGCGGTGAAGGATGTATGTGAATAATCTGGGAACGCTAAATAATCTGACAGCGGTGCAGGATGTTTGTGAATAATCTGGGAACACTAGATAATCTGACAGCGGTGCAGGATGTATGTAAATAATCTGGGAACACTAGATAATCTGACAGCGGTGCAGGATGTATGTGAATAATCTGGGAACGCTAGATAATCTGACAGCGGTGCAGGACGTATGTGAATAATCTGGGAATGCTAGATAATCTAACAGTGGTGCAGAATGTAAGTGAATAATCTGGGAACACTAGATAATCTGACAGTGGTGCAGGATGTATGTGAATAATCTGGGAACACTAGATAATCTGACAGCGGTGCAGGATGTATGTGAATAATCTGGGAACACAAGATAATCTGACAGCGGTGCAGGATGTATGTGAATAATCTGGGGAACGCTAGATAATCTGACAGTGGTGCAGGATGTATGTGTATAATCTGGGAACACTAGATAATCTGACAGCTGTGCAGGATGTATGTGAATAATCTGGGAACGCTAGATAATCTGACAGTGGTGCAGGATGTATGTGTATAATCTGGGAACACTAGATAATCTGACAGCTGTGCAGGATGTATGTGAATAATCTGGGAACGCTAGATAATCTGACAGTGGTGCAGGATGTATGTGTATAATCTGGGAACACTAGATAATCTGACAGCTGTGCAGGATGTATGTGAATAATCTGGGAACACTAGATAATCTGACAGTGGTGCAGGATGTATGTGTATAATCTGGGAACACTAGATAATCTGACAGCTGTGCAGGATGTATGTGAATAATCTGGGAACGCTAGATAATCTGACAGCGGTGCAGGATGTATGTGAATAATCTGGGAACACTAGATAATCTGACAGTGGTGCAGGATGTATGTGAACAATCTGGGAACACTAGAGAATATAACAGCAGTGCAGGATGTATGTGAATAATCTGGGAACGCTAGATAATCTGACAGCTGTGCAGGATGTATGTGAATAATCTGGGAACACTAGATAATCTGACAGCGGTGCAGGATGTATGTGAATAATCTGGGAACACTAGATAATCTGACAGCGGTGCAGGACGTATGTGAATAATCTGGGAACACTAGATAATCTGACAGCGGTGAAGGATGTATGTGAATAATCTGGGAACACTAGATAATCTGACAGCGGTGCAGAATGTAAATGAATAATCTGGGAACGCTAGATATTATAACAGTGGTGCAGAATGTATGTGAATAATCTGGGAACGCTAGATAATCTAACAGTGGTGCAGAATGTAAGTGAATAATCTGGGAACGCTAGATATTATAACAGTGGTGCAGAATGTATGTGAATAATCTGGGAACACTAGATAATCTGACAGCGGTGAAGGATGTATGTGAATAATCTGGGAACGCTAAATAATCTGACAGCGGTGCAGGATGTTTGTGAATAATCTGGGAACACTAGATAATCTGACAGCGGTGCAGGACGTATGTGAATAATCTGGGAATGCTAGATAATCTAACAGTGGTGCAGAATGTAAGTGAATAATCTGGGAACACTAGATAATCTGACAGTGGTGCAGGATGTATGTGAATAATCTGGGAACACTAGATAATCTGACAGCGGTGCAGGATGTATGTGAATAATCTGGGAACACAAGATAATCTGACAGCGGTGCAGGATGTATGTGAATAATCTGGGAACGCTAGATAATCTGACAGTGGTGCAGGATGTATGTGTATAATCTGGGAACACTAGATAATCTGACAGCTGTGCAGGATGTATGTGAATAATCTGGGAACGCTAGATAATCTGACAGTGGTGCAGGATGTATGTGTATAATCTGGGAACACTAGATAATCTGACAGCTGCGCAGGATGTATGTGAATAATCTGGGAACGCTAGATAATCTGACAGTGGTGCAGGATGTATGTGTATAATCTGGGAACACTAGATAATCTGACAGCTGTGCAGGATGTATGTGAATAATCTGGGAACACTAGATAATCTGACAGTGGTGCAGGATGTATGTGTATAATCTGGGAACACTAGATAATCTGACAGCTGTGCAGGATGTATGTGAATAATCCGGGAACGCTAGATAATCTGACAGCGGTGCAGGATGTATGTGAATAATCTGGGAACACTAGATAATCTGACAGCGGTGCAGGATGTATGTGAATAATCTGGGAACACTAGATAATCTGACAGCGGTGCAGGATGTATGTGAATAATCCGGGGGACACTAGATAATCTGACAGTGGTGCAGGATGTATGTGTATAATCTGGGAACACTAGATAATCTGACAGCTGTGCAGGATGTATGTGAATAATCTGGGAACACTAGATAATCTGACAGTGGTGCAGGATGTATGTGAACAATCTGGGAACACTAGAGAATATAACAGCAGTGCAGGATGTATGTGAATAATCTGGGAACGCTAGATAATCTGACAGCTGTGCAGGATGTATGTGAATAATCTGGGAACACTAGATAATCTGACAGCGGTGCAGGATGTATGTGAATAATCTGGGAACACTAGATAATCTGACAGCGGTGCAGGAAGTATGTGGATAATCTGGGAACGCTAGATAATCTGACAGCTGTGCAGGATGTATGTGAATAATCTGGGAACATTAGATAATCTGACAGCGGTGCAGGAAGTATGTGGATAATCTGGGAACACTAGATAATCTGACAGCGGTGCAGGAAGTATGTGGATAATCTGTGAACGCTAGATAATCTGACAGCTGTGCAGGATGTATGTGAATAATCTGGGAACACTAGATAATCTGACAGCGGTGCAGGATGTATGTGAATAATCTGGGAACGCTAGATAATCTGACAGCTGTGCAGGATGTATGTAAATAATCTGGGAACACTAGATAATCTGACAGCGGTGCAAGAAGTATGTGGATAATCTGGGAACACTAGATAATCTGACAGCGGTGCAGGAAGTATGTGGATAATCTGTGAACGCTAGATAATCTGACAGCTGTGCAGGATGTATGTGAATAATCTGGGAACACTAGATAATCTGACAGCGGTGCAGGATGTATGTGAATAATCTGGGAACGCTAGATAATCTAACAGCGGTGCAGGAAGTATGTGAATAATCTGGGAACGCTAGATAATCTGACAGCAGTGCAGAATGTATGTGAATAATCTGGGAAAACTAGATAATCTAACAGCGGTGCAGGAAGTATGTGAATAATCTGGGAACACTAGATAATCTGACAGCGGTGCAGGAAGTATGTGGATAATCTGGGAACGCTAGATAATCTGACAGCAGTGCAGAATGTATGTGAATAATCTGGGAACACTAGATAATCTGACAGCGGTGCAGGAAGTATGTGAATAATCTGGGAACGCTAGATAATCTAACAGCGGTGCAGGAAGTATGTGAATAATCTGGGAACGCTAGATAATCTGACAGCAGTGCAGAATGTGTGAATAATCTGGAAAAACTAGATAATCTGACAGCGGTGCAGGATGTATGTGAATAATCTGGGATTGCTAGATAATCTAACAGCGGTGCAGGAAGTATGTGAATAATCTGGGAACGCTAGATAATCTGACAGCAGTGCAGAATGTATGTGAATAATCTGGGAAAACTAGATAATCTAACAGCGGTGCAGGAAGTATGTGAATAATCTGGGAACACTAGATAATCTGACAGCGGTGCAGGAAGTATGTGGATAATCTGGGAACGCTAGATAATCTGACAGCAGTGCAGAATTTATGTGAATAATCTGGGAACACTAGATAATCTGACAGCGGTGCAGGAAGTATGTGAATAATCTGGGAACACTATATAATCTGACAGCGGTGCAGGAAGTATGTGGATAATCTGGGAACACTAGATAATCTGACAGCGGTGCAGGAAGTATGTGGATAATCTGGGAACGCTAGATAATCTGACAGCTGTGCAGGAAGTATGTGAATAATCTGGGAACGCTAGATAATCTGACAGCGGTGCAGAATGTATGTGAATAATCTGGGAAAACTAGATAATCTAACAGCGGTGCAGGAAGTATGTGAATAATCTGGGAACACTAGATAATCTGACAGCGGTGCAGGATGTATGTGAATAATCTGGGAACACTAGATAATCTGACAGCGGTGCAGGAAGTATGTGGATAATCTGGGAACGCTAGATAATCTGACAGCGGTGCAGGAAGTATGTGGATAATCTGGGAACGCTAGATAATCTGACAGCTGTGCAGGATGTATGTGAATAATCTGGTAACACTAGATAATCTGACAGCGGTGCAGGATGTATGTGAATAATCTGGGAATGCTAGATAATCTGACAGCGGTGCAGGATGTATGTGAATAATCTGGGAACACTAGATAATCTGACAGCGGTGCAGGAAGTATGTGGATAGTCTGGGAACACTAGATAATCTGACAGCGGTGCAGTTTGTCACACATTTGAAGTTGCATCTTGCTTTCTTACGCATGTTTCCAGACTAAATAATTTCCAGATTAAAGGCAAGCTGAAGTATAAAGCATCAGACTTGCAGGTGCAGCTGCGTTGTAACTCTGTGTCTGAACTAGAAACTTGGATAAAGATCGGAATCGTATCCACGAGTTGTAATGGATTTTCCTGTTCACTGTCCCGCTCTGCTTCTCCAGGCCAGTGAAAGAAACAAGCCTTCCTCATGTCTGACGTCCTGGATCCGTGACCCTTCCTCTCTTCGATGTGAACATGACAGATTACAGAGCTACGATTAGCAGAGTTATTCCCGTATCTGTCATCGTGCAGAAGCTGCACATCTGTGAAATCACTACTTCCAGGAGTCCGTTCTCATGGTGAACACGCACTTCTGAGTATGCGCCTGCAGGCTGCGTCACTGCTGCAGGATGCTGGATTACCGACAGGTCCTGATCAGTGTGGACCGTCGTGTTCTCAGGTACAGTCGGCATTAGTAGCGTAGCAGATGCCTCACCGTCCTCTCCCAGCGTTCCAGCAGATGACTTCCCCAGCCCGACTGCCTCTTCTAAGAGATACTTCAGGGAGGCCGGGGCCCCAGAGTCCCTCAGCCAAAAGGGCATGAAGACTCTGAGTCAGCATCCAGCGTGGATGGGGAAAACAGCTGGATGTGAGCGGACAGGAGCAGGTCCTCCTGGCTCGCTGCAGCAGGAAGAGGATCTGCATCCGTGCTGCTAGAGGCCGTTTCAGAGGGCTGGAAATCCAACACAGCCGTAAATATCAGGTCAGGACAGACCGCCGCTGACCAGAACTTACCGGAAGAGATGTGTGGTCTCGCAGACTTCCCGACCAGAACTTACCGGAAGAGATGTGTGGTCTCACAGACTTCCCGACCAGAACTTACCGGAGGAGATGTGTGGTCTCGCAGATGTCCTGACCAGAACTTACCGGAAGAGATGTGTGGTCCCCCAGACTTCCCGACCAGAACTTACCGGAAGAGATGTGTGGTCTCGCAGATGTCCTGACCAGAACTTACCGGAAGAGATGTGTGGTCCCCCAGACTTCCCGACCAGAACTTACCGGAGGAGATGTGTGGTCCCCCAGACTTCCCGACCAGAACTTACCGGAGGAGATGTGTGGTCTCGCAGACTTCCCGACCAGAACTTACCGGAGGAGATGTGTGGTCTCACAGACTTCCCGACCAGAACTTACCGGAGGAGATGTGTGGTCTCGCAGACTTCCCTCGCAGACTTCCCGACCAGAACTTACCGGAAGAGATGTGTGGTCTCGCAGACTTCCCGACCAGAACTTACCGGAGGAGATGTGTGGTCTCGCAGACTTCCCGACCAGAACTTACCGGAGGAGATGTGTGGTCTCGCAGACTTCCTAACCAGAACTTACCGGAGGAGATGTGTGGTCTCGCAGACTTCCTGACCAGAACTTACCGGAAGAGATGTGTGGTCTCGCAGACTTCCCGACCAGAACTTACCGGAGGAGATGTGTGGTCTCACAGACTTCCCGACCAGAACTTACCGGAGGAGATGTGTGGTCTCGCAGACTTCCCGACCAGAACTTACCGGAGGAGATGTGTGGTCTCGCAGACTTCCCGACCAGAACTTACCGGAGGAGATGTGGTCTCGCAGACTTCCCGACCAGAACTTACCGGAGGAGATGTGTGGTCTCGCAGACTTCCTGACCAGAACTTACCGGAGGAGATGTGTGGTCTCGCAGACTTCCCGACCAGAACTTACCGGAGGAGATGTGTGGTCTCGCAGACTTCCTGACCAGAACTTACCGGAGGAGATGTGTGGTCTCGCAGACTTCCCGACCAGAACTTACCGGAGGAGATGTGTGGTCTCGCAGACTTCCCGACCAGAACTTACCGGAGGAGATGTGTGGTCTCGCAGACTTCCTGACCAGAACTTACCGGAGGAGATGTGTGGTCTCGCAGACTTCCCGACCAGAACTTACCGGAGGAGATGTGTGGTCTCGCAGACTTCCCGACCAGAACTTACCGGAGGAGATGTGTGGTCTCGCAGACTTCCCGACCAGAACTTACCGGAGGAGATGTGTGGTCTCGCAGACTTCCCGACCAGAACTTACCGGAGGAGATGTGTGGTCTCGCAGACTTCCCCGACCAGAACTTACCGGAGGAGATGTGTGGTCTCGCAGACTTCCCGACCAGAACTTACCGGAGGAGATGTGTGGTCTCGCAGACTTCCCGTTACCAGAACTTACCGGAGGAGATGTGTGGTCTCGCAGACTTCCCTGACCTCAGAACTTACCGGAGGAGATGTGGGGTCCGAAAAACTCCCCGACCAGAACTTACCGGAGGAGATGGGGTCTCGGACTTCCTAGGAGAAAGTATGGGAGGAGAGTGAGGGGTAGAAGACTGAGTAGAAAAACGGGGGAGATGAGGGGGAGCAGCTCAGAAAAAAAGTATCGGAGGAGAGGGGGGTTGGAGAGCTGTAGATATAGGAGGGGGTGCTAGTAGATAGCTGACCATCCATCCATCCATCCATCCATCCATCCATCCATCCATCCATCCATCCATCCGTTTATTCATCCGTTTATTCATCCATCCATCCATCAATCCAGTTTATTCATCCATCCATCCATCCATCCATCCATCAGTTTATTTATCCATCCATCCATCCATCCATCCATCCATCAGTTTATTTATCCATCCATCCATCCATCCATCCATCAGTTTATTTATCCATCCATCCATCCATCCATCAGTTTATTTATTTATCCATCCATCCATCCATCCATCCATCCATCCATCCATCCATCCATCAGTTTATTTATCCATCCATCCATCCATCAGTTTATTTATCCATCCATCCATCCATCCATCCATCCATCAGTTTATTTATTTATCCATCCATCCATCCATCAGTTTATTTATCCATCCATCCATCCATCCATCCATCCATCCATCTATCCATCAGTTTATTCATCCATCCATCCATGCATCCATCAGTTTATTTATCCATCCATCCATCCATCCATCCATCCATCCATCCATCTAAACATCCATCCATCCATCAGTTTATTTATCCATCCATCCATCCATCCATCCATCCATCCATCCATCCATCCATCCATCCATTCATCCATCCATCCATCTAAACATCCATCCATCCATCCAACCATCCATCTAAACATCCATCCATCCATCCATCCATCCATCCATCCATCAGTTTATTCATCCATCCATCCATTCATCCATCCATCAGTTTATTTATCCATCCATCCATCCATCCATCCATCCATCCATCCATCCATCCATCCATCAGTTTATTTATCCATCCATCAGTTTATTTATCCATCCATCCATCCATCCATCCATCCATCCGTTTATTTATCCATCCATCCATCCATCAGTTTATTTATCCATCCATCCATCCATCCATCCATCCATCCATCCATCCATCATGTCTTCTGTGTCGTCTGGAGCTCAAACCTTCATCAGACGACCATATATGGTAAATGGTGTGCTTCCTTTCACTTCTTCTGCTATGAAAATGTCTGTGAGGATATTTCAGTAATCTAACAGCTCCGTCTCAGCTCTCCGGGGATTTTCCTCCCGTAACAAATGTTATTCCTCCTCTTCATCCTGCTTTCATTTGACCTTCAGTGACCTCTGGGTTCGTCTCTGAAAGCATTAATCTGATGTTTCACCGTGTTTGTCTCCTGCTGGGAAAGTGACCTCGCTGGTGGGTGGGGGCTTCCTCCATCTCCCCTCCATCTCTTCACCTCCATGTATCTGACATGAGGGAAGCCCTGCCTTTCCTGCCCTGGCTGTTTACGGAGCAGGATCACGGCAGCGGGGGGGGGGGGTCCGTGTTTATTTCAGGTCCCGCGCTGTGACCCGACGGCGGGTCAGGGTGGAGGAGACGGAGCACCGTCAGATCCAGCCGTGCTGCTCCGTAGCTGGAGGATTTGGCCACTTTGTACAACAAAGAGCACTTAGAGTTTGGAGGACGGAGACGAGGTCCAGCCTGGTGCTGGTTTCCTGCAGCGGTCGCTGCTGACCTCCATCTGCTGCCATGTTTATTCTGGTGCCTCTGCAGACTGAAATAGTTCCACCAGAACCTGACGTCCAGCTGCTGATTACAGCATCCCCCCCCCCACAGGCGAGGGGCTGATCTGTTACTCCTCTGTCCTTCCTCACGTCAACATTTATTTTAAGGAGGAAGCAAACAGATAAGAGCAGTCAGAGAGCATCGGAGCAGGTGAGTTCATGTCCAGGTGAAGGTTGGAGATTCCTGCAAGACGGCAACTCTCTCATTCACACAATCTTTTCTACAAACAAACTGATTATTTATATATATATATATATATATATATATATATATATATATATATATATATATATATGTTAAGTTCCAGCTCTGCTAGGGGTTGGGGCTGCAAACAAAAAGACTGGTTTCAGATGCTTAAAGGTGGAGTAAAGATGTTTTAATGTTCAGGAGGTGATTAAAGCATAGACACAACACCTGGAAAACTAAACTGAACAGGAGACGGGGTTAGAGATGCTGCTCAAAGGAACAAATGAAGACAGAAAAAGCCTAACTCTGAAAGGGGGAAGCACATGGGGAAAACCAACACAAACCTAAGCTATCAACCAACAAGGGAAAGAGCAGCACCATAAGCTAAAAAAGTAACCAAAAGCCAAAACGAGACCTAGCTATCCAACTCCAAACTACCAGTGCAACCTACAGACAAAAGGGAATCCAGCAACTAAACCATTAACCAAACTAAAACACCTGGAAACCAAAACCTAAAGAAACAAAGTTACCCAAACTAAAATCACCAAAAACCACAAAAGAAACAAACTAAAGGCCAAACAGTAGGGGATTATCACGCTTACCGGAAGTTCCCGGTATTTGGACACTTCCTCTTCCGGGCCATGTTAAGGACAGCCGTTTCTGCTCTGTTATACTGTTTAAATCGGATAAACTCCAAACATATTTAAGTTTTCATTCCAGACTGAAGTGATACTGGATCAAAAGCTGGATCAAAGCGATCGATTCGCCGCGGTGAAGGGCCGAACTTTATAATAAAACACACGTTTGTTTGTCGCCGGTGGGGCACAACACCGGCACTTCACAGCATGCTAGCATTAGCCAGCTAGCGTTTACCGACGTGCTTAACTTTTTGCGTCTTAAAACACACAAACATCTGAAAATCGGGTCTGTACCCCCCCGTTTCCAGTGGAACAACTGGGGACTGCCAAGAAAGGAGACGCTTTCAGATGCTTGTGTGTTTTCAGCCGCACAAAGTTAGGCACGTCATCAAGCTGGCTAATGCTAACCTGCTAACAGTAGTCCGCCAGCTACTACTCTGTTAAACTTTGTAAATCGGATAAACACCAATGCCAAGTTTTCATTCCAGACTGAAGTGATGCTGAGGAAGAAGTGGATCAAAACGACCGATTCGCCGCGGTGAAGGACCGAACTTTATAATAAAACGACACACGTTTGTTTGTAGCCGGCAGACTGCGCAGTCGTGTTAGCAGGTTAGCATTAGCCAGCTCGATAACGTGCCTAACTTTGTGCGGCTGAAAACACACAAGCATCTGAAAGCGTCTCCTTTCTTGGCAGTACCCAGTTGTTCCACTGGAAACGGGGGGGTACAGACCCGATTTTCAGATGTTTGTGTGTTTTAAGACGCACAATGTTAAGCACGTCAGTAAACGCTAGCTGGCTAATGCTAGCATGCTGTGAAGTGCCGGTGTTGTGCCCCACCGGCGACAAACAAACGTGTGTTTTATTATAAAGTTCGGCCCTTCACCGCGGCGAATCGATCGCTTTGATCCAGCTTTTGATCCAGTATCACTTCAGTCTAGAATGAAAACTTAAGTATGTTTGGAGTTTATCCGATTTAAACAGTATAACAGAGCAGGAACGGCTGTCCTTAACATGGCCCGGAAGAGGAAGTGTCCAAATACCGTGAACTTCCGGTAAGCGTGATAATCCCCTGTTGCCAGTGACTGAATGACTTTAGGGTTCTTTTGCAGCTGCATGCCAGCTGCTCCAGGTGAGACGGATCAGCAATCAGCAGGTTAGTAGGGAGGAGATGATGGTGGTCGGGAGCCAGGCCAATGAGAACAGAGGGATCGAGCAGGAGCATATATATACATATATATATATATATATATATATGTATATGTGTGTGTGTGTGTGCGTGTGTGTATATATACAGCTGTGTGAAAAAGTGTTTCCTCCTTCCTGATTTCTTACTTTTTTGCATGTTTGTCACACTTAAATGTTTCAGATCATCAAAAAATTTAAATGAGACAAACAGAAAATGCAGTTTTTAAATGAAGATTTTTATTAGTAAGGGGGGTGGGGAGAGTCCAAACCTCCATGTCCCTGTGTGAAAAAGTAATTGCCTCCCTGTT
>JALJCO010004973.1:27500-90364 GCA_023101725.1 Atherinomorus stipes
CCTTGCAAAAACTTAAATCTTACCAAGTATATTTTTCTCATTTCTAGTCGAAATATCTTATCACTCATCAAAATAAGACAAAAATCACCTAAAGAGAAACATTTCAGTGAGATATAACGTTTCAAGAAATCTTTTTAAGAAAATTTCTGTTGTTCTATATCGGCATAATTTTTTGCTTATTACAAGTTTAAAAAATGAAAGAAAAAGAAGAATCTTTTTAAAAATAAGATGCATTGCCTTAAAACAAGATCTTATATCTCTCTGAAATGTTTCTTATTGGGTAATTTTGTCTTATTTTGAGTGTGATAAGATATTTGGACTAGAAATTAGAAAAATCTACTCGGTTAGATTTGAGTTTTTGCAGTGTAACCGCCGCAACTGATTGCCTAAACCTAACCCTAACTGAAACTTTATTGTAACCTAAACCAGTGATTCTTCACCAAGCTCGGCCTCCAGCGCCACCTAGAGGCCGCAAGGACCGTATATTTACACTGTTATTTGATTGGATGAGCTGCAATGTAGCCCCCCCCGCCCCCCCCACACCTCTTGGCGCTAATTAATCAGAGTTCAACAAACAAGCGGAAGAAGACTCAGCTAGCCGCTAGCCTGTAGCTAATGTTGTAAAGAAGAATTGAAACTAATTAATGAAGATAAAAATGGTCCCAAACCCTAAAGAGGCAAAAACCCACTCCAGATTATTAAATACGGATTAATGAGTGGAGATAACAAAGCAGAGCTGGAAGATGGATGGAGCACCAGCTAATGCTAATGCTAACATTAATGCTAACGCTAATGGAAGTCCTGAATCTTTCATCTGCAAGCTGCATCTAGAATGTAAACATCACACGTTGGAAAGAAAGATTTTATGAAACAAAAGCAAGAAAATCAGCTGTTGATGCAGAAAATGTCTGTTACGTTTGGAAGTTCTTTCAAAATTCTAAGAAAAGTTTAAATAAATAAATTGTTGAATGAAATTTTGTGCTTTAATTTTCTGTCTAAACAAATAAAATCCAGGTTTTTACAGATTATTTAAACTGAGCCTTTTTATTTTCAATGTGATCTATTACTGCAGCATTTTATCTCTTTTTAAATCAGTTTCCATCGGTTTTTTCTGTTGTTCCTCTTTTTGTAGTAAAATGTTGTAGATTTTGTGTTTATAGCCTAATTCTGATTTGTTCTTGTAGGAGTCTGATTTTATTCCATGAATTATACGTGTGATATAAATGTGTTTGTGACCATCTCAGAATATATTTTATATGATGTTATTCATGTTTATCAGCCACATTTTACAGGTTCAGTCTGTTAAAGCAGCTGGATTTGCTTTAGTTATTAAAGAAAGAAACCAAAAACGAGATTACACTCATACAGTGTTAAAATGTGACGGGTCCTGGGCCGGTTTGGACTGAAAAATTGGGCCCCATCATGAAAAAGGTTGAGAACCCCTGAGTTTTTGTTGGGTGTTTTTTAGTGAGGACGCACTAAAATGTCCTCACGTTGTTGGTCAAAAGCGCAAAATGGTCCTCACAATGTAGCAAGAACAGGACACACGTTTTGTTGTGATGAAGTTCTGCTGAAGTAACCGATGATGCGGTCACACATCGTCACACTTGCAGGAGGAGGAGGTGAAGTTTACACTTAGAACAAACTGATATGTGGTGCGGGTCAGGCCTGGATACCTCTGCCAGGTATTTATAGCCGCCAGACGGCTGAGCTATGCTGCTTGGCAGATAAAAAAGAAGGCCTTCAGAAAACTCTCCCCAAGGACCCCAGGAATAGCGTCCCCCAAATCCCCCTCTCATCTGCTCTTGGAGCCCCTGAAAACTCTCCCAGAACAAAATAGAAGATTAAAGCTGAAGCAAGGAGCCGGCTTCGGGTTTCGGTCTGACCGCCTCTTATGTCAAAATAGGCCCTGAGAGTGGCGACAAAGGCTGCGACACCCACCTCGCCCCGCTGCCAAGTCCTGCATTCCAGCCGGGTATTTTTAGCTCTGGCATTTAAACTTGGCACCGTGTTCAAATACCATCGGCACGATTTCCTGTTCCTGTAAGTGACAGAGCATCACCTCTTTTCCTGCAACGCACAGCTGGAAATGTCCCCCAACAAATCTGGGTACTGAGTAAGGCGCTGTTCACACGACAACATATCCACGCAAAACACAACTTTTAAAGCAGAAATCATTTACACAGCAGGAGGACGAGACTGTCTCCACGCAGGGACAACGTGAACATGACCAGAAACACGACACAAGTGCTGAATGTTCAAATTTACAGAGGATTATCTGACGCATGCAACCTCTGCACATATATCCTCTGCACATGTATCATCTGCACATGTAACCTCTGCACATGTAACCTCTGCACATGTATCATCTGCACGTTACCTCTGCACATGTAACCTCTGCACATGTATCATCTGCACATGTAGCCTCTGCAAATGCAACCTCTGCACATATATCATCTGCACATGTATCATCTGCACATGTATCATCTGCACACGTAACCTCTGCACATGTAACCTCTGCACATGTATCATCTGCACATGTAACCTCTGCACATGTAACCTCTGCACATGTATCATCTGCACATGTAACCTCTGCACATGTAACCTCTGCACATGTATCATCTGCACATGTAGCCTCTGCAAATGCAACCTCTGCACATATATCATCTGCACATGTATCATCTGCACATGTATCATCTGCACACGTAACCTCTGCACATGTAACCTCTGCACATGTATCATCTGCACATGTAACCTCTGCACATGCATCCTCTGCACATGTATCATCTGCACGTTACCTCTGCACATGTTACCTCTGCACATGTAACCTCTGCACATGTATCATCTGCACATGTAACCTCTGCAAATATATCCTCTGCACATGTATCATCTGCACATGTAACCTCTGCACATGTAACCTCTGCACATGTATCATCTGCACATGTAACCTCTGCACATGTAACCTCTGCACATGTAACCTCTGCACATGTATCATCTGCACATGTAACCTCTGCACATGTAACCTCTGCACATGTATCATCTGCACGATACCTCTGCACATGTTACCTCTGCACATGTAACCTCTGCACATGTATCATCTGCACATGTAACCTCTGCACATGTATCATCTGCACACATAACCTCTGCACATGTAATCTCTGCACACATAATCTCTGCACATGTATCATCTGCAAATGAAACCTCTGCACATGTAACCTCTGCACACATAATCTCTGCACATGTAACTTCTGCACATGTAACCTCTGCACATATATCCTCTGCACATGTATCATCTGCACATGTTACCTCTGCACATGTAACCTCTGCACATGTATCATCTGCACATGTAACCTCTGCACATTTAACCTCTGCACACATAATCTCTGCACATGTATCATCTGCACATGAAACCTCTGCACATGTAACCTCTGCACATGTATCATCTGCACATGAAACCTTTGCACATGTAACATCTGCACACATAATCTCTGCACATGTATAATCTGCACATGTAACCTCTGCACATGTATCATCTGCACATGTAACCTCTGCACATGTAACCTCTGCATACATAATCTCTGCACATGTATCATCTGCACATGTAACCTCTGCACATGTAACCTCTGCATACATAATCTCTGCACATGTATCATCTGCACATGTAACATCTGCACACATAATCTCTGCACATGTATAATCTGCACATGTAACCTCTGCACATGTATCATCTGCACATGTAACCTCTGCACATGTAACCTCTGCATACATAATCTCTGCACATGTATCATCTGCACATGTAACCTCTGCACATATAACCTGCACATGTAACCTCTGGATATGAATCATCTGCACATGTATCCTCTGCATATATAACCTCTGCACATATAACTTTTGCACATGTATCATCTGCACATATAACTTCTGCACATGTAAACTCTGCACATGTATCATCTGCACATGAATCATCTGCACATATAAACTTTGCACATGTATCATCTGCACATTTAACCTCTGCACATATAACCTCTGTGCATGTATCCTCTGCACATGTATCATCTGCACATATAAACTTTGCACATATAACCTCTGCACATGTATCATCTGCACATATAAACTTTGCACATATAACCTGCACATGTAACATCTGTACATGTAACCTCTGCACATGTAACCTGTGCACATTAAAACCTCTGCACATGTAACCTCTCCACATGTAACCTCTGCACTTGTAACCTCTGCACATGTAACCTCTGCACATGTAACCTCTGCACATGTAACCTCTGCACATGTAACCTCTGCACATGTATCATCTGCACATGTAACCTCTGCGCATGTAACCTCTGCACATGTATCATCTGCACATATAAACTTTGCACATATAACCTCTGCACATGTATCATCTGCACATATAAACTTTGCACATATAACCTGCACATGTAACATCTGTACATGTAACCTCTGCACATGTATCCTTTGCACTTGTATCATCTGCACATGTTACCTCTGCACATGTAACCTCTGCACATGTATCATCTGCACATGTTACCTCTGCACATGTAACCTCTGCACATGTATCATCTGCACATGTAACCTCTGCACATGTAGCCTCTGCACATGTAACCTCTGCACACATAATCTCTGCACATGTATCATCTGCACATGAAACCTCTGCACATGTAACCTCTGCACACATAATCTCTGCACATGTATCATCTGCACATGAAACCTTTGCACATGTAACCTCTGCACATGCATCATCTGCACATGTTACCTCTGCACACATAATCTCTGCACATGTATCATCTGCACATGTAACCTCTGCACATGTAACCTCTGCACATGTATCATCTGCACATGTAACCTCTGCACATGTAACCTCTGCATACATAATCTCTGCACATGTATCATCTGCACATGTAACCTCTGCACATATAACCTGCACATGTATCATCTGGATATGAATCATCTGCACATGTATCCTCTGCATATATAACCTCTGCACATATAACTTTTGCACATGTATCATCTGCACATATAACCTCTGCACATATAACTTCTGCACATGTAACCTCTGCACATGTATCATCTGCACATTAATCATCTGCACATATAACCTCTGCACATGTATCATCTGCACATATAAACTTTGCACATGTATCATCTGCACATGTAACCTTTGCACATATAACCTCTGCACATGTAACCTCTGCGCATGCAACCTCTGCACATGTATCATCTGCACATATAAACTTTGCACATATAACCTCTGCACATGTATCATCTGCACATTAATCATCTGCACATATAACCTCTGCACATGTATCATCCGCACATATAAACTTTGCACATGTAACCTCTGCACATGTAACCTGTGCACATTAAAACCTCTGCACATGTAACCTCTGCACATGTAACATTTGCACATGTAACCTCTGCACATATAACCTCTGCACATGTACCCTCTGCACTTGTAACCTCTGCACTTGTAACCTCTGCACATGTAACCTTTGCGCATGTAACCTCTGCACATGTATCATCTGCACATGTAACCTCTGCGCATGTAACCTCTGCACATGTATCATCTGCACATATAAACTTTGCACATATAACCTCTGCACATGTAACATCTGTACATGTAACCTCTGCACATGTAACCTGTGCACATTAAAACCTCTGCACATGTAACCTCTCCACATGTAACCTCTGCACATGTAACCTCTGCACATATAACCTCTGTACATGTAACCTCTGCACATGTAACCTGTGCACATTAAAACCTCTGCACATGTAACCTCTCCACATGTAACCTCTGCACATGTAACCTCTGCACATATAACCTCTGCACGTTACCTCTGCACTTGTAACCTCTGCACATGTAACCTCTGCACATATAACCTCTGCACATGTTACCTCTGCACTTGTAACCTATGCACATTTAACCTCTGCACATGTAGCCTCTGCACATATATAACCTGCACATATAACCTCTGCACATGTTACCTCTGCACTTGTAACCTATGCACATTTAACCTCTGCACATGTAGCCTCTGCACATATAACCTCTGCACATATAACCTCTGCACATGTAATAAGGCCACCGTCTTTGAATAAAACAAATCCAAATTATGAAGAGGATGTGTGACATTTTATCAGTGTGTTGGTATAAACAACATTTATGCTTCACATTTATCTGAGTGGAAAAACTCGTAGCTGCAACATGTTTGTGTTTCTTTGTAGCAGCAGTCAGATTTCAGCCCGTCCAGTTTGTAAACATCAGTTTATCGCAGAATGAAACACCGGCTGTTTAAACTGATCTTGTAGCCGATTCAAAACACCAACATGGATTTATTACTGCAGCATCACTTGAAAGTCCCGTCAGAAAACCAGAGCTGGCATCAGTGACAGGATCAGGACCAGGTTCTGTCACGGTGGATGCAGGACTCCAGGACCAGGTTCTGCTGCGGTGGATGCAGGACTCCAGGACCAGGTTCTGTCAGTGGTGGATGCAGGACTCCAGGACCAGGTTCTGTCTGCGGTGGATGCAGGACTCCAGGACCAGGTTCTGTCGGCGGTGGATGCAGGACTCCAGGACCAGGTTCTGTCGGCGGTGGATGCAGGACTCCAGGACCAGGTTCTGTCACGGTGGATGCAGGACTCCAGGACCAGGTTCTGTCACGGCGGATGCAGGACTCCAGGACCAGGTTCTGTCAGTGGTGGATGCAGGACTCCAGGACCAGGTTCTGTTACGGTGGATGCAGGACTCACGGACCAGGTTCTGTCGGTGGGGGTGGGGGAGGGGTAGTGGGAAAATGGGGGATGGGGTTGTGGGGGAGGATGGGGTTGTGGGAAGGGTTGTAGGGGTGGGATGGGTGGGTGAGAAGTGGGGGGTGGGGGGAGAGGGGAGAATGGGGAGGGGGGGGGAGGAGGTGGGGGGGGGGAGGGGGGGGGGGGGGGGTGGATGCAGGACTCCAGGACCAGGTTCTTTTTCTTCCAGCCGGGTTGCTGCAGAGAGCCGAAGTGGAACGAGCCCAGAACCTCCGCAGCAGTAAAGTAGGACCTGTGGTTGTAAAGAAGACCTGGTCCGGTGTGGACCTGTGTCCCCTGCAGAGCTCCCGTCCCGCTGTGACATGCTAGGTGCTAACTACGTAACGACCAGTAAGAGAAAAAAATGGATAACGGACTTCGTGATCAGAATGTCGAACCACAGACAGACGATGTCCCTGAACTCCAGGACATCTTGTTTCTTTATCCTTCAGCTTCATCCAGACGCAAATGAAACACGGTTCTCCGCGACCTGCTCCAGCTTTTACCCGACTAAACTGCTGCTTCCTGTGCGCACCGGAAGTTTCGCCCATAACCGTTGATAACGGCGCCGCCGCAGGAAAACCGTGGATGCTGATAGTAATTTATGTGCACTGATTTACGGGAACACAAACACGTAGCAGGCCTGCAGCTGCTGGACTGTCTTCTGTTTCTGTGGATCCAAACAGTTTTCATCAGGAATAAAACTCTGATTAGAAGCAGAGTCATGTGACATCCTGGTGTTTTCATCTAGATCGCTTTAAAGAGGAAAACACCAAACAGCAGAAGTGCATCGCTGCTCTCTGCAGCGTGTGACGGTGGCTGCAGCCGCTGCTTTTTATCTTCCTGCAACATGAACGTGGAATGCAGCGGCACCCAAACCGGTGGGCACGGTGACATGTCAGCCATCTCACCAATGTAACCGGACTCTTGTTGTGAGACTCCGGGGAGACCAGACCGTCCTGTTCTGTCTCTGAGAAGACAACCAGGAAGTCTGACCAGCCGACGGCATCCACACGGATCGTCTACCCCTGCTGGTGGAAGAAAACACACGGGCAGCAAAAACCAGCAGCCAGGTCCAGAAACAAAGTAGGTGCAGAGAATCGTGCAGAAACTGGTTAATGACATCATCATCTCCAGATAGAAGGAATTATAATTAAGGATTTATAAAAACTGGCTCATTGGGCCAATTCCAGTTCCTATCTTACTGAAGTAGCCCCCCAAAACCAAGCGTTAAAGGATAACTTTCTTTCTTTTTTCAATCTGGACCTTATTTCTGCACTCTCAGAAACAGGAACATTTCTGTACCTGTACGTACATTTTTTACAAATGTTCTCTCAAAAGTACAAAGTTTGTCTTTATGAGGCCAGAAGTACCTATATACTATGAAAAAGGGTCCAAAGTAATAGAAAGTACGATAAAGTACAATTAAACCAATTAAAGATGATGAATAAAAGTCAATAAAATAGAGATTATGACAACAATCAAAGATGCTAATAATAAATGAATAATTATTATAGAAATATTAGGCCAAACACATATATAATTATACATATAATTATTACTATGATTATTATGAAAATCATAATATAATAACTATAACTTTATACTACTGTTTAGAAGTACTGCTATTTATAGTTATTGTACAAGCTACACACATGTTTCAATGCTGCAGGTACCCTTAGGGTTGGAATGGTACAAATGTGTACTTTATATTACTTTGAAACCTTTTTCATAGTATATAGGTACTTCTGGCCTCATAAAGACCAATATTGTACTTTTGAGAGAACATTTGTAAAAAAATGTACCTACAGATACAGAAATGATCCTGTCAGGGAAGGAAAAAAAAAGAAAAAGGAAGAAAAAAAAAAGAAAAATCGTACCTCTATTTTTGAGGGTGTACCCAGACAACAACAAAAACACAATTAGAGAAACTCTGAACTCACAGGACAATAGTACTCATTCGTTCCTTCATTCTACTTAAAGTATTTATGACATGAAGGAGTTTTACTGCAGATAATGTCTCATATAGAGGCCGCCCCGTCTCCGCCATGATACTGGACGTTCACCGAAGGGCGACTCACCGTAATCTCTTCCGAAGGACTCGAAGTGATGCAGAAACTTTCCCGGTGAGTAAATGCACGTATAAACTCCGAGAAATAAGGTCCAGGTTGGAAACAAAGGGAAAGTTATCCTTTTAGCCATTTAGTGTTAAATGTTTTCAATCAAAACTTTATTTATGAAGCACTTTTCATAATAAAGTGCTTAACAAAAATAGAAAATAACAAAAACATGAAACCTCATCTCCCCCCAACCATATGAGAATAAACATTTCTGAGCTCATTTTGTGTGTCTGAATTAAGTTATTTTTCTGCTTGTTTGTGAGTAAAATTGCTTTTTAAGAATTTTATTTATTTGCTTTTATTTATGTTTGTTTATGTTTTCATTAAGTTATTTTGACTCGTATTTATTTTGTTTTGTCATGTAACTAATTCAGGCGTTCAGGGATTAAAACCTTCAGCACTGTTTTGTCTGAATGTAGATTCAGACCATTTATCCTGACAGTTGGACGTAGTCGTGATGGTGCGTTCATGTGCCGTTTGTTTGTTGGAATTTATCTTTCTGTCTTACATCATTCCAGCGACTCTTCGGCCTCGAACGTGGCCGTTTTCTCCCGACATCAGCCTGACCCCGGACAGCCTCGTCTGTTCTGAGCTTCCACGTTTATCCGACGGTTCGTGTCAACCTTGTCTGACTTATCACACTCCCAGAGCTATTTTTTTCTGTGATATTTATGACAAACTAACACCGTGATAATCCTCCTCGGTCACATGAATCGGAGCTCAGTCGATGATGCCATTATGCCTGCAGGGAGCGGAGGGATTGTTGTTTCCACTGCGCTGATCTCAAAACAAAATACATCCTCTGTTCACATCAACAACTTTTCGTAAGCGCTCATTCAGGCCGGAGCCGCCGCAGGCAAACTGCCACGTCAGATGGAATGAGGATGAATGCTTTCCGGTTATGGCGACGCTCTTCGGGTGTCACAGATTTGTGAAAAGAAGCCTGTCAGGCAGCAGTGGAGGTGTCAGCCCGTGCTTCCTAAAGACTGTGGTTCCCTAAATGTAACTGCTGAACAACTTTCCAAGCAGCTCCACATCGTTCCCTCGTTAAAAACCGTCTTCCATTCATGCTGCACATAAACAAACATACATTTAATTTTAGCTGCAAAAAAGCTCATCAGGTCCAGCTTATAGAACCGGGTCAGAACATCTTAATTCTGGGTCTCATAGATCCGACAAGGTGTTGGAAACATTCCTCATTGACATCACACAGCTGCTGCTGATTGCAATGTCTGGACGGGAGATTCTCATCATTCTCATCAATATGAGAATCTCCTGTTCCACCTCATCTGTGATGAGAATCTCCCCCGTTCCACCTCATCATGATGAGAATCTCCCGTTCCACCTCATTGTGATGAGAATCTCCCGTTCCACCTCATCGTGATGAGAATCTTTCCGTTCCACCTCATCGTGATGAGAATCTCCCGTTCCATCTCATCGTGATGAGAATCTCCCGTTCCACCTCATCGTGATGAGAATCTCCCGTTCCACCTCATCGTGATGAGAATCTCCCGTTCCTCCTCATCTGTGATGAGAATCTTTCCGTTCCATCTCATCATGATGAGAATCTCCCGTTCCACCTCATCATGATGAGAATCTCCCATTCCACCTCATCGTGATGAGAATCTCCCGTTCCACCTCATCATGATGAGAATCTCCCGTTCCACCTCATCATGATGAAAATCTCCCGTTCCACCTCATCGTGATGAGAATCTTCCGTTCCATCTCATCATGATGAGAATCTCCCGTTCCACCTCATCGTGATGAGAATCTCCCGTTCCACCTCATCGTGATAAGAATCTCCCGTTCCACCTCATCGTGATGAGAATCTCCCGTTCCACCTCATCATGATGAAAATCTCCCGTTCCACCTCATCGTGATAAGAATCTCTCCCGTTCCATCTCATCATGATGAGAATCTCCCGTTCCACCTCATCGTGATGAGAATCTCCCGTTCCACCCTCATCGTGATGAGAATCTCCCCGTTCCACCTCATTGTGATGAGAATCTTCCGTTCCACCTCATTGTGATGAGAATCTCCCGTTCCACCTCATCGTGATGAGAATCTCCCGTTCCACCTCATCATGAAATGAAATGAAATGAAATGAAAAATACTTTATTCATCCCCGAAGGGAAATTCAGTATTGTAAAAGCTCACTTTTTTTTTTTTTTTTTTTTTTTTTTATAAATAAACAAAAAGTCAGTTAGTCTTGTTCTTTAGGTGATGGTTGCTGGCAGGAATGAATTCCTGTATCTCTCCGTCCTACAGCGAACTTGACGCAGCCTCCCACTGAACACACTCTGTTGATTCTTCACCGTGTTGTGGAGAGGATGGGAAGTGTCCTCCATCATCTTCATCAGCTTGTGAAGCATTCTTTTTTGAACGATCAGCTCCAGCGGCTCCAGAGTTATCCCCAGCACAGAACCAGCTTTCTTGATCAGCTTGTTTAGTTTCTTCAAGTCTCTGGTTCTGATGCTGCTGCCCCAGCAGATGGCTGCAAAGCTAATTGCACTTTCTACCACAGACTTATAGAAGATATGCAACATCTTTTTGCAGACATTAAATGATTTTAGCTTCCTTAAGAAGAAGAGTCTGCTCAGACCTTTCTTGTAGATGTAGTTACAGTTGCATTTCCAATCAAGTCTGTTGTCCAGCTGAACTCCAAGGTATTTGTAGTTCTCTACCACCTCCACCTCCTCTTCCAGGATGTAGACAGGACTATGCTGCTTATTCTTGCTCCTCCTGAAGTCAACAATCATCTCTTTAGTCTTGCTGGTATTTAAGATGAGCTGATTGTTACTGCACCATTTCACAAACTGATTGACAAGTTCCCTGTATTCGGCTTCTTGTCCATCACTAATACACCCCACAACAGCAGAGTCATCAGAATATTTCTGCAGATGACAGGACTCAGAGTTGTACTGGAAGTCTGAGGTGTACAGTGTAAAGAGGAATGGTGAGAGTACAGTCCCTTGTGGTGCTCCAGTGCTGCTGACCACCATCTCAGACACACAACCTTTCAGTCTCACAAACTGTGGTCTGTTTGTGAGGTAGTCGTAAATCCAGGTGGTTGTGGAGGGATCCACCTGGAAGTTATGGAGCTTCTCACATAGCAAAGCAGGCTGAATAGTATTAAATGCACTTGAAAAATCAAAGAACATGACCCTCAAAGTGCTGCCTGACTGGTCCAGATGAGAGTGGGCTCTCTGAAGCAAGAAGATGATGGCGTCTTCAACCCCAAGCCCATTACGATATGCGAACTGTAATGGGTCCTGAAAGGTGTTCACTTGCTTGTTGAGGTGAGCCAGTAAGAGTCTCTCCAGGACTTTCATGATGTGAGATGTCAAAGCAACTGGTCTGTAGTCATTTGGTTCAGCTGGTTGTGGTTTTTTAGGGACTGGAACAAGACAGGATGTTTTCCACAGCACAGGAACTCTGTTCTGTCTCAGGCTGGTGTTAAAAAGGTGCTGGAGAACCGGACATAGTTGTTCTGAGCAGGTCTTGAGAACTCTGGGACTGACACCATCTGGACCTGCAGCCTTGTTCCGGTTCAGTTTTTCTAGTTGTTTCTTGACCTGGTCACATGAGACAGTCAGGCTGGAGGTGGAGGCAAAAGAGGTCTCAGGTTGTCCTGATGTGGAGGGAGATGAGGCTGTGTTCAGGTCCATGACTGAGGTGCAGGGTGACAGAGTGGAGGTGGGACAGGAAAGCTGTGAGCTCATGGAGGGTGTGTGGAATGTTGGGTTGTCGGCAGGGGGGAACTGAACCTATTGAAGAACATGTTCAGTTCGTTAGCTCTGTCCAGACCTCCGTCAGTCTGGTCCCCCTTTAACTTGAAGCCAGTGATTTTCTTCATTCCCGACCATACATCCCTCACGTTGTTCTGCAGGAGCTGGCTCTCCAACTTCTTCCTGTAGTCCTCCTTGCACTTCTTAGTCTGTGTTTTCAGTTGTTTTTGTGTGGTCTTCAGTAACTCCCTGTCTCCATCCCTGAAAGCTTTCTTTTTGATGTTCAGCAGCTTTTTCAGGTCACTGGTGATCCAGGGTTTGTTATTGGGGAAGCACCTCACTGTTCTTGTTGGAACGATGCTGTCCACACAGAAGTTTATGTAATCTGTCACACACTCAGTCATGGTGTTGATGTCATCTCCATGAGGTTCACAGAGGACATTCCAGTCTGTGGCCTCAAAGCACCCTCTCAGAGCATCTTCAGCCTCAGTAGACCAGGTTTTAATTGTCCTCCTAATGACTGGTTGCTGCTGAACGATGGGCTTGTAGGTGGAGGTGAGAAGAACCAGATTATGATCAGATCTTCCTAGAGGAGGCAGGGCAGAGGAGCTGTATGCATTCTTTGTATTTGCATAAAATAAGTCCAACATCTTATTTTCTCTGGTGGAGCAGCTGACAAACTGCTGGAAAGTTGGCAACGTAGCAGAGAGGGAGACGTTGTTGAAGTCTCCAGAGATCGCTATGAATGAGTTTGGATGCTGTGTTTGTAGTTTAGCCACGACGGAGCTGATGACATCACAGGCTGTCTCTGGTGCGGTACCTGGTATTATATAAACCGCTACCAGAATAACACAGGCAAACTCTCTGGGTAAATAATATGGACGGAAACTCACAGCTAACAGTTCAATGTCTCTTGTGCAGATCTTCTCCTTGACAGTGACGTGTCCTGGATGACACCAGCGCTGACTGACCAGCACTGCAATTCCGCCTCCCTTCCGCTTCCCGCTGAGCTGTATATTTCGGTCTGCACGGACCGTCTTGAAGCCGTGTACAGACGCATTACAGTCCGGGATGTGTTCATGCAGCCAAGTCTCGGTGAAACACATGATACTGCATTCTCTGTACTCTTTCTGAGACCTTGTTAGCACTTCGAGCTCGTCCATCTTGTTAGCTAGCGATCTCACGTTACCCATCACAACAGTTGGAAGAAACGGTTTAAATCTCCACCGTTTTTTCTCTCTGCCTTACCCCTGCCCTGCATCCTCTTGTCTTTCTCCTTAACTCCACTGGGATTTGACGTGTTATTTCGCTGAAAATCTTGATTTGGGAGAGTTTTAACAGTTGATCACGGTGGTAAACAATTTTTCCGTTGCTATGGATACACATCATAACAAGCAGTGAAAAAGCCAATATACGAGGAAAAAATCTCCCGAATTGCACACCGTTGAAACCAGCATAAAAAATCCTCCAAGAAAAACCTAATCTGACGAATAATGTCGATAAAAAAGACAACTATATTAGAAAAAAACACAAAAGTTAAGGGAGAGCTTTCACAAATTGCAGCTACCTAGCAGCGCATTCCAGAATTTTTTTTTTTTTTTTTTTTTTTTTTTTTTTTGATGGAAATCATGATGAAAATCTCCCGTTCCACCTCATCGTGATGAGAATCTGCCGTTCCACCTCATTGTGATGAGAATCTCCCGTTCCACCTCATTGTGATGAGAAACTCTTCCGTTCCACCTCATTGTGATGAGAATCTCCCGTTCCACCCTCATCATGATGAGAATCTCCCGTTCCACCTCATTATGATGAGAATCTCCCGTTCCACCTCATCTGTGATGAGAATCTTCCGTTCCACCTCATCATGATGAGAATCTCCCGTTCCACCTCATTTGTGATGAGAATCTTCCGTTCCACCTCATTTGTGATGAGAATCTTCCGTTCCACCTCATTGTGATGAGAATCTCCCGTTCCACCTCATTTGTGATGAGAATCTTCTGTTCCACCTCATTTGTGATGAGAATCTCCCGTTCCACCTCATCATGATGAGAATCTTCCCGTTCCACCTCATCTGTGATGAGAATCTTCCGTTCCATCTCATCATGATGAGAATCTCCCGTTCCACCTCATTATGATGAGAATCTTCCATTCCACCTCATCATGATGAGAATCTTCCGTTCCACCTCATCATGATGAGAATCTTCTGTTCCACCTCATATGTGATGAGAACCTCTCATTCCACCTCATCATGATGAGAATCTCCCGTTCCACGTCATCATGATGAGAATCTTCCGTTCCATCTCATCATGATGAGAATCTCCCGTTCCACCTCATCATGATGAGAATCTCCCGTTCCACCTCATAATGATGAGAATCTCTCGTTCCACCTCATCATGATGAGAATCTCCCGTTCCACGTCATCATGATGAGAATCTCCCGTTCCATCTCATCGATATGAAAATCTCCCGTTCCACCTCATCTGTGATGAGAATCTCCCGTTCCACCTCATCTGTGATGAGAATCTTCTGTTCCACCTCATAGTAATGAGAATCTCCCGTTCCACCTCATCATGATGAGAATCTCCCGTTCCACCTCATCATGATGAGAATCTCCCGTTCCACCTCATCATGATGAGAATCTCCCGTTCCACCTCATCTGTGATGAGAATCTTCTGTTCCACCTCATAAGTGATGAGAACCTCTCGTTCCACCTCATCATGATGAGAATCTCCCGTTCCACCTCATCATGATGAGAATCTTCCGTTCCACCTCATCATGATGAGAATCTCCCGTTCCACCTCATCATGATGAGAACCTCCCGTTCTTCCCACAGGTTTGGACATAGCCCATGTCTCCATGACGAGATGCTGCCGTGTGATTGGCTGCTGAGATATCTGTGTCATGTTCAGGAGGGGCTGATGACGTCTGCATAGATTCATTTTAACATCAAATGGGGTGAAATTCTCCCGACAGCTCATTTTAACATTTAAGCCGCAGTGAGTCGTTTCCAGCTTCGTCGGCAGTTTATGAAATTTAGCCCAGCATCTAATCAAAGCGGCGACTCCGGAGGTTTACGCTGCAAAGCTGACGAGCTGTCTCCGAGCAGAATAAGGTTACATTTTGTAGCTCGTGTGATTTAGAGCCTAACCGCCTTTTATCTTGAAGCTGCTCTAGTCTCTCAGACATCTGCTTTTTATGAAAGGTTGATCCATCAAATACCTCCCACCGACTCTCAGATAGCGGCTCCCATGGTGCTCTCAGTCATCGGCAACCTGCTGCAGCTGCTGCTGCTTGGTGAGGGCAGCCCCGCTCTGGAAGTGCTTTTCCTGCCGCGGCGATCTGAGCAGCGGCCAAAGTTTCAGCAGGTAAGATCCTGCAGCAGTCAAGCATCCATCTGGAAAACCAGTCACCTCCATAAATCACCATCCTCAGCACCGAGGGCTGGCAGCGCGGTCGGACCGTGGTAAATACGTGACTAGGAAAAAAAGGGAATTTACTGCTGTGACATACAGACCTGCTCTGACAAATACAGATGTTTGTAGACGCGCCAGAGCTCCATGTTCCCAGCAGCAGAGAGCAGGAGGCTGGAGAAGCGCTTAGCCTCTGTTAGCTAATTAAGCTACCGCTGCGCGCGGCATTGACCTGCACACGCAGCAGAGCGTGCACATGACAGCATGCCTTCACTTCTGGTCCAGATTTGGTCCAATCAGTGTCACCACTACAAAAACCCAAATCTTACAAAGTATATTTTTCTCTAATTTTAGGTCAAAATATGTCATCACACTCAAAATAAGACAAAATTACTGAAAGAGAAACATTTCAGTGACATACAGGAACTTGTTTTTAGACAAATGCATGCAGGTTTGATGGTAGGCCGGTCAAACAGGAGGGTGAAGCAGGATGATCTGCATGTAAAATGAAAGAAAAGAGGTCAATAAACAGGCGGCTGTAACAATGTTTAGCCTATATGTGTATATAGTATATATATATATACACACACACACCGGCCACTTTATTAGGTACACCTGTCCAACTGCTCGTTTACGCAAATTTCTAATCAGCCAATCACATGGCAGCATTTAGGCATGTAGACATGGTCCAGACGATCTGCTGCAGTTCAAACCAGCATCAGAATGAGGAAGAACGGTGATTTACGTGACTTTGAACGTGTCATGGTTGTTGGTCTGAGTATTTCAGAAACTGCTGATCTACTGGGATTTTCCTGAACAACCATCTCTAGGGTTTACAGAGAATGGTCCCAAAGAGAGAAAATATCCAGTGAGCAGCAGTTCTGTGGGTGCAAATGCCTTGTTGATGCCAGAGGTCAGAGGAGAATGGCCAGACTGGTTCCAGCTGATAGGAAGGCAACAGGAACTCAAATAAGCACTTGTTCCAACCGAAGTCTGCAGAAGAGCATCTCTGAATGGACAACATCCAACCTGGAAGCAGATGGGCTACAGCAGCAGAAGACCACACCGGGTGCCGCTCCTGTCAGCTAAGAACAGGAAACTGAGGCTACAATTCACACAGACTCACCAACATTGGACAATAGAAGATGGAGAAATGTTGCCTTGTCTGATGAGTCTCCATTTCTGCTACCAGATTCAGATGGAGGCTCAGAATTTGGTGTCAGCAACATGAAAGCCTGGATCCATCCTGCCTTGTATCAACGGTTCAGCTTGGTGGTGGTGGTGTGATGGTGTGGGAGAGATTTTCTTGTTCCACTTTGGGCCCCTTAGTACCAACATGGCGGTTTAACCAAAACAGCCTACCTGAGTATTGTTGCTGACCATGTCCATCCCTTTATGACCACAGTGTAGCATCCTCTGATGCTGCTTCCAGCAGGAGAACGCGCCATGTCATAAAGATGACATCATCCAGCAGGAGAACGCGCCATGTCATAAAGATGACATCATCGGGCGCGCATGTCATAAAGATGACATCATCCAGCAGGAGAACGCGCCGTCATAAAGATGACATCATCCAGCAGGAGAACGCGCCATGTCATAAAGATGACATCATTCAGCAGGAGAACGCGTCATGTCATAAAGATGACATCATCCAGCAGGAGAACACGCCATGTCATAAAGATGACATCATCCAGCAGGAGAACGCGCCATGTCATAAAGATGACATCATCCAGCAGGAGAACGCGCCATGTCATAAAGATGACATCATCCAGCAGGAGAACGCGCCATGTCATAAAGATGACATCATTCAGCAGGAGAACGCGTCATGTCATAAAGATGACATCATTCAGCAGGAGAACGCGTCATGTCATAAAGATGACATCATCCAGCAGGAGAAGGTCATGATAGATGACATCATCCAGCAGGAGAACACGCCATGTCATAAAGATGACATCATTCAGCAGGAGAACGCGCCATGTCATAAAGATGACATCAAGGAGAAGCTCATAAAGATGACATCATCCAGCAGGAGAATGCACCATGACATAAAGCGGGAATTATCTCTGACTGGTTTCTTGAACATGACAATGAGTTCATTGTACTCAAATGTTCTCCACAGTCACCAGTGCAGCCGACAAATCTGCAGCAACTGTGTGATGCTGTCATGTCAATGTGGAGCAAAATCTCTGAGGAATGTTTCCAGAACCTTGGTGAATCTATGCCACCAAGCATTAAGGCAGTTCTGAAGGCAAAAGGGGTCCAACCCGGTACTAGCAAGGTGTACCTAATAAAGTGGCCGGTGAGTGTATATGTATATAAACAGTGGGGAAAAAGTATTGAACACATCAACAAATTTCTCAGAAATATATCTCGAGTAGAGATATTGACATGAAATTTTAACCAGATGTCGGCAACAACCCAACTAATACACACATGCAAAGAAATCCTAACATTTATGTCCATAAACGAAGTTATGTGGAATATCGTGGAATGACACAGGGAATAAGTATTGAATACGCTTACTGAAATTTATTTACTACTTAGTACAAAAGCCTTTGTTGGTGGTTCCAGCCTCCAGACGCCTCCTGTATGGAGAAACCAGTGAAAACGTTGCTCAGGTGTGATTTTGGTTCATTCTTCCACAAACTGCCTTCAGATCTTCACGGTTCCGGGTTTCTTCTGTGAACTCGGATCTTCAGTTCTTTGGGGTCGGGTGACTGACAGGTCCGTTCTAGCAGCTTTATCTTCTTCTTCTTAAAGCAGGTGAGTGTTTCTGGTCCGTTCTAGCAGCTTTATCTTCTTCTTCTTAAAGCAGGTGAGCGTTTCTGGTCCGTTCTAGCAGCTTTATCTTCTTCTTCTTAAAGCAGGTGAGTGTTTCTGGTCCGTTCTAGCAGCTTTATCTTCTTCTTCTTAAAGCAGGTGAGTGTTTCTGGTCCGTTCTAGCAGCTTTATCTTCTTCTTCTTAAAGCAGGTGAGCGTTTCTGGTCCGTTCTAGCAGCTTTATCTTCTTCTTAAAGCAGGTGAGCGTTTCTGGTCCGTTCTAGCAGCTTTATCTTCTTCTTCTTAAAGCAGGTGAGCGTTTCTGGTCCGTTCTAGCAGCTTTATCTTCTTCTTCTTAAAGCAGGTGAGCGTTTCTGGTCCGTTCTAGCAGCTTTATCTTCTTCTTCTTAAAGCAGGTGAGCGTTTCTGGTCCGTTCTAGCAGCTTTGTCTTCTTCTTCTTAAAGCAGGTGAGCGTTTCTGGTCCGTTCTAGCAGCTTTATCTTCTTCTTCTTAAAGCAGGTGAGCGTTTCTGGTCCGTTCTAGCAGCTTTATCTTCTTCTTCTTAAAGCAGGTGAGCGTTTCTGGTCCGTTCTAGCAGCTTTATCTTCTTCTTCTTAAAGCAGGTGAGTGTTTCTTGGCTGTGTGGTGGGACGGTCGTCTTGCTGAAAGATCCAGCCTCTTTTCATCTTCAGCAGATTCTGGTCCAGAATGTCTCTCTACTTTCCTCCATTCATTCTTCCTTCAATCATATGAAGTCTGCCAGTACCACATGCTGATAAACAGCCCCCACCATGAAGCTCCCACCTCCAAACTTCACTGTTGCTATGGTGTTTTTGGTGCCATTTCTCCTCAAACATGTTGTGTCTTATGACATCTGCAGAGTTCAGTTCTGGTCTCATCTGTCCAGACTATGTTTCCCAGAATGTCATGGGTTTGTCCAGATGTTGTGTTGCAAACTTCAAACCAGCATCAACCTGCTTCTTCTTCAGAAATGGAGTCTTGCGTGGTGTGCGTGCATGAAGGCCATGGCGGTTGAGTGCATTCCTTCTTGTTTTCTCTGAAACAACTGTAGCTGCTGGTTCCAGGTCTTTCTGAAGCTCTCCACGAGTGGTCCTGGGCTGTTGGAGAACCTTTCTGATGATTGTTCTGACTCCTCTGTCTGAAATCTTGTGAGGAGCACCTGGCCGTGGCCGCTTTATGACCATGCCGTGTTCTTTCCACTTCCGGATGATGGTCCCAATGGTGCTCACTGGAACTTTCACAAGTTTACAAATGCACCTGGAACCAATGCCTTCAGTGTGTTTGCAATAATAAGGCTGCATAGGTCTTTAGACAGCTCTTTGCTTTTACCCATCATGCAATGCTTCTTGTCTGACACCTTGGTGATGAGAAACCTTTTTAAAGGCATCAATCAGGACTAAAGCAGCTGATATTACTTTGCTCTGATAGGGGACAGGATTACTTTCTAAATACTGACAGACTCCAGCTGCTTTCTTGGCTTTCACATCTTTTTATCCTCCATGCAGTTATACTTAACCCCACAGACACAGTTTCATGCTGTGCACTGAAAACGTGGTCGGACGTGACCCCACAGATGAACTCCCAGGAAGTCCAGACAGTAGCAGCAAGCCGACACAACTCCTGATACTAAATAATGACAATCTCAGCCTGGAACTGTTCATGTTTGTTTCCTTAATTTAGTATTTACGCAGCAAAACTGGAAGTGTAACTGAATAAGAAGGTTAGAAAAAAGACTGAAATGCTGAGTGTGAGGGGGAGAGTCGAGCAGAGGGAGGAGGAGTGATGGGAAACTAAACAAAGTCTGGAAGTAAAAGTAACCCGCGACATGAAGGATGGTGATGCAAAAATAAATCAGGAAGAGACGAAAACAGAAACCCAAAACGCTGACGGGAGAGTTTCAGGATCAGTCCAGGTTTGGTGGCTCGCTGAATATTTACTGACTCACTGATGGGTTTTTAATAGCTGCTGGGCCAGAACGGAGCTGCTGGACCAGAACCGAGCTGGACCAGAGTTCAGGCAGCTCAGGACCGGTTTGCAGCTTCATTTCTTACGCACAAGAAAAGAAAGCCAGAGAATAAAAGTCAGATGAGCTGAAAACGAAGGAAAAGCTGCAGATGAAGTTCTCAGGAACGTGACTGCCTCCCGGCCAGAAACCTGGATGAGTCTGAGTTTCCTCTCTCAGATGAGAAGGCTCCGAGCCGAACGACGTGCCGGGGAAGTGGCTGGTTCTCCGTCCAGATCGCCGCCTCTGCTGTCGGTATTAACCACATCCGGAGAGCCGCGAGCAGACGCAGGAACTCTGGAAACACTTTTACTCCTGTTTGAACTGCTGCGCTTGGTTTGGACGTGACGGTAAAGACACGTTTACTTTTGGGTGAAGATGGAAGCAAGAAATAAACTTTAATCAGCGCTAACCGCTGAGGCAGAAGCAGGATGGTCGACGGAGTCCACGAACAACCTCTAACACAAATACGAGGACGGCTCCGGCCACAGGAGAATGAATAAATCACTGAAACTGGAGCTGTTAAAGGAACGTCACATAAAGAAACGGAGAAACGTGAAAACTGGTTCTCCTGTGATGAAACGCGACCCAACCGGCCACCGTCCCGGTGAACCAAACACCCAGCTCTGAGTCACCGTCTGGAACGTGAACATCCTCTCTGCGGTGTGGTGGCAGGAATACGTCCTGGAGCTGTGAGGGTTCACGTCCTGCAGGGTTTTAGAAACCTTCATTCATGCTTCAGCATTTCCAGGGTTTCTGTCTCCTGGACTCGAGCGGTGCACGTCTGCAGACCTGCAGCCGGGCGTCGGGACCGCCGGAGTTCGGTCTGGGTCCATCAGCTGGTCTTGAACCGTCTGTAGGTGGTGGTCTGGACTGCTAAATCTCAAATCTAATCAAGTTTATTTTCTAATTTCTACACAAAATATCTCATCACACTCAAAATCAAACAAAAGTACCTAAAGACAAACATTTCAGTGAGATATTGGAACTGGTTTTTACTTGTTCAATTGGCAGAATGTTTTAAAACATCTTTTTAAAAATGATTTCAAATTATTATTTTTGCTCGTAATAAACAGAAGATTCTGAATCCTGGTCCTCGAGGGCCGGTGTCCCTTCAGGCTTTCCGTTTGTCCCCCCTCCAGCACACCTGACTCAAATCTAATGGATCTAACAGCCAATCAGGTTCTGCACAGAGACTCATTGATTCTAATCAGGTGTGTAGGAGCGAGGACACGTGGAAGACCTGCAGGACGAGGGCCAACGTCCCCCCGTCCCCCCCGGCCTTACGGTGTCTGGATCCACCGCGACGTCTCCTTCCTGGATCAAAGCTGCCGGGGACGCGATTGCAGCATGAATGACGTCACATCTGCAGGACAGCGCGGGAAATCCACCACCGAGTCTCAGCGTCATGCAGCGTGTTAGAGGCAACGGAGAGACGTGGTGGAAACGTTCCTTTTATAGTTTTTAACGCTTCATCACCCGTTAGCATTAAAAACTGGACATGCTTGTTTATTCTTTCACATTCCTGCCTCTAGTCCCTTTAACAGGGATGGGGTAACGGTGCTCTGGGGTCCATATGTATACTTTAGTATTTGACAATGAGAATTTTGGATAAATTGTTATTTTTTTACACGCAAGACGTTGCGTAATACATCCGAGCGTGATGATGGAAAGCTGGTAAGCAGCTTTATAACAGCTTTGAATAAAAGAGATGAGAAAGCTCAGTTTGTATCAGATGATCTGGGGCATAAATGTGTCAAACATGGTTCCTGTCAACGTCCTCCCTCATGTGCCAACGCAGACTGATGGGGAACGTAGTTCTGATAAACTCCAGACGGGTGGAACTTAGAACGTCTGTCCGAAGCGCCGAACAGTACCGGGACCGTCGGTCCATCACTGTGTTCCACGCTGGGTCCCGTCTCTGGTGGCTGCTTCTTCTTCTTTGTTTTTGTTAGATGAGGAGAGATCTCCGGCTCCGAGGACGAGATTCTGGATCGGCCGTTGGACAGAATCATCATGAGTGTGTCGTTATCGGACCGTAGATCCGAATGTTCATTAATCTTCAGGTGTGGGGTCTCTGGCAGATGACAGATCTCCGCAGAGTTATGAAATCCTGGTGTGTACCAGCTTTTGATTTTATGAAAACACCCACACAGACACGTTTCCTGTGAGCAGGTTCCTCTGCATCACGTGGGTTCCCATAATTGGGGTGCTTGTTTATGAGTGTGTCAGGCTGATGGATGGACAGTTGCCCCCCCCCAGCATCACATACCAGTGTTGGGTTTCAAAGGCTCGGTCAGCGTGCCGGGTTCTTCGCCGGGCATCTCTTTGAAGCCCATATCTGGTGAGCTGGGTATCAGAACATGAGCAAACATGAGCAGCAGAACAGAAATCTGAATTAATCGGATTAAAGTCTGCTGGAAATAAAGAATCCAGACTTTCAGGACCTGCGGCCTGATTTGGAGGGATTTTAGAGCCAGTCCCAGAGTTCCCAGTCCACAGGGAGTACCGGGTTCTAAGCAGAACGTCAGAGGGCTGATGTGGGGTGTCAGTCTTGTTCAAAGATGTTTTTTGGAAGCAGAATATAAAAGGCTGGTAGACGGCCACGAGAATGTTAATCCAGATCCTGGATTAGACCGAAATATATTTTGGAACGGCTGACAGGGATTAAAGGTTCTAGATGTTGACTGGCCCCACCATGGTAACAACTCTCCCCATGAGTGATATGGGTAAGTGCTTCCATCAGCAGGTTCTAGATACTGACTGAGATTAAAGGTCCTGATGCTGACTGGGATTAAAGGTTCTGCTGCTAACTGGGATTAAAGGTTCTGATGCTGACTGGGATTAAAGGTTCTGATGCTGACTGGGATTAAAGGTTCTGATGCTAACTGGGATTAAAGGTTCTGCTGACTGGGATTAAAGGTTCTGATGCTAACTGGGATTAAAGGTTCTGATGCTGACTGGGATTGAAGGTTCTGTTACTGACTGGGATTGAAGGTTCTGCTGCTAACTGGGATTAAAGGCTCTGATGCTGACTGGGATTAAAGGTTCTGATGCTAACTGGGATTAAAGGTTCTGCTGCTAACTGGGATTAAAGGTTCTGATGCTAACTGGGATTAAAGGTTCTGCTGCTAACTGGGATTAAAGGTTCTGCTGCTAACTGGGATTAAAGGCTCTGATGCTAACTGGGATTAAAGGTTCTGCTGCTGACTGGGATTAAAGGTTCTGATGCTGACTGGGATTAAAGGTTCTGCTGCTAACTGGGATTAAAGGTTCTGATGCTAACTGGGATTAAAGGTTCTGATGCTAACTGGGAATAAAGGTTCTGTTACTGACTGGGATTAAAGGTTCTGCTGCTAACTGGGATTAAAGGTTCTGATGCTGACTGGGATTAAAGGTTCTAGATGCTGACTGGGATTAAAGGTTCTGATGCTGACTGGGATTACAGGTTCTAGATGCTGACTGGGATTAAAGGTTCTAGATGCTGACTGGGATTAAAGGTTCTGATGCTGACTGGGATTAAAGGTTCTGATGCTGACTGGGATTAAAGGTTCTGATGCTGACTGGGATTAAAGGTTCTAGATGCTGACTGGGATTAAAGGTTCTGCTGACTGGGATTAAAGATTCTGATGCTGACTGGGATTAAAGGTTCTAGATGCTGACTGGGATTAAAGGTTCTGCTGACTGGGATTAAAGGTTCTAGATGCTGACTGGGATTAAAGGTTCTAGATGCTGACTGGGATTAAAGGTTCTAGATGCTGACTGGGATTAAAGGTTCTAGATGCTTACTGGGATTAAAGGTTCTGATGCTGACTGGGATTAAAGGTTCTAGATGCTGACTGGGAATAAAGGTTCTGATGCTGACTGGGAATAAAGGTTCTAGATGCTGACTGGGATTAAAGGTTCTAGATGCTGACTGGGAATAAAGGTTCTGATGCTGACTGGGAATAAAGGTTCTAGATGCTGACTGGGATTAAAGGTTCTAGATGCTGACTGGGATTAAAGGTTCTAGATGCTGACTGGGATTAAAGGTTCTAGATGCTGACTGGGATTAAAGGTTCTAGATGCTGACTGGGATTAAAGGTTCTGATGCTGACTGGGATTAAAGGTTCTAGATGCTGACTGGGAATAAAGGTTCTGATGCTGACTGGGAATAAAGGTTCTAGATGCTGACTGGGATTAAAGGTTCTGATGCTGACTGGGAATAAAGGTTCTGATGCTGACTGGGAATAAAGGTTCTAGATGCTGACTGGGATTAAAGGTTCTAGATGCTGACTGGGAATAAAGGTTCTAGATGCTGACTGGGATTAAAGGTTCTAGATGCTGACTGGGATTAAAGGTTCTAGATGCTGACTGGGATTAAAGGTTCTAGATGCTGACTGGGAATAAAGGTTCTAGATGCTGACTGGGATTAAAGGTTCTAGATGCTGACTGGGAATAAAGGTTCTAGATGCTGACTGGGATTAAAGGTTCTAGATGCTGACTGGGATTAAAGGTTCTAGATGCTGACTGGGATTAAAGGTTCTAGATGCGGACTGGGATTAAAGGTTCTGATGCGGACTGGGATTAAAGGTTCTGATGCTGACTGGGATTAAAGGTTCTGATGCTGACTGAGATTAAAGGTTCTGATGCTGACTGGGATTAAAGGTTCTGATGCTGACTGGGATTAAAGGTTCTGATGCTGACTGGGATTAAAGGTTCTGATGCTGACTGGGATTAAAGGTTCTAGATGCTGACTGGAATTAAAGGTTCTAGATGCTGACTGGGATTAAAGGTTCTAGATGCTGACTGGGCAGTTGTTTATTCTTGTGTCTGCAGTGTCCAGTGTGGATCTCATATGAGGGTTCTCCGTATGTCTAAATGAAATTTCAGGGTCAGCAGTGATGCGAGGCGGCTTGGGGGGGTCCATCCTGAGCCCCCTGTCCTCAGCTCGATCATGTTCCCTCCCCACGGCCCCGATGAAGGCCTGGTATTGCGGTTTGCATAACGTGGCCGGACACGTCATGTGCTGCCGTCCTCACGCTTAAGCCCCCTCCTTAGAAACGCTTCCCCTTTGGTGTTGCTCTGAAAACAGTCCCCCCCCTCGCCCGTGGTTGCCGGGGTCTTAGTTGTTCCTGATTTATGGATACAGCTGTGTGTTGGTGATAAAGACACCTGTCCTTTCCTCATCAGCGCTTCCTTCCTGCACTGAAAAGCTCTTGTGCTAACCTGGGCTGGAATGTCACCTTGTCAGCCTGGGGGGTCAGGGGGGCAGCCTTATTCTGGCCGCACACCCACAAGTCACATATCAGCTGTTTACATTTCTGGTTTCTCATCAAATCCTGTTTCTGTTTCTCATCATTGCTGCTGAGAATGAACGTTTGCAATCTGATAATCTAAAGGTTTTATAAATCAGGACGTAATAAAAAATAATCTGCGTCCGTATTCATCAAACTTCTTAGAATTACTACTAAGATCACTCTTAAAGGGACAGTACACCCACAGAATGATGCGCTTCATCTTCTCCTCATCCTCATGCGTAGCAAGTCTCTGGAGCACTTTTTTAACATCTCAAATGCAGCCGAAGATCTGGGGTGGGGGGTTTTGTTTTCCCCCAACTTCAATATAATGGAGTTCACTGGCAACTGAACCAAAAAGGTCCATAAAAGTCCACAAAAACTTGTCAATATTCCTCCATACTGCTCGTCCAATGTAATCCAAGTGTCCTGAGTGGGTAGCGTCCAGAATTTACTGGAAACGGCGCCATTTAGTAGATTTTTAGAGCCTAAACAGTGGAACATGTAGCTGCTGTGAAGAACATCCATGTGAGTTCATAACCAAAGCCGCAGCAGACAAGATCATGCGTTCTCTTTTTCTTCCTTTCTTTCATTTAAATCAATCAATTTGAATCAATATCCAACCCCTCTTGTGTTTGTCTGCAGTTGGTTTGCTCTTAGCACAGTGTAAACGGCGATTTTTTTCTTTTCGGCAGAGTAAGCGCTGAACACCGCAGCTTCCGTAGTGCTGTGAACTGTCATGGCCGCGCTGTCCCAATGACAGCGGGAATATCTGGACTTACAGCGTTGGACAGTCGTCTGCGGTCCTGATGGCCTATAGGTACGTTATCCAGAGATCTCTACAGTATTCTGACATTTATTTTCTACATTGGTGCATAAATGTAAAAGGATCTCAATGAGGTCTGGAACGTTTCCAAAGCTGATCCGGATCCAGAGAAAATTCCTGATTCTATGATCCAGAACACACAAACATAAGACGAGCTGCTTGGTGGAGGTCTGAACTCTCCGCGTGCTTTTCTAGTATGTCTTGTTTTTAGAGTTTTTATTATTAGTGTTGTATATGTGTAGTGTTGTGGAACTTTTCGACTATTTATTTCTCCTCTTGGTGCCTTTAAATTGTCCTGCGGGGCTTAGTTAGAAAACAGACAGTTCAACAGTTAAAGTTCGTAAAATGGAGATCTTTAGCCAGGCCCATTCAAACTTGGCCAGAGATCATTTTATTTTCCTTTGCTACTTTTTTTTTTTAGTTGAAATGCAATTAAAGGGGAACTCAGTAATTTTTTTACCTCAATAGATGCTTTTGGATGTGGGGCTAAACAAAGTGTTTCGGGCGATTCATGTCCCCCCTGTGGGGCTCTGGCGCGGCAGCTCATCTTTGCCGGCACGAGCAGAACTTGGACAACAGAAACGCTGTACGGTACTCAGGTCCTTCTACCGAGCTGCTTAGCTCTGATCTGAACCAGACACAGCTCTGATGAACCAGACTACCAGCTCTGATCTGAACCAGACTACCAGCTCTGATCTGAACCAGACTACCAGCTCTGACCTGAACCAGACTACCAGCTCTGATTTGAACCAGACTACCAGCTCTGATCTGAACCAGACTACCAGCTCTGATCTGAACCAGACTACCAGCTCTGATCTGAACCAGACTACCAGCTCTGATCTGATCTGAACCAGACTACCAGCTCTGATCTGAACCAGACTACCAGCTCTGATCTGAACCAGACTACCAGCTCTGATCTGAACCAGACTACCAGCTCTGATCTGAACCAGACTACCAGCTCTGATCTGAACCAGACTACCAGCTCTGATCTGAACCAGACACCAGCTCTGATCTGATCCAGACTACCAGCTCTGATCTGAACCAGACTACCAGCTCTGATCTGATCTGAACCAGACTACCAGCTCTGATCTGAACCAGACTACCAGCTCTGATTTGAACCAGACTACCAGCTCTGATCTGAACCAGACTACCAGCTCTGATCTGAACCGGACTACCAGCTCTGATCTGACACCAGACTACCAGCTCTGATCTGAACCAGACTACCAGCTCTGATCTGAACCAGACTTCCAGCTCTGACCTGAGCCAGACTACGCTCTGATTTGAACCAGACTACCAGCTCTGATCTGAACCAGATTATCAGCTCTGATTTGTACCAGACTACCAGCTCTGGTCTGAACCTCACTTACCACATGAAAGATCTGAATCCAGACTACCAGCTCTGATCTGTACCAGACTACCAGCTCTGATCTAAACCAGACTACCAGCTCTGATTTGATCCAGACTACCAGATATGAGTGAACAAGTCTACCAGAATAAAATGTAACATTACAGAAGCTTCTAAATCTGCTAACACAGGGCACGACCATCTGTGTAATCTGGGGTCTACACGGGGTTAACAACGACTCTGAGTTGATCCGACTACCGAGTGTGATCTGATTCCGACTTTGAGGGGCCTTTGGTCAGAACTTCCTAGCTGGCGGATGCTAGCTATAGGAATGTCCATGACTTCCGTTAGTTCAAATGTGAACTTTTGCAGCACTAGCTCCTGAATCTGGGCTCAGCAAATCAAAATCAAAGTCGCCGGAGTTCTGCCGTCAGAAACCAGAAAATCGTTCATGACAAAGGTTCCGCGTTGCTTCTAATCTAAACTGCCATTAAATGTGTTACATTTTTTAAAGTCCCACCCCTAGTTTTTATATTATTTATGTTATTTGTAATTTGAATTTTATCTGTCAGTTTATGAGCAGCACTTTGGTCAACTGTGCTGTTTTTAAAATGCTCTGCAAATAAAGTTGGATTGGACATCTATACATCGAATAAAGTTTTTCAACTGCAACATTTTATTAATTTACATCTAAGATGTGTTGTTTCAGTCTTCCCTTTGAGCAGCGCGTTTAGGAACATTTCTAATATCACACTTTGTGAGATGTCGCCCATTAAATCCCCACAAATCTGGGGGGTGAGAATGTTGGTGAATGAGGGAAATGGAGTGAACGTAATGAATGTTAACGTGTCATCAAAATGTATCAGAAGCGCATAACTGTTTACACGCTAACCGCTACGGACGCCGTTCATCATCCCTGCTGGCCCCCCGATCACATGCAACACGACCCGGGGACAAAACACAGATTTATGTCAAACAGTCCTGCCCCGTAGCTGCAGCGAATAAACACGGGGCTGCGGACAGCTGGCGGGGGGGGCTCAGATGTGTTCCAGCTGGAAACGACGCCGGTCCAGATCAGATCAGATCCTCCGAGATGAAGACGTTCAGTCAGGACGCGTGACATCATTAAATGAAACAGAGTGACAAACACACACGAGGAGAGTTTAGGGCACTTAGCTGGAGTAAGACCCCCCCCCCCGCCGCCCCCCCCAGGATTCAGCTGACTGCACTTTGAAGACTCTGGATGTCTGACATACCGCACATTGAAGACAAGTGCTTGGAGAGGGTGTGAATATCTCCCCAGATGAAGAGATGAGGAAAGCAGACGGTCCACTCCTGTCCTTCGCTCTCTGAACTCTCCGATAAACTGCTGAACGTTTACATGGAGCTCACGTTTACGTGGTCCTTAAATGCAACTGCACATTAAAGGAATAGCACACCCAAAGAAGGATGTGCCTTCATTTTCTACTCCCCCTCATGCTAAACGAGACTCTGCAGCACTTTTTTAATATCTCAAATGCAGCCGGTGATCAGGAAGGCTTCTCGTTTCCCCCCAACTTTCATATAATGGAGTTCACCGGGGTCCGAGCCACAAAGGTCCATAAAAGTCCACAAAAACGTGTCAATATTCCTCCATACTGCTCGTCCAATGTAATCCAAGTGTCCTGAGTGGGTAGCGTCCAGAATTTAGTGGAAACAACATCATTTAGTAGATTTTTAGAGCCTAAACAGTATTACATCAGTACTACATCAGTACTACATCAATACTACATCAGTACTACATCTGTACTACATCAGTACTACATCTGTACTACATCAGTACTACATCAGTACTACATCAGTACTACATCGCATCTCCTGCAAACACGCCGATGCGCGTTCATGAAACTACAGAAGCCGCGGCAGACGAGATTGCGCGTTCACTTTTTCTTTCTTTCTTTGTTTTAAATCAGTATCAACCCCTCTTGGACCCTCTTGTGTTTGTCTGCATCTCTGTCGCTTGTAGCACAATGTTAACAGCGAATTTCTTCTTCTACGCTTGTATTATCAGCAGAGTAGGCTCTGAACGCCGAGGCTTCTGTAGTTTAATGAACGCGCATCGGCGCGCTTGCAGAAAAAAGAATGTTCTACTGTTTAGTCTATAAAAATCTACTAAATGACGTCATTTCCGGTAAATTCTGGACGCTACCCACTCAGGACGCTTGGATTACATTGGACGAGCAGTATGGAGGAATATTGACACGTTTTTGTGGACTTTTATCTCCGTTTTTGGCTCGGGCGCCGGCGAACTCCATTATATGAACGCTGGCAGAAGCTTCCAGATCTCCAGCTGCATTTGAGATATTAACAAAGTGCTTCAGAGTCTTGCTCAGCAATTCCTGCCTCGAGTCCCTTTAATGTCAGGCTCTGCATGGGTCACAAGGTCCAGATACCTGCAGGATGCCCGCCCTCCAGGACCGGAGTTGCCCCCCCAATCTGGTACGGCCTCCTTTTATTAAAATAGGTCCGTTATATATCCAGACATTCACAGCAGCTCCTTATCTGGCACGAGGTTTAAATGAAACCATCAGTTTTACAGAAAGCGTGGATCGGAGGCTTTTCCCTCTGAGGTGATGGAGATAAAACTGCCGTCAGATTGCAGGGACAGCAGCGTCTTCCTACAGAGAGCGTTCTGCGCTCTTCCATCTGTTTCTGTCAGCGTTGCTTCAGTAATGAAAATAAGTTCGTGTTAGAAAGTGTCCAAGCATGGAGCAAAAACGAAGGTAGGAAACATGGACGGTTTAAAGCTGCACACGGAGGAAGTCCTGCGGTTTAATGACAAATGGATTGAAACGATTTCGGACATTTTTCAAGCCGGGATGATGGAGGTTCATTAGCTGAACTTGGCCGGTGGTTGGGGGGTGAGGAGGCTTGTGGGTGAAAGGACGCCGGCTCCTGAGTTCTCTGGCAGATTTCCTTTAATCACATCACAGTGTGAGACAGCAGCGACTTGTTTAGACAGATGGTGTGTGTGCGTTACCCCGCAGAGAGCAGGGAATAGGTGCAAGAAGAACATGCTTCACAAACAGCTTTCTAATGGGATCTGCATGAATTCATCCAAACAGGAGACGTACCGCAGAGACTGACGTCTTCCAGGAAGTCGTCTGGAACAGGCCCGAGACCATCAGACTGGAATCTGCAGCATCCAGATCAGCTTCAGTTTGATTGCTTATCTTTTCTTTTGTGTCTGAAAGGTGAGAAATGTGGTTGCAAAACAACTGACAGCTTTTCTGGAAGATCGAGAGCTTTTCTTTCCTTTTCAATGTGTTCAAAAAGAGCAGAGCTCAACTTGTTGCTGTCTGCACACTGCAAAGTGCAGATTCGTCTGCTGCATACAGATGTGTGAAAAAGTGTTTCCTCCTTCCTGATTTCTTACTTTTTTGCATGTTTGTCACAATTAATTGTTTCAGATCATAGGGATGATAATTGATAAGAAATTATCGATGTAATGCCATTATTGATGCAGCTTATCGATTCATCCTTATCGATTTTCTTATCAATGTCTGATACTTTGTTGTATATGAAAAGAAACAATGTATAGCTTGTAACAAAAGCTTACTTTTATTCAATGTGCTCTACATTTGAGTATCAGCAGATACTCAATGTCACAGAAAAACAGGGGAAACTAACAAAAACATCGAGAACAAAAAGAAGCTTTATCTGGAAATAAGTGCAGCCACTGAACTCTGATGTGGTGTTTCATGTGTGTTTCACCCCTTCCCACACAAGAATGACCTCTGAACTCTGAAAAATTTACAAGAAAATCAACAATTTTTTTTCAAGAAAATTTGCATGTCTGCCTTCTCTGGATCAAGTCTGCTCCTCTGAATGTCATCCTCAAAATGATTAATACCGTCCAATTAAAAAAGAAAAAAAAAAATCAGCTGTCAGTAAAATAACTTAAAACTGACAAAAGTAATAACAAATAAAAATCCATGAAAATCCTGACATTGATTTTGAATTGTGGTTAAAGAAATATATATATATATATATATGTAAAGCAAACAAGCATGATGGGGCTCTGAAGCTAAAATTTTGTTGAGCAACATTCTGAGGCAATCATTGCAATCAGGTGTTTTCTCTAATGTTCAAGAAGACTTATACACCTGTTGACAGGCATTTTAGTCAAATTTCACAGGAAAGGTGCTTTAATGTGTCCTGGACAGTTTTGTTTCTTTATCATCATCATCATCATCATTATTTTCAACCACAATTCCTAAACATTATTTCGTTTCACTAAATTACAATTTTGTAAATTGTTTTTATTACTAGTTTTTTATTTTCTTGTTATTTGAATTACTATTGTTACTTAGCCTTTTCTTTAATTGGAAAGTATGAATAATTTTGAGGACGACTGTTAAGCATTCAATCCAAATAACTTAACCTTAGTTCATAAAGCCTGATAGTGACATTTAATGTAGAAAAATGCAAATTCCTCTTGTTTCGTCTGTGTTTACAAACTGAAAGGGGAAGACATTTAACCATCATTCGCGTTAGGAGGCGAGTGATGTTTGTCTCATCCTCACTCATTTTTCTGCGCTCAGCGTTGAACTTGCTATGGAGAAAGGGTTAGGCGCAGAGCCAGCTCTGCTGCCGCTGCCTTTGTCCTCTGGCTGCTGCTGTCATCATCTGAAACAGCATCGTTCTTACTTCATTTTGCATCTTGTAAGCACAAACGTTAACTTACATCAATAACGTTAGCTCTGCTTCTAGACAGACCAACACAATCTGGAGTGGTGTACAACGCTACGTTATCCGACACAAATAAAAAGGCTTACGTTAATGGAGTACCGTAGATAACTACGGAGCAAGCTCGTTAGCCAACTTAAATAGAGCTACCTGCTGTACCTGATGGAAAATGCTATGGAAGTCATTCGGCAAACAATAGCTATTAAGTAACTAACCAACCTGAAAATGAAAGCATGTCGCCGTCCTGTACGAGCTGTGACACTGCTGGAAGCTGAAGGGGGACGTTGTGACGTCGCTCGCCTGTTCCACGTTGAAGACACGACAGGCGTCTCGCACATTGAGGTTGTGATCTGCATCTAATGTTTGAACATGTTGGTTGTGTGCCTCCTTGGGAGAGCACAGCATCAAGTGGTTGCTTACAGCCTTTTCTTCATCTTTTGAGAAGTGAGCCATGCCTCCGCTCTTCCGCTCCATCTGTCTTGGGAATTGCGACAGAAATTGCGGAAATCCGTCAAGGCATCGATAACGGAACCGGGTCTCAAAACGGGGTTCGATTCCGGGAAATTGATCCATTTCTTATCGATGGCCCCGAGGAACCGGTTTTCGATTATCATGCCTATCAGATCATCAAACAAATTTAAACATTAGACAAATATAACACAAGTAAACACAAAATACAGTTTTTAAATGAAGGTTTTTATTAGTAAGGGGGAAAAAAAATCCACCAACGTCCATGTCCCTGTGTGAAAAAGTGATCTTCCCCTATCTTAACCTAATAACTGGTTGTTCCACCTTTAGCAGCAACAGCTGCATCAAGCGTTTGTGATAACTGGCAGTGAGTCTTCTACAGCGCTGTGGAGGAATTTTGTTCCACTCATCTTTGCAGAATTGTTGTAATTCAGCCACATTGGAGGCTTTTCCAGCATGAACCGCCTTTTTAAGGTCATGCCACAGCATCTCAATGGGATTCAGGTGGGGGCTTTGACTAGGCCACTCCAAAGTCTTCATGTTGTTGTTCTTAAGCCATTCAGAGGTGGACTTGCTGGTGTGTTCTGGATCATTGTTCTGCTGCAGAACCCAAGTGCGCTTCAGCTTGAGGTCACCAACAGATGGCCGGACGTTCTCCTTCAGGATTTTTGGTAGAAGCAGAATTCATGGTTCCATTTACCACAGCAAGTCTTCCAGGTCCTGAAGCAGCAAAACAGCCCCAGACCATCACACTACCACCACCATGTTTTTCTGTTGCTATGATGTTCCTTTTCTGAAATGCCGTGTTACTTTTACGCCAGATGTAATGGGACCTCCACCTTCCAGAAAGTTCCACTTTTGTCTCGTCAGTCCACAGAGTATTTTCCCAAAAGTCTTGGGGATCATCAAGATGCTTTCTGGCTAAACTGAGACGAGGAGGAAAAAGTCCCATTTAAGGCGGGGGAGAAAGAGGCGGCGCTCAGACCGGAAAGGGTAATTTTCGCGGGCTCGCCTTTATGTTCTTTTTGCTCAGCAGTGGTTTTGGTCTTGGAACTCTGCCATGCAGCCATTTTTGCCCCCCAGTCTCTTTCTGATGGGGGAGTCATGAACACTGACCTTCATTGAGGCAAGTGAGGCCTGCAGTTCTTGGATGTTGTTCTGGGGTCTTTTGTGACCTCTTGGATGAGTCGTCGCTGTGCTCTTGGGGTCATTTTTGTTCTTTATCTTGTCAGAGAAACAACATTAATGTATGCGTTCTTTAAAAATATGCACTTTTATCACTCTGTGACATACAGACAGTCAGAATTGTGCTACTTGTCAACCACCCACGAGGTTTGTCTAAATGAGAAAAACTGGAAACTAGTTTCTGAAGAGCTGTTTCTATTTACTGAGTTGAGCCAAATAATGTGGATCTTTAAAAAGCTGGACTTCTCATCACCACATAGACGAGACACTTACTTTTCATTTAATTTCGTCAGTGTTTTTACAGACGTCCCAGTGCATTGATGATATTCACAGTCCCAAGAGCATGTTGTCTGAGCTGCAGTGGATGTCCCACTCGCATGAATCCGGTTCACGTGGGGCGTAATGAACACTGATTGCAGCTGAGGGCCGTTCAGTAGAAAACCAGGCTTTTCCATAAAATGAGACCAGGATGAAAATTAATTGACAAGGGACAGGATACTATTTATACCATTTAGAGTACTAACTAAATACTCCCTGTTGAAATCATTACCCAGTTGTAGGGATGACCCCTTGCATTTATTTATCCATTTAACATAATTGAAGCCATTAAATATTATTTCATAATCATCATTCACTGATATGCCAAAAGTGATATTGATGGTGAAAACATGAGCAGTTCAACTGTCGCTGTATGTAAAACAGGTGCATGAGAAAGTTTCGCTCTGAATCTGATACCCAGAAGCGTGAGATAAATCACGCCTTCCAGCTGCTTGACATGTTTTGTAAAGACATGGAAGCATCTCTGAGTTCACGCTGTCCTTTACCAAACTGGAAACTATCTTCTGTTTCCACTGCAGATTTTTATATGAAACATCGACTTCCAGGTTCCACCAGCGATGATTCAATGTGTCAGAAAACGCAGCAGGACCTTGAACGTGTCAGAGGGGAAGCCATCCAGATCGGGGGGGCCGTCCCCACGTTCCCATTGCTGAAATCCGCCCAACAGAACCGGGGATTAGCCTCCATGAAACCGACCGTGTTCTGGATCTGTGCCGTTGGGACGGCGGAGCACAACTGGAGGATACGATGTCATTCTGATGAACACAACGATCACGCCGATGGTGACCAGCTGTGTCGTGGTGCTGATCCGGACGGCATCGTGCTACCGTACCATGAACAGCAGGATCTAGACCGGGGGTGGGCACTCCAGGTCCTCCAGGGCCGGCATCCCGCAGGTATTAGGAGTTTCCTTGTGGTTACACACCTTGTGACTTGTTCAGAGCTACGCAACAATCTGCACAATTACCTGTTGATTGGAGTCAGGTGTGCAGCAGGAGGGAATTCCTAATGCCTGCAGGATGCCGGCCTTCGGGGACCTGGAGTGCCGGCATCTGTAGACCCTGACCCCTCTAGACAGTCTGGAGAACAGATGGGTCAGATGCTTCGAGGTGAGCTCTGATCTGTAAACCGATACGTGTGGTTTGAGTTTTGGAGTGTTAGGCCCAATCTCACGGGATGGACGGATGGACGGATGGATGGATGGATGAATAGATGGATGAACAGATGGATGAAGATGGATGGATGCTGTGCTGTGATAAATTGGTTCCCGTCCAGCCTTCATGGTGCCTCTGATGTGGTCTGATGTGGTCTGATGTGGTCTGATGTGGTCTGATGTGATCTGATGTGGTCTGATGTGGTCTGATGTGGTCTGATGTGGATTTTTGTTTTGGTTTGTGTTTGTTTTTCTGATGTGGTCTGATGTGGTCTGGGACTTCGTCTTCCAGCCTGGAGAATGAAGCAGGTATGAACCTGGTGGTCATTAATCTTCAGCGAGGCTCTAACATAAACCCATCTGGAGAGACTGGACTCTAGATAAACCTGGTCAGTACTAGATAAACCTGGTCAGTGGACTCTAGATAAACTGGTAGTGGACTCTAGATAAACTGGTAGTGGACTTTAGATAAACCTGGTCAGTTTAGATAAACCTGGTAGTGGACTCTAGATAAACCTGGTAGTGGACTCTAGATAAACCTGGTAGTAGACTGTAGATAAACTGGTAGTGGACTCTAGATAAACCTGGTAGTAGACTGTAGATAAACTGGTAGTGGACTCTAGATAAACTGGTAGTGGACTCTAGATAAACTGGTAGTGGACTCTAGATAAACCTGGTAGTGGACTCTAGATAAACCTGGTAGTGGACTCTAGATAAACTGGTAGTGGACTTAGATAAACTGGTAGTGGACTTAGATAAACTGGTCAGTGACTCTAGATAAACCTGGTAGTGGACTCTAGATAAACCTGGTCAGTAGACTCTAGATAAACCTGGTAGTGGATTAGATAAACTGGTAGTAGACTCTAGATAAACCTGGTCAGTGGACTCTAGATAAACCTGGTCAGTAGACTGTAGATAAACCTGGTCAGTGGACTCTAGATAAACCTGGTAGTGGACTCTAGATAAACCTGGTCAGTGGACTCTAGATAAACCTGGTAGTGGACTCTAGATAAACTGGTAGTGGACTCTAGATAAACCTGGTCAGTAGACTCTAGATAGACCTGGTCAGTGGACTCTAGATAAACCTGGTCAGTAGACTCTAGATAAACCTGGTCAGTAGACTTAGATAAACCTGGTCAGTGGACTCTAGATAAACCTGGTCAGTAGACTCTAGATAAACCTGGTCAGTGGACTCTAGATAAACCTGGTAGTGGACTCTAGATAAACCTGGTCAGTAGACTCTAGATAGACCTGGTCAGTGGACTCTAGATAGACCTGGTCAGTGGACTCTAGATAAACCTGGTCAGTGGACTCTAGATAAACCTGGTCAGTGGACTCTAGATAAACCTGGTCAGTAGACTCTAGATAAACCTGGTCAGTGGACTCTAGATAGACCTGGTCAGTGGACTCTAGATAGACCTGGTCAGTGGACTCTAGATAAACCTGGTCAGTGGACTCTAGATAAACCTGGTCAGTGGACTCTAGATAAACCTGGTCAGTGGACTCTAGATAAACCTGGTCAGTAGACTGTAGATAAACCTGGTCAGTGGACTCTAGATAAACCTGGTCAGTAGACTCTAGATAAACCTGGTCAGTAGACTCTAGATAGACCTGGTCAGTGGACTCTAGATAAACCTGGTCAGTGGACTCTAGATAAACCTGGTAGTGGACTCTAGATAAACCTGGTCAGTAGTCTAGATAGACCTGGTAGTGGACTCTAGATAAACCTGGTCAGTGGACTCTAGATAAACCTGGTAGTGGACTCTAGATAAACTGGTAGTAGACTCTAGATAGACCTGGTCAGTGGACTCTAGATAGACCTGGTCAGTGGACTCTAGATAGACCTGGTAGTGGACTCTAGATAAACCTGGTAGTAGACTCTAGATAGACCTGGTAGTGGACTCTAGATAGACCTGGTAGTGGACTCTAGATAACCTGGTAGTGGACTCTAGATAAACCTGGTAGTGGACTCTAGATAAACCTGGTCAGTGGACTGTAGATAAACCTGGTCAGTGGACTCTAGATAAACCTGGTCAGTAGACTGTAGATAAACCTGGTCAGTGGACTCTAGATAGACCTGGTAGTGGACTCTAGATAAACCTGGTCAGTGGACTCTAGATAAACTTGGTCAGTAGACTCTAGATAAACCTGGTCAGTGGACTCTAGATAAACCTGGTCAGTGGACTCTAGATAAACCTGGTCAGTGGACTCTAGATAAACCTGGTCAGTAGACTCTAGATAAACCTGGTCAGTAGACTCTAGATAGACCTGGTCAGTGGACTCTAGATAAACCTGGTCAGTGGACTCTAGATAAACTTGGTCAGTAGACTGTAGATAAACCTGGTCAGTGGACTCTAGATAAACCTGGTCAGTGGACTCTAGATAAACCTGGTCAGTGGACTCTAGATAAACCTGGTCAGTAGACTGTAGATAAACCTGGTCAGTGGACTCTAGATAAACCTGGTCAGTGGACTCTAGATAGACCTGGTCAGTGGACTCTAGATAGACCTGGTCAGTGGACTCTAGATAGACCTGGTCAGTGGACTCTAGATAGACCTGGTCAGTGGACTCTAGATAAACCTGGTCAGTGGACTCTAGATAAACCTGGTCAGTTCTAGATAAACCTGGTCAGTGGACTCTAGATAAACCTGGTCAGTAGACTCTAGATAAACCTGGTCAGTGGACTCTAGATAAACCTGGTCAGTGGACTCTAGATAAACCTGGTCAGTGGACTCTAGATAAACCTGGTCAGTGGACTCTAGATAAACCTGGTCAGTGGACTCTAGATAAACCTGGTCAGTAGACTCTAGATAAACCTGGTCAGTGGACTCTAGATAAACCTGGTCAGTAGACTGTAGATAAACCTGGTCAGTGGACTCTAGATAAACCTGGTCAGTAGACTCTAGATAGACCTGGTCAGTGGACTCTAGATAAACCTGGTCAGTAGATGTAACTCGTGGTCACAGACTCAGGGTAAACCTGCTCAGTAGATTCTCGTGAGTACAGAGGGTCCTCCCGTAAAACGGGGGGTGGGACGTACGTGGACTGAGACCCCCCTGTCACATATACTGTAGTTTTTCCCACAGTGGTTTCACTTCAATGACAAAAGGTCCAACTCTGATGCTGGACTTCCCCGGGACGCTTCATTGGGAACAGGGGGCATATGACTCCCCCAGCGTCCTTCTTTAGGTGTGGGCTCAACCTAAACATAATATTGTTGAAGGCCTGGGAACGGTGGACCGGGGGGCTGCTGACTCCGCGGGGTGGACCGAGTCTCCTCTCTAAGAACTGTTTTTGTTTAATACTGAGTTTGACGACAAGTGTTTCCTGATTTTCTCTGTGACCCTCATATCACGGCCTGAAGCGTTCCCCGCAGACTCCGTAAACGGTACTCGTAGTTAACTTTAGTAGTAAACCATATTTACACTCCGGCCTTCTGCAGGTCCTAAACACACCCATGTTTTCCCTGGTGCTGTTTAAAAAACGCTCGGTCAGTAAAAGAACGACGTCCTCAGTTCACAGCATCCATCTACCCGCTCGTGCTTTTACAAAAGGTTTTGTCACAACTGATTCTTGTAGATTTGGACCTTTTAGGGATTCCAGATGATGCTCAGTGACAGAGCATTTTTCCTTTATTAACCCCTTAATGCCCAAAAACACTAAATATCCCCCCAAAATAGAGTTAAGGCAGTTCAGACTTCATGCTCCAAAGGCATCGAGTTTTATTTCTACAATGTTTATCAATGATAGTGGGTATGTCCGCAAAATAAATGTATTGTATTTCATTATATTTCACATTATTTATGTCTTAGGCATAAACTCCTTCACACCCAAAACACCAAAATTCCATAAAAAACACATTTTCTGAGATTTTTGTACACAATAATCAATCCAAATTCTTCAAAGTACCCTTCTACAATGTTTATGTTTCAGTGTTTATGTGCAGCATATGCCCTATACATATATATATATATATATATATATATATATACATATATATATATATGTATATATATATATGTACACCTCAAAAACAGAGGTATGAGAAGGAACATTTCTGTACCTGCAGGTACATTTTATACAAATGTTCTCTCAAAAGTACAATATTGGTCTTTATGAGGCCAGAAGTACCTATATACTATGAAAAAGGGTCCTAAGTAATATAAAGTACACATTTGTACCATTCCAACCCTAAGAGTACCTGCAGCATTGAAAAATGTGTTTAGCTTGTACAATAACTATAAATAGCAGTACTTCTAAACAGTAGTATAATTATAGTTATTATATTATGATTTTCATATTAGGCCACACACATATATAATTATACATATAATTATTACTATGATTTCTATTATTTCTATAATAATTATTCATTTATTATTAGCATCTTTGATTGTTGTCATAATCTCTATTTTATTGACTTTTATTCATCATCTTTAATTGGTTTAATTGTACTTTATTAACTCATACAGCTTGATAAGGTACAAAAATGGACCATGAAGGTACAGAAATGTCTTTCAGAAAGGAACCCCCCCCCCAGCAACAAGCTTTGGACCCTTTTAAGTACAAATTGGTACCTCTTTTTTTGAGTGTGTATATACAGATGTGGGCATGAAAAAGTTCCTCCTTTTTCTGCCAGAAGTGGTGCAGTAATAGTGCACCATTACTGCACTATCACTGGCTGAATGATTTGTCCCGCAAATACGTCATCACGTACGGTGTCCAAACTTGGCGTGTGGAAACATCTTTGTTCTGGGCGTTCATTTATGCTCTGAAATTGTTGCCCGGGACACACAGGTGTTTCTCAGTGCGATTGAATTAGCAGACAAGTGGCTGGCAGTCGGCTGAAAGGGGAACTTTTTCATGCCCAGATTTGTACATTTAATGAAAACATTTTTGTGGATTTTTTTCATATAGTCTGCGAGATGAAACCCCTGAAATGGTTTCTATGCATTAATCTGAAAGGAAACATTCTGTCTATGCCCATTTCCACTTATTCACTTCATTCAAAGCAGATCTGATGCATTTGGTTTGATTTTGTACGTACGATTCCATAATATCTCATTATAACAATTGGTGTTTTGGCCATGAAGGGGATCTTCTGGTTCTAGTCGTTCTCTGTCCTGGATTCCAGATGTGTTGGTTATGGATTTAATGAAATTTTTCCTGGAAAGAAAAAATAAAATACTGCAAAGATTTTAGATTATTTCAGGATTTACTTGAAGCCTCTGAGTGGACTTCAGCGTTGTCACAACCGCCATGCGTCACCAGCTGCCTGACGACGCTACCGTTGTGATTTTACTCCGGCACGTCACCACTTTTTACTTTATTTTTTTTCAAAAACAGGAAAAAGAGCATGAACAGATGTGAAAACCGCTTTATGTCAGGAAATGTTGAGTCTTTCCATCACGCCGATGGAACGATGTCCGGTCTGGTTCACGCCCGTCGCAGGGAGCGACGTCATCACTTACGGCGAGAGCTGCAGTCCAAACAGCGGCTTCAAGTAAATCCTGAAATTATCGAAAATCTTTGCAGGAAAGATTTTCATATAAATCCATAACCAACATATCTGGAATCCAACGACTGGAACCAGAAGATCATTCTTCAGATTTTTTCATCTCTTAGGTCCCATAGTGCGGAAGTAGAGGGGGGGGGGGGGGGGGGGGGGGGGGGGGGGGGGGGGGGGGACTTCGACTCTGTATTGGGACAGGGCCTCACTGACACACTGACACGTCTTCTTCTTCTTCTGGTGTTTATTGGTGGTTGGCAAACAGCTTTATGTGCACCCACCGCCCGGGTCGTTCAGCGGGTCAAAGTTAAAACGCTCTGAATTAATCATGATTATTTTTTTAAATGCATTGATTTGCAGTGTAATTAATTAATTAATCTAATTAATGTGTTAAGCTGACATCCCCACTCTTCACTGTAACAAAAACACAAATAACACCTTAACTTGTGCCTCCTGTTGTAAATGAGTGAAGAACATGAGTTTTGTCTGCATTTAAGTCCTGATTAACGGCAGCTGAAGATGCTGATTGGTCAGAAACGAGCGTGACACATCTGTTGGATGGTGGCGAGGCTCGTCTTTGATGCTATCTGCCGCATTCCCGGGTGTCACGGTGATGGAGAGGAAGCGTTTCCACGTCTCGGCCTGTCCTGCTAAAGCCATCACGCCGTGGAGGTGATAAATCAGCCTGTAATAACATGTCAGCAGATAAGTGGGGGCCGCGTCTCTGAGTCCAGCTACCGTCCACACGCTGCCGGTTAACGATGTGAAAGCTTTAACAGAAGCCGTGAAGGTGGTAAAGCTGCACACCTGGAGGACCCGGAGCAGAAGCTTCGATTACAGCCCCCACGTGGGATCATCATTCTACCGCGAACATTCAGTTTGATGAAGCGCTTCTGTAAATCTGCTCTCACAGAGCTTTTCTACATTTATCTGCTCAGAAGCTCTCCGCTGTACGTAGAGGAGGTCACGGCTGCTTGATGATGAAGTGGATGTAAAGACCGGAGAAGCTTGTTGCTTTGACACGGACTTTAACAAATGGCCGTTTCTGTTGGCTCTTTGCCTTCCTCCTAACTGGAAGCTAACAGCAGCTAACGAAGATTAGCCTCCTGAGATAAAGCTGAGTCATGTTTGGACTGTTAGCTGCTAAAAACCACCATGTTGCTGCTGCAGACTGACACCTTACTGAGTGCTAACAAGGAGCTAACTGTTAGCCACTGGCCCCAGCCCGACATCCAGTCTGCTACCTGTCAATCAAAAGGACACGCCCCTAATTTTTTTTTTTTTTTTAGGATTTTTTGGGCACTAGTGGCCTTTATATGACAGTATATAGTGACAGGAAAGGGGCAGAGAGAGTGGGGAGTGACATGCAGCAAAGGGACCTGGACCGGGAATCGAACCGGGGCCGACTGCGCTGAGGAACTGTAGCCTCTGTTCATGGGGCGGCTGCTCAACCAACTGAGCTAATCACCGCCCCGACACGCCCCTAATTATGTTAATTTCCAGATTAAATAACATCTAAATGGATGAGTTATAAAAACATTTACCCCCCTCACAGTTGACATGAAGGTAAACTTGACCTGTTAAACCTAAAATGATGTTTGAACCAGACTGTAAACATGTTTATTCCTGCTGTAAAAGTGTTTATTTCAGCTGTAAACATGTTTGTTTCAGATGTAAACATGTTTATATCTGTTGTAAACATGTTTATTTCTGCAGTAAAAATGTTTATTTATACTGTAAGCATGTTTGTTTCAGCTGTAAACATGTTTATTTCTGCTGTAAACGTGTTTATTTCTTCTGTAAACATGTTTATTCTGGTGTAAATGTTTATTTCTGCTGTAAACGTGTTTATTTCTTCTGTAAACATGTTTATTCTGCTGTAAATGTTTATATCTGATGTAAACATGTTTATTTCTGCTGTAAACGTGTTTATTTCTTCTGTAAACATGTTTATTCTGCTGCAAATGTTTATATCTGATGTAAACATGTTTATTTCTGCTGTAAATGTTTATTTTTTAAAGTGTTTATTTTTTTGTAAAAAGTTTATTTAAATTTTTTAAAAATTTGTAAATTTTTTTTTTAAAATTTTTTTTTTTTGTTTATTCTGCTTCAAATGTTTATATCTGATGTAAACATGTTTATTTCTTCTGTAAACATGTTTATTCTGGTGTAAATGTTTATTTCTGCTGTAAACGTGTTTATTTCTTCTGTAAACATGTTTATTCTGCTGCAAATGTTTATTTCTAATGTAAACGTGTTTATTTCTGCTGTAAATGTTTATTTCTGGTGTAAACATGTTTATTTCAGCCGTGAAGTTGGTCTCTAACATGGAAGTCTGTGGGGATTTGCTGTGTTTTGGAGCCCCTGGTGCATGAAGGTGGAACTGCAACGATTAAACTGACCTTCCCTCTTTTCCAGCAGCGTTTGCGTCATGGCAGTGATGAACTGTGCTGAACTGCAACCCTGCGTGTAGCACGAAGCCGCCGTTCTCGTCCACAACCGACCGTGATGTGGAGATTTCCTGCTGCTGGTCCCACCGTTGCTGGAGAGCTGCCGTTCACGGCGCCCCAATTCTGCTTCATACCAAGAACACAGATCAAATCTGAGCAGAACGTTCTACAGATAAGCCGGCGTTTCTCATTCCTGCACTGCAGCGTGCTGCCTTCACTGACATTTCCGCTCTGGTACATTTCCTAAATGCTTTAATCTGACATGCTGAAACCATTTAGGGGCCTTCGTCAAAGGAAACAACTTTGCTTTAGACGAGTCTCCGAGTCAGAGATGACATGCGTGCTAGCAGGAGGCGAGGAAACAGAAAAGGCTTTACTGACCCAGACAAGACTGCGTTCTACACCACTGGAGTTTTATTTGGAGATGAGGTCATGATATGAGCTGAAAATATCAGGGAAATACAACGTTTGAGTCCTGGTATCTGTTCAGTTACAAAAATCCAATCAGCATTCATAAGCACTTAAAAACAACAGTGTTACTTATGTAGGTAGCCACATGTTTGCTACTACCTGCTACTATCTGATATATGCTAGTATCTGATATATGCTAGTATCTGATACCTGCTAGTATCTGATATATGCTAGTATCTGATACCTGCTAGTATCTGATATATGCTAGTATCTAATACCTGCTAGTGTCTGATATATGCTAGTATCTGATACCTGATATATGCTAGTATCTAATACCTGCTAGTATCTGATATATGCTAGTATTTAATACCTGCTAGTATCTGATATATGGTAGTATCTAATACCTGCTAGTATCTGACACCTGCTAGTATCTGATACTTGCTAGTATCTGATATATGGTAGTATCTAATACCTGCTAGTGTCTGATATATGCTAGTATCTAATACCTGATATATGCTAGTATCTGATACCTGCTAGTATCTGATATATGCTAGTATTTAATACCTGCTAGTATCTGATATATGCTAGTATCTGATATATGCTAGTATCTGATACCTGCTAGTATCTGATACTTGCTAGTATCTGATATATGGTAGTATCTAATACCTGCTAGTATCTGATATATGCTAGTATCTGATACTTGCTAGTATCTGATATATGCTAGTATCTGATATATGCTAGTATCTGATACCTGCTAGTATCTGATATATGCTAGTATCTGAAACCTGCTAGTATCTGATATATGGTAGTATCTAATACCTGCTAGTATCTGATACCTGCTAGTATCTGATACTTGCTAGTATCTGATATATGGTAGTATCTAATACCTGCTAGTATCTGACACCTGCTAGTTTCTGATACTTGCTAGTATCTGATATATGGTAGTATCTAATACCTGCTAGTATCTGATATATGCTAGTATCTAATACCTGATATATGCTAGTATCTAATACCTGCTAGTATCTGATATATACTAGTATTTAATACCTGCTAGTATCTTATATATGCTAGTATCTAATACCTGCTAGTATCTGATACCTGCTAGTATCTGATACTTGCTAGTATCTGATATATGGTAGTATCTAATACCTGCTAGTATCTGATACCTGCTAGTATCTAATACCTGCTAGTATCTGATATATGCTAGTATCTGATACCGGCTAGTATCTGATACCTGCTAGTATCTGATATATGGTAGTATCTGATATATGCTAGTATCTAATACCTGCTAGTATCTGATACCTGCTAGTATCTGATATATGGAAGTATCTAATACCTGCTAGTATCTAGTACCTGCTAGTATCTGATATATGCTAGTATCTGATATATGCTAGTATGTGATACCTGCTAGTATCTGCTATATGCTAGTATCTGATATATGCTAGTATCTGATATCTGCTAGTATCTGATATATGCTAGTATCTGATACCATACCTGCTAGTAACTGATATATGCTAGTATCTGATACCTGCTAGTATCTGATACCTGCTAGTATCTGATATATGCTAGTATCTGATACCTGCTAATATCTGATATATGGTAGTATCTGATACCTGCTAGTATCTGATATATGGTAGTATCTGATACCTGCTAGTATCTGATATATGGTAGTATCCGATACCTGCTAGTATCTGATACCTGCTAGTATCTGATTTATGCTAGTATCTGATACCTGATACCTGCTAGTATCTAATACCGGCTAGTATCTGATATATGCTGGTATCTGATATATGCTAGTATCTGATATATGCTAGTATCTAATACCTGCTAGTATCTGATATATGGTAGTATCTGATATATGCTAGTATCTGATATATGGTAGTATCTGATACCTGCTAGTATCTGATATATGGTAGTATCTGATATATGCTAGTATCTAATACCAGCTAGTATCTGATACCTGCTAGTATCTGTTATGGAAGTATCTAATACCTGCTAGTATCTGATACCTGCTAGTATCTGATATCTGGTAGTATCTGATACCTGCTAGAATCTGATATATGCTAGTATCTGATATATGCTAGTATCTGATACCTGCTAGTATCTGATATCTGCTAGTATCTGATATATGCTAGTATCTGATTTATAGTAGTAACTAATACCTGCTAGTATCTGATATATGCTAGTATCTGATATATAGTAGTATCTAATACCTGCTAGTATCTGATATATGCTAGTATCTAATACCTGCTAGTATCTGATATATGTTAGTATCTGATATATGCTAGTATCTGATATATTCTAGTATCTAATACCTGCTCGTATCTGATATATGCTGGTATCAGATACCTGCTAGTATCTGATATATGTTAGTATCTGATATATGCTAGTATCTGATATATAGTAGTATCTAATACCTGCTAGTATCTGATATATGCTAGCATCTGAATATATCTAATACCTGCTAGTATCTGATATATGCTAGTATCTGATACCTGCTAGTATCTGATGTCCAACATAAACTCCTCTGGCTGAGTTAAGGAGATTTTTGGATCTTTGTTCTCAGAGCAGAATATCGTTGTATCTCTCAGAATATCAGTGAAACAACCTCACAGTGTCTGCAGAGATCCGTACTGGTGTCGGACATTAAGAGTGGGATGATATCGGTATCTTGGATATCGTAAATTAAGTTGGACAATATTTGTATATCGGATATGGGAAGTTAAAAGTTGGGCGATATTGATATCAGATATTGGATATCGGAAATTAAAAGTTCGACAATATCAGTATATCAGATATGGGAAATTAAGAGTTGGATTTTATCGGTATATCAGTAAAAAAAAAGCCAATAACGAACATCCCTGTATCTATTTTGTTTATTTACACATTTATTCACTTATTTATTCATACTCTCCAATTAAAGAAGAGTAAATAAAAACATAAATGAAATAAAGTAGAAACATAAATAAAATCAAATAAAACATCAAATAAAACAAAATAACAACATGAAATAAAAAAATGAAATAAAGTAAAATGAAATAAAAACATAAAATAAAATTATAAAAAAAATATGAAATAAAATAACAAAAAATAAAAACATGAAATAAAAACAAAATAAAGTTATAAAAAACATCAAATGAAATTAAAATAAGAACATTAAATAAAATGAAAACAGAAAATAAAATGTTGATAATTTATTTTATTTTATTTTTTGTTTTCACTTTCAAAAATACAAATATTGTATTCTTTGTATATGTTTCGGCTGTTCCCTCCTGACTGGCATCATTACAGAGGTGATGGCAGGTTGCAGTTACATGTGGGGTGATGATGATGATGATGTAATCAGTGAAGCGGGATGAGGAAGCAGCCGTAAAGTCTCTGCTGGAGTTCAGTCCTCCAGTGAGGAAGATGATGGATGAGGCCGGCAGCTGTCTCGGATCTTCTGGCCGAGGCTGCTTTCCAGGCTCGGGTCACCCAGAGTGCTTCCAGCTGCATCTTCCTCAGGTCTGGCCTTCTATTTAAGACTTTTCACGATGGCTCTGAGCGTAGGGAGCTCAGCATGCTGCACCTTTTCATCCGGCCCAGATCCAGACTGTCCCGCTCTGCTCCTGTTAGACGCCGAAACGCTTCCAGATTACACCTCATAATCTAGAGAAACATGACAGCCGAAGCCCGAGCCACACTGGCGTCACCTCGCTGTCGCCGGGTAGAAATTTACTCCAGGATGAGTCGGTGAAGGATGATGTCACTGCTGCAAGGAGGAGGAGCTTCGCTGCAGATAGAGGCTGCCCCACATCTCCCGTTATACCGATTCAGGCTGGAAGGCGACTCAGCATAATATCTGCCGAAGGAGTCAAAGTTGGAGGTGCACGACAATTATCGGCCCAATAATAGGAAATTATTACATCATTCCGATAATATTATGATGACTTACCTCGATAACATATACAGTATATTACTTTTGTCCGCATGGCAGTGGGTGGAAAAATATCGATACATTGAAGTATCGCAATATTTTCATATGTCGATATATCAATTATAAAAAATGCGGTATCGATTTATATTACCAACGAAATCTTGCAAGATTTTTTTCTTTTTTTCTTCTTTTCTTTTTTCTTTTTCTTTTTCTTTTTCTTTCTCTCTCTTTTCTTTTCTTCTTCTCTTTTTTTTGCAAGATTTTAATGTTCTGTTACAAAAACACTCGAGATTTTGCAAATTCTCTCAAGATTTTATCGTTCTTTTACAAAATAACTTAAGATTCACGAATTCTTGCAAGATTTCATCATTCTGTTGCGAAATTGCGTGAGATTTTGTTCGTAAAATAGATTGATACTGTGTGTCAATATGATATCAGAATTTGAAAAGAAAGTGATATTTAAGTGTATCTATTTTATTGACAAAATCTCGCAAAATTTTATTGTTCTGTTATGAAATCACATGAGATTTCGCAAATTCTCATGAGATTTTATTCTGTTACAAAATCACATCAGATTCACAAATTCTTGCAAGATTTCATCGTTCTGTTACGAAATTGCGCGAGATTTCGTAAGTACAATACATTGATACCATGTTTTAAATGTCAATATGATATCAGCATATGAAAATAAAGGGATATTTAAGTGTATCTATTTTATAAACGAAATCTCGCAAGATTTTAAGGTTCTGTTACAAAATCACACGAGATTTTGCAAATTCTCACGAGATTTTATCATTCTGTTACAAAATTACGTGAGATTCACAAATTCTTGCAAGATTTAATCGTTCTGTTAAGGAATTGTGCGAGATTTTGTTTGTAAAATAGATTGATACCGTGTTTTAAATGTCAATATAATATCAGCATTTGAAAATAAAGCGATATTTAAGTGTAGCTTTTTTATTAACAAAATCTTGCAATACTTTAATGTTCTGTTATGAAATCACACGAGATTTTGCAAACACTCAAGATTTTATCGTTCTGTTACGAAATCACATGAGATTCACAAATTCTTGCAAGATTTTATCATTCTGTCACAAAATCGCGCGAGATTTCGTCAGTAAAATAGTTTGACACCGTGTTTTAAATGTCAATATGATATCTGCATATGAAAATAAAGCAATATTTAAGTGAATCTATTTTATTAATGAAATCTCCCAAGATTTTATTGTTCTGTTACAAAATCACACGAGATTTTGCGAATTCTCATGAGATTTTAATGTTCTGTTACAAAATCGCGCTAGAGTTCTTTAGTAAAATAGATTGATGCCATGTTTTAAATGTCAATATGATATCGGCATATGAAAATAAAGCGATATTTAAGTGTATCTATTTTATTAACAAAATCTCACAAGATTTTATTGTTCTGTTACGAAATCTCGTGAGATTTCGTTAGTAAAATAGATCAACACCATGTTTTAAATGTCAATATGATATGAAAATATTGCCATATTTCAGTGTATTGTTATTTTTCCCACCCCTACTCCGCTCACATTATGAGACAGGAATTATTGCTGTTTGAAAATACTTATTTACATAAACAGGTCTGACCTTTCAGTCATTATTGTTTACAAATAAACTTTTTTAGGTTTTGTTAACATACAATAAATGTTTGAATTTAACTTGTCGGCATCATTTTCTATTTTTTTTTTCTTCTCAGTTGTACTTTTTCAGTTTGTAATCCTAATCCATGTATCTGCATCAGTTAAAGGAGCCTTTGTTTCTGTATCAGTAACAATGAACCTTATTGAAGTTGATGTGCATCTGAGATATCGAATAGTTTTGTTTAATATCTTTTAGAAAATGTCGAGAGGGTTGCTGATAGTTTTTAACTAAAAAAAAAAACCTATTTCTTCATTTAAAGAGTGAAATGTCTTTTTGGTTTTGTTAATGATGTCATGATTAGGTTTGTATGTGTTATCGGTTATTGGTATTGGCCTTTAGTAACTGAAATGTATCAGTTTTCGATATCAGTTTTAAAAAATGATTATCGTGCATCCCTATTCAAGTGATGCAGAATTTTATTTTCAGAAATAAGATCCATGTTGAACAAATAAAGTTCTCCTTTAACCTAAATGATGAAAGCGGCGTGATGCTGGAGCTGCAGAGTGTGACGTCCGTCCCATCATTTACCCTGAACAGCTGAAACCTGCTCCTCAGTTTTATCTCACATATTCAGACGCTGTTTCCAGCTCCAACATCTGCGCGCCGTGTGCGCAGGAAGGTGCTTTCTGCGCAGGTGGCGGACGTGTTAGCGCATAAACGCTCACATTAGAGTCTGCTGCAGGTGTAGCGTCACGCTGCTGCATGACGGGCAGCACCAGCTTCTTTAATTACAACTTCACACTTTGCAAAGTCACGCTCAGCTTTCTGACGCCTCTGTCAGGTTTTCTTCCTGTTTCATTTAAACGGCGGTTCAGAGCATTATGGAGAAGTCGAAAGCTGAAACACCTCATCTGTCAGTGGGTTATAGATGATATATAAACCTTGAAAGCGTCGTAAAAGTAGCGTTTGATGACCTGGGAACAGGTTGGATAACATAAAACCTCCAGAATGCCGCCGGGACTCTTCTGTTTCCACATCTGAGCTTCGCATCGCTCCGTCAGTGCTCGTCTGGGGGGGAGGAGATGGAGGTCTACTGTAAATTTACTCTGCGCTTCAGTCTAACATCAGTGTTTCTGATATCAATCTTGAATAAATGCTTTATTTTGAACACAAGAAAATAAAAACAAAACAAAACCTGCAAAGATGTGAACAAATGAGAAGAATTAAACAATATAATCTCTACATGTCCGAAAAGGAGGATGATTGTTTTTTTTTCTCTCTTTCTGCTGATCAGAAAACTGATCCGGTCCATGATTCAGAACCCATAAACTAATCCGAACTGTGAGGTCACTGATCCGTTACATCGCTGCCCGCAACATGCGGGAAGCATGAAATGATGCTCAGAATCCGGTGGCAACCCTGTTTACGGAAGCTGGGGATGCTGCGCATGCGCTGCCTTTGCTACTATCCGCGGTGCTTCCCTGTGATTGGCCGGTACTTCCGCAGCATATTGAGGATTTGCAGCTACGTCACGAAAGCACGTGACTGTGTGCGCACGACACCATATTGGTAGGCAAACTCGGCGCCTTTGGGTGGTTTTGTAAGTGATATTACAAAAGGAGAAAAGAGCCATGGTTACGACTTGTGTGAGTGGGTTGTAAAAAGAAAAAAAGGCTACGAGGAGTCTTACTTGATTCAGCTGACTAAAAAGAAAAAAATGTGGATTGGGCCATTAAAGGGAGGGCTGGCAGCCTTCAGCACGAGCGGGTGTGCAGCGATATTTATAGACAGTAAGTATGATGTTGATTATATAGGTTCAATGTTGTTTGCTTTGTTGAAATGTATGTTTTTTTGGAGTGGGGGTCTCTTAACAAATGTGTTTGATTAATAACTGTAAAGAGCTAATGAGTGTAATGTAAGCTAAGAGGCTAAGGCTGTGCTAGTGGATTTATGCCATGCAAGGGATAAACAAACAAAAAAAGGGTAAACCCATGTGATAGCCTTTATGGGAGTTGTATGAAATGGCACTTGGGTGTAACGATTCTTAGTCATGATAGATCGATTTTTTTCCTGCCGAGCACAGATTGTGGGAAATTAATTTTAAAACAAGAAAAGACATATATGTTTTAAAAGGTAATTGATCGATTATATAATATTATGAAATAACATATTGAAGTATGTAGTATTTTCTTTAGTGGTTTTTGTTTGCACTTTTAAAGACGTTAACGTGCTGATTAAGTTGTTGTTGTTGTGACAGCGCAAGCAGCGGGACTTCTAAAAGAGGGATGGGGAGGAGAATAAGAGATTATTAATAATAATTAACAAGCCCCGTCACTGGCACTGTTCTGCTAAGGAGCAAGAGCAAGTAGCGTCAGCCCTTCTGCAGAGCTGACTGTCGCCTCTGGAGAAATCTAGGCTTCGCCAGCATGTTACTGTAAAGTCACTAGCTCGTGCAACCAGATCATGTTGATCAGCTGATATTCTTGAAGAAAAGCTGTGTAGTCGTTTTCATTATTTAGTTTTAGTACTCTGCTTTTTCCTTATTATAGTGAAGAGTAGAGTTAAAACCATGTTTATGAAGAGTGGATTTTCTTTTTTTCTATTTGTAATATTTTATGTTGAAAAAAGAGTGGAGAGAGGTGATAGGTCTTTGATTACTTAAGAGATATTGGGTCTTTTTTATGTTAAAGTTGTATATTTTTTTATTTAAAAGGGGGGGGGGGGGGGGGGAGTGGTAATAGGTTGTCGGACTCTGTTTTTGCCATAAAGCTTAATTATTGATAATAACATAGAAAAGGTACTTGTTGATTATTGGAGGTGTTGTACTTAAAATGTGAATGTGTTTGCATTATTTGTGTCATGTTTGTTTTGCCATACTTACTGTGTGAGTTGGGTTTTTTTTAAGTATGGCATTTTTGGTGAAGATGCTGAATAATTTAAGTTGAATAAATTGGTCATATTGTTAAATGAACAATATTGATATTTGATGAACATGATGGATAAAAGATGTTAAATGAATTGTTAAAAGAATGTAAATAAGATGGATGTTTTCTAATAAGCAACGAAGTCTTTTCCTTTTACTAGAAAAAGGGTTTGTAGACTTGTCACGAGTTTAGAGAAGAAGAAAAAAGAAGGAAGAGTTGGAGAAATTAAGGGGCTAGAAAGAAGAAAAAGGTTAGAAAAAATAAAACAACTAATGAATATATATGTAATTTATTTTCAAAAATGGATAGTGAAAAAGGAAGGATAGCCCTAAACTTAATGTAGTATTTAAGAGGTAAAATGGGGAGTGTGTGAGCTGTAGGGGAAGTGATGGAAGAAAGAAGAGAAGAAAGAAAGAGGGTGGGAGAGGAAAAGAATAATGAGAGCAGATAAAGTTTGAGATGTGATGAGAAGTGAAAAGTTTGATGAAAGAAAAACTGAGAAGTTTATTTGTGAGGAGCTTTGAAAGATGAAAAAAAGTTCTGTTTGAAGGTTTGGTTTGAAAGTTTGTTGAGTATATAATCTTATTTGCATTGTTAAAGAAACTTTACTGTATTTAGAATTATTAATTAATTGTTTGTAGATTTATGAATATTCTTTTTGAGTTTTTGGTGTGATTTGTTAGAGTTTTTAAAATTGTTTGTTTGTTTGTAGATTGTTCTTGTGGGGAGAGAGATGTACAGAAATATGGTTAAGAGAATTTAAAGTGTGTTGTTTTGATTGTTTTGAAATTTTTATTGAATGTGTTAGGGGCAATAAATAGTAAGAAAATATTTGTTGTTTTGGTGTCTTTGTGGTTGGGGGGGAGGATAGCAATAAAGAAAAAGGTTTTTAAATATTTCAAATGATTTGTTTTGAGTGGGGTTGTTAGATATTGGAATGTGGGGAATGGGTTGATTGAGGGAAAGGGAGATGTTGAAAGAGAGAAAAAGGTAGAGGAAAGGGGGGAAAGAGGGGAGTGGAAAGGGGGGAGTGGGTGTGGTGTAGGGAAGTGGGAAGGGGGAATTTGCTTGAGGGGCGGAAAGAAGAAGGGGTTTCGGGGTGTGGAGGAGTGCAAGTGGGGGGGAGGGGAAGGTGGTGGGGGGGATGAGATGGGGGTTAAAAGGAGGTGAAAGAGGGGGGGAGAATATGTGGGGCAAGGGTTGGTGTGTGTGGTATGGTGTGTAGGGACGCTGTGTGTAAGTTTTTGTGTGTTTGTGGTGGGGTTATTTCCGAGTTGGGGTGGTGCGGGTGGTTGTTTGGTGGGGGGGGGGGTGAGAATATTTAGGTTTGTTTGGTGTTTGTGGGGTGGGGGGGGGGTAGGGGGGGGGGGGGGGGGGTGGGGGGCGGGTTGGTCTTGGTTGGTTTATGGGAATAAAATGGGGTAAATAATGGTGGATGGTGGTGTGTTGGGGAGAGATAAAGAATGGAAAGGGGGTTGAATATGAATGAAAAGAATGAAGATGGGTAGTGGATTTTGGGCCTTTAGAAGGTTGTATGTGTGGTGGGTGTGTGTGTGTGATATGGGGGGCCTGGTGGGGGGGGGTGGGGGGGAGGATGACTGGGGAGGGAATGGCGGTACAATGGGGGGGGGGGGAAGAAGGGAGGGGGGGGGGGGGGGAGAGTGGGGGGGGAATGAGGGAGGGAGGGGGGGGGGGGGGGGGGGGGGGGGGGGGGGGGGGGGGGGGGGGGGGGGGGGGGGGGGGGGGGGGGGGGGGGGGGGGGGGGGGGGGGGGGGGGGGGGGGGGGGGGGGGGGGGGGGGGGGGGGGGGGGGGGGGGGGGGGGGGGGGGGGGGCGGGGGGGGGGGGGGGGGGGGGGGGGGGGGGGGGGGGGGGGGGGGGGGGGGGGGGGGGGGGGGGGGCCGGGGGGGTGGTGTGTGGGGGGGGGGGGTGGGGGTGGGGGGGGGTGGGGGGGGGGGGGGGGGGTGGGTGGGGGGTGGGGGGGGGGGGGGGTGGGGGGGGGGTGGGGGGGGGGGTGGGGTGGGGGGGAGGGGGGGGGGGGTGGGGGGGGGGGGGGGGGGGGGTGGGGGGGGGGGGGGGGGGGGGGGGGGGGGGGGGGGGGGGGGGGGGAGGGGGAGGGGGAATTATGAAAGTGTGGGGGGATAAAATTTCGGGGGGGGGGAGGGTTGTTGGTGGTTTTGTGTGGTTGGGTTGGGTGGAAAATTGTGTGGGTTGAATGGCGTGGGGCTGAATGGTAAATAGTGTGTAGGTTGTGTGTCTTTGTGTTTGCCCGCCATAGCAAACAACTGCGTCTGCGACAACTTTGGTGCAGTGAGTGTGATGAAAGTAATGCTGGTTTGTATTTCCCTTTGCGGTTTTTGTTGAGGTGACTGTAAATTGAAGTTTAAAATGAATTGATGTAAATGTTTGTTAAATAATAGTTCCATAACCAGGTTTTATTTGGTTTTTTTTTTGTGATGTAATAGTTGAGGTTATAAATTATGGTGATGAAAGGGAGTGGGGGCGATTACCACGGCAGTTATAGCTCGGCTTCTGGCGTAGGTCACCATTAATCTGTTCACAAAGCCGCGGTGAAATATTTATATGCATCCAGGCTTTTGTATGCTTTCAACTCAGCACCACTATATGCGGAAGGATTGTGGATAATATAGTGATATATATCCGGATAGCAAACATTAGGATAGTTAGCTGCACTCAAGACTGAGGAGAATTTCTCAATCGGGAGATTGTATGGGTCGCATCCAATTGGCTTTATTTTCTCCAGATAACGTGCTTTGGATTGCTTATCAAGATGCTTTGCATTGTCTGAAAGAGGAATTACATCTAGAGAATCATTTTCTATATCCATTTTCATTGAAAAAATGAAAGAAAAAAACAAAAACGGATACAAACGTTTCATGGCGGACCTGTACTCCTCTGTAGTAGCTCAACAATGCCTACCAATATGGCGGCATTAACAATATCACGTGATGTCGTGACGACACATGCAAATCCTTAATAGTTCCCTCTTGAACGCCGTCTACTCAGTCGTTTGGTGTGAAATCGGTTTCTCGTTTGTTCTCGACCAGAATGTGCGGGTCACCAAATGTAACTGGAGAAAAATCTGGAGTTAATTATTTCACTTTCACCAAGCGGTGCTAGTTGGAACCACCAGATTACAGCAACTATGCTAAGCTAAGCTAAAGTCAGTGCTGCCAGATTCAGGTTCCCACTTGTCTGACTCAGGGGACTGCGGGGGGAGCCTCAGTTTCACCCAGGGGGCGGGCATTGGCCTTTAAGGGCTATTTTGTGACTTAGAAATGGGAAACCCCTTAAATAAAATGAAATTAAATGAATGAAAAATACTTTATTTATCCCAGAAAGGAAATTCAACATTGTAAAAAAGCTCACTCTTTTTTTCTCTTTTTAACAGTATAACATTAATATAAAATAAAATAACAATAACAGGTCAGTCAGTGAAAGTAAATGCAGATACATCTTCAAACTGTGGGGGGCAGTATTACACCAAAGCGGCATTCAGTCTGTCAATTCAGAAGAAGAAGAAGAAGCAGCATCTACTTTATATCCATGTATCTGCACTGTTAACCGTGTCCGTTTAATCATCAGCCACAAACGCAGCATCATTGATGCTCCATCAGCTCCATGTTTCTGAAACTGTTGCTGTCTGTCTGTCAGTTACTCCTTCTGTCAGAGTTATCAGACAATAGTCTGTATAAATACCACCAGCATGGACACATTCAGCTGTCACCGCGTACTACGGCTTATTGAAAGATAAACACCAGCTAGAACTATCGTTCCATAACTCTGCAGCTACGGGAGATGACATCAGCCCGGTCGTCTTATACCGATATCGGCACAAGCACGTTATACAGGCTGTTATCTGGACAAAACAACGACATTAGCACGAGAAAAATGACCATTTGGAACGTTAACTAACTTAAACGATGGCAACATGGTTTGAACGCAAAAGATCGTGAAATAAGAAATAAATGTTCTGCAACAATGAGGTAACTAATCCATAACATGGGCCTAAACTAAGATGATTCTCCTGATATTTATATCTGCATTAACAAAGAAAATACTTCCATTTGTAGCTCGCCTTCTTTGCCGCTGCATTCTGGGTAATCCTTAGTCACAAGGTGGTGTCGGAGAATCTCAGGATGGAGGATATTCGGCCTCAAACTTGCCTCAACTTAACGTTCTGAGATTTGGGACTGCACATGCACGTCGCAGGAGTGCAAGTGCGCTCCCGCGACGTGCATGTGCGCTCCCGCGACGTGCATGTGCGCTCCCGCGACGTGCATGTGCGCTCCCGCGATTGAGGGTTGAGACAGGAAGTTGAATTCACCCTGAGTCTCATGCTGCCTTCATGTGGTACGGGAAAGATGATCCTTTCCACTTGTTTAGTGGAAATTACAAGAACGTTGTGTTCAAGTTATTGTCATAATGAAGTTTAACACTGGATGTTATCTTCAACTGACTAGCCAGCTAGCTGCTAGCTAGCATCTGCTAGGAGGTAAACCAAATAATAACCATATTTTTACAAACAAAACTAAGTTTAAACGTCGATGTAATTAAAGTTCTGTACGTCACAGAATCACGCAGACTACAAACTAACCAAATAACAGCAGCAGAAAACTTTAAACATAATGTATCGCATCCCATGAAGGACATTTTCATCGTTCTGCGCCATGTTGAAAGGTCAAAGTTCACCTCATCTCGGCAACTCGGGCATCACAAAGTTTTTGCAGCTTTCCAGTGGAAACTGCAACATGAGTGGGTGTTTTAGTGCAATTTTCATGTCGGATTTTGGTATTTACCATAAATGTGATAGCACATGAAGGCAGCATCAGATTAGATGGATAAAAAACTTTCATTTTTAGACCAGTGGTAGATCAATTTTAGCCAAGACATCTAAAGGACCGTTACACGTCTGTTAGACGTCTGTAGACCAAAAACTGCTCGGTGGGATTTTTAGATCAAGTCGGTATTTCTGGAGATCATTATCTGTCCATGTTTGAGTTCTCCATGAACCTGAAGTCTGCTTCAGGCGTTGATTCTGAAGGTAAAACGAACTGTAGGTTGAAAATACGAGATTCAGTTTGATGATTTTAAGAAAAACAGGTTTTACTTGCCCTTTTTTTTTTGTTTGGCTGTCAGTGATGCCGTCCAGAGACGGAGGAGAGCATGGTTTTAATTCTGTGTCATCACATCAGAGGTTAGAAGTGAACAACTTCCACAACTATCAGTTCTTCCACAGGAATGTTTACAGAAATACGAGCGGACGAGACCGGACCAGGTCCTGGAGGAATCCTGGATGATCTGGAGTTATTAAATACCTGCAGCAGTGTTGAAATCCCAGCTGAAAGCTGCAGTAAACAGCCTCTAGCTGAACGTCCACATGCTTTTCCTGGAGAATAACACACCCACGGCTTACTCTGCCGGCCTGCTTGATCCCCGCACAGCTGATAGCCATCATAACAACACGGCAGCAGCGCCGCTTCTCGCTCTCTGATTGGATCCTGCTGGCTTATTCCAACAGAGCTGGTCCTCATCAAACAGACGTCTGTGTGAGTCAGCAGCTAGACTGAACCCACAATCAGCCAGCGGTCCCTAACACGGAGCACGAGGAACCGGTTAGTGTCTGAAAGCAGGTGCATGTTCCACACGGGCGGAACGTGGAAAGAACTACCTCTGATAAGGTTCCACACAGGAGGAACGTGGACAGAACTACCTCTGATACAGTTCCACACAGGAGGAACGTGGACAGAACTACCTCTGATATGGTTCCACACAGGAGGAACGTGGACAGAACTACCTCTGATATGGTTCCACACAGGAGGAACGTGGAAAGAACTACCTCTGATACGGTTCCACATAGGAGGAACGTGGACAGAACTACCTCTGATACAGTTCCACATAGGTGGAACGTGGACACAACTACCGCTTATTTGGTTCCAGAGGGGAGGAACATGGACACAACTACCGCTGATACAGTTCCACACAGGAGGAACGTGGACAGAACTACCTCTGATACGGTTCCACACAGGAGGAACGTGGACAGAACTACCTCTGATACGGTTCCAGATGGGTGGAACGTGGACACAACTACCGCTTTTTTGGTTCCAGATGGGGGGAACATGGACACAAATACCGCTGATACAGTTCCACACGGACGGAACGTGGACAGAACTACCTCTGATACAGTTCCACACAGGCGGAACGTGGACACAAATACCACTGATACAGTTCCAGATTGGAGGAAAGTGGACAAAACTATCGCTGATACGGTTCCAGACAGGAGGAACGTGGAAAGAACTACGTCTGATACGGTTCCACACAGGAGGAACGTGGACAGAACTACCTCTGATACGGTTCCACACAGGAGGAACGTGAACACAAATACCACTTTTTTGGTTCCAGACAGGCGGAACGTGGACACAAATACCCTTTTTTGGTTCCAGATGGGGAACGTGGACACAAATACCGCTGATACAGTTCCACGTGGGCGGAACGTGGACAGAACTACCTCTCATACAGTTCCAGATGGGTGGAACGTGGACACAAATACCACTTCTTTGGTTCCAGACGGGTGGAACGTGGACAGAACTATCGCTGATAAGGTTCCAGACAGGAGGAACGTGGACCCAAATACCGCTTTTTTGGTTCCAGATGGGTGGAACGTGGACACAAATACCACTTTTTTGGTTCCAGATGGGGAACGGGACAAAACTATCGCTGAAACGGTTCCAAATGGGTGGAACTTGGACACAAATACCGCTTTTTTGGTTCCAGATGGGTGGAACGTGGACACAAATACCGCTTTTTTGGTTCCAGATGGGCGGAACGTGGACAAAACTATCGCTGATACAGTTTAAGATGGGTGGATGTTTACACAAATACCGCTAATACGGTTCCAGATGGGTGGAACGGGACAGAACTACCACTGATACGGTTCCAGACGGGCGGAACGTATACATCTGATACGGTTCCAGATGGGTGGAACGTGGACAGAACTACGTCTGATATGGTTCCAGACGGGAGGAACGGGACACTCTGATACGGTTCCAGATGGGTGGAACGTGGACACAAATACCGCTTCTGGTCCACACAGGAGGAACGTGGACACAAATACGTTTTTGGTTCCAGATGGGTGGAACGTGGACACAAATACGGCTGTTACGGTTCCAGATGGGTGGAACGTGGACACAAATACGGCTGTTACGGTTCCAGATGGGTGGAACGTGGACACAAATACCGCTTATATGGTTCCAGATGGGGAACGTGGACACAAATACCGCTGATACAGTTCCAGACGGGCGGAACGTGGACAGAACTACCACTGATACAGTTCCAGATGGGTGGAACGTGGACTCAAATACCGCTTTTTTGGTTCCAGATGGGGGGAACGTGGACACAAATACCACTTTTTTGGTTCCACACGGGCGGAACGTGGACAAAACTACCGCGGGGGGGGGTACACAATACCGCTAATACGGTTCCAGACAGGTGGAACATGGACAGAACTAGATTTAGATTTAGAACGAGATCTACCGGATCTTAACGATCTGAGAGGTCCAGGTTTCTGGGACCTGGTCCAGGTCATCCATCAGCAGCTGATTCATGGGGAGGTTGCTGTGGTCAGCCATGGAAACCTGCTCGGTCTACGGTCCCACTGGGAATATCAGGCAGGTAGCCAGATCTGCGGTTCCTCACATCTTGTTCTAGAGAGTTCTCTCTTCTGTCCACCGTCCTGCTGCTTTGACAGCTGGCTAACCTCTCCCTGCCGCCCTGATCGTGGCCTCCAACCTTCCTCTCCACGGGGATGCTGCCCTTCTGGCCCTCGGAGCTGTTCATCTTGTAGCCGAGCATCTCTCCACTGCTGTGGCGTACATCCCAATGGTCTCCACGATGGTTCAGAGTGTGAGACCATCCTGCATTCTCATTCTCAAGCAGGTCTTCAGGGGTTACGGATGAAAAGATTTTAATCTATTGGTTTCTTTGTCTACACAATTTTTTCTTTCAATAAACAAACATTTTACTTGGTAAAATAAAAAAGTAAAGTTCAATGAATTGAACATACGGAAAATTCCTGGGTTATTTTTGACCCACTGCTGGGTTAAAAAAGAGACCAACTAATTTCTGGGTTACTTCGACTCAGAAAAGTGGGCCCCCCCCCCCAAATTCTGGGTTGAACATTTGACCCAGAAGTTGGGTCAACAACCCACATGTCTGGGTTGAAATAATCCAGACATTAGTTGGTCCCTTTTTTAACCCAGCAGGAGTTTTTGGTGTGAACTGGATTACAGACTCTGTGCAATCTGACTTGTGTAAAACTTTTTTTTACTTCACTTATTCCTCAAGATTAAGTTTTACTGGGAACTGATACTGTTCAGATATGGTTAAATAAAACCGAATCATCGAGACTCCACACTTCAGTGACATCAGGAGTTTTTACTCTAATAAAACTGTTAAACTACTTCCAAGATGCATCACAGAGAGGAAAGCTTAGATTTCAAAGCTGGTCAAGTCATCAGATGCTCTTTGACCTCCTCTTAACCTTCCACTGGTTCTCTTGACCCGTCCTGATTACCGCCGAGGCCCTGCTCAGCCTCCCCCTCCCTGTTGGGTCAGATCCTGGTGGAGGATCCCCTCGTTCATCCTGTCCATCAGCATCGGCTGGATTCTGACATCTTAATGCAGAGAGGAGGTATTAAATAGCCTCCCGGTGAACTTCCTGTATGTTCATCCTCCAGCCAGACCCACGAACTCCCCGGGTGTATCTGAGGGAGGTGAAACTGATCCCTGCAGACAAACGGCATTGTTCCAGAATAGCAACAGGAAGCAGCCACGACTACAGCTTAATATAAACAAAGCATAAATTAAAGCTGGAGGGTCAGCACAGGGTCACCCTCGCTGAGCCGGGCTTCCTCAAGGCTCGATATCATCCTTCTGAGGTTTTCCAGACTAGTGCTCGTTCTGGTCCTGCCTCGTTGGTCTCGTTAGAAACTAAGATGCTGTCAGCCGTCGTTGCATCAGTGTAACTACAGAACTACTGCTGCTCATCACCATTACTACACATGGACATACACACCTCCTCCTGTGGACGGTTTGCCTCCTTTTTTAGCTCCGGTCCTCCATCAGACTCCTGCGATCACCTCCAGGTCTGATCCTCCATACGAGTGCAATTAATGGAAATTTGATCGTGGTTTCAATTTTCATGTCAAACAATCTCCAAACTCAAATAGATGAAACAATTTGTTATTTTTGTTTCCGCAATTTCTGAGAGAGAAGCGCATGTGCAATACATCCCTTTCCACACGCGCTGCTACAACCTACATTCACGAAGCTGAAGAGCAAAGCAGGTGTGTTGTGTTTTGCGTAAATTATCAATAACAAAGTGTTTTTGGAGAGACAGAAATGCTGAATTAAAGCATTTTTAACTTAAAAAAAAAAATAAGTGTTTGAATAATCGTGATTTCAGTATTGGCCAAAATAATCATGATAATGATATTTTCTGCAGCTCCTCCTTGAGTCCTCGGTGTTCCTCCAGTTCCTCGTGTTACTTCCCTGGTTGGGGATGACAGAAACTATCAGCTTTTCTCTGCTGCTTATCCATGATCACGCTGTCCGCTGGGTTGGTCGCCATCTTGTTGGTCTGTATCAGGAAGTCCTTCTAGGATCTAACACACTAAAACCTGGGCCAAACTGCTGGGTTAAAAAGGGACCAACTGATTTCTGGGTTATTTCAACCCAGACATGTTTTTGACCCAACTTCTGGTTTAATAACCCAACATTGTAGCCAACATAACCAAACTTCTGGGTCAAATATTTAACCTGGAAGAGGAAACACTAAATAAAAGACAACAGAGGAGCACACAACTCACGC
>JALJCO010004974.1:0-15813 GCA_023101725.1 Atherinomorus stipes
GGTTTACATGCAAAGTCACTGGCCGACGTGCGGTCATTAAGCGTCGGCCTTTCTAGCGGTAGCGTTTCGCGCGTCGGGCGGGCGCCGTCTAGGGCGTTAGCGCGTCGAGTTTTGAGATGTTCAGCGTTTGTTGCGTCAGGGGGCGTCAGGACGCCGGAGTTGGAAAATCTGAACTTTGGCGTCTTAGCGCTGGGCGACGACCAATCAGAGCGGGTCATGACACAGACACACTGCTTTAGTTATCACAATTTAGCCGGGCGCTCTCTTCCTGCACCCTGCCATGGTGCAGACAGACCGGTAAGTGGAGAAAGAGAAAGGAGAGGCTCCTCCCCACGGCGCGGCGAGCGCTGCTTGGACTGGACATCTCTCGGGCCACAGCTGGCCAGGGCGTCAAGACGTCGTGGAAACAGGCGTCGGACTTTTAATGACACGGCGTCCAACTTTGGGCGTCGGGGCGCGTTTTTACCCCCAAATCGCGCTTGGTCTGAACACACTGTTAGTAAATGAACTAGTTAGAATTATGCTTGTGACGAAAAAATAGGTCTATATGTTTGTTGTGCTCCGCTGTTCGTAACTGTGGTGATATATTATCATTATTTATGCAGCAAGCGCAAATACTGTTGTTACAGCATGGAAACCGCATACGGCAAGAGAGCACTGCAAGTTTTTTTTTCTCTCCCGACGGACAAGATGTGTTGTAAGCAAAGTTGCCAGGCCAACGGGCTAAGTTCCTAACCTGAACCGACTTGTATTTGTGGTATCTTTGGTGACATCTCTGGTAGCGTCTGTCTCATCCATCATGTAGAATTAATGGAACTGCTGTAAATGGGACGAATCGAGGCCGACGCAACGTTTCTCACCATCAGGGAACCGTACTGGGAGTCCGCATGGAACCGTTTTGAGACCACCTCAAGAGGTCAGTCTCCATACGGTTGTTTGAGTCAGTTCAAAACAAACTAGTCCACTGTCACCCCTGGCCAAATGTACCGTACTTGCAGGTGTTCCAAACTCCGCTTTAACCGGACCAAATTGTGGAGAGTGAAAGCACCCTTAATCAGCCTGAGCTGAATGCTCGTTGTTAGTATTGAATGTGAGTGGGTGGTCCTCTCGTGTCACAAGTGGGTGTCAGTGTGTACATGCACGACTTTCATACCTATAGACACCAGAGTAGCATAAAGAAGAATCCACAAGATGAAGATTTAAAAACATGAATTATTCGGAGCAATTATTTTTATTCGCCATGGCGGATAGCTCTTTGAGATTGACTCAACAAACAAAATTTACTACTCGCATTTGGCTCCCTGATGGGTATGCTCGTTTGGGACCCTGCATACACACATATGTAAATAAATGATATAAAACAACAGTCTGGCGCCTTAACAACAGACATTGTTCATTTAGAAGGAGCTTTTCCTCTCTCTTCACAACTCCGACTTCATTTCATAACAAATATCAGGTCTTTTTTTATCATATCAAAGTAATGAGACCATTCTTCTTAAAAAACAAATAATTTTGCAAAAGCACAACAAAATCACGACGTATTGCCACCTTGGTTACCTTTAAGTAGGATTTCCGGGATGATGTTCTGCAGCTGTGGCTTCAGATTTGTTGTTTCTGCTTGTAATACGTCACTGTGCGTGGTTAACACAACGTCTTGTTTTGTGTCGCATCATTCCATCATACGTGAAACGTGTCTGTGTATCAGTGTTTCTTTTTCTCCTCGGACTGGACATTAAGATCACTTTAATCATGAAATATGAGACATGTGAGAACTGTTAAAGGTGTCATAACCTGCTGTTTTACATACACAATCCTTCTTAAATTATCTTCAAATGAATTTTTAAATATAGTTGGGTGGGACGAAAATTTAATGAGCTCATTTTAACCTCTTTTAATCGCCAACTATTGTTTGTCGCGAGAATACGTACGAGAGTTAGACCTTGTCTGTAAGCGCGTTCACGAGGCAAATCGTCAAAGCCAAAACAAAGTTTTATCAGGACAGAGCAGGTGAAGGAAATGATGTCCCAACAGAGAAAACGTGATAAAAACGTAACGGTGTGGTTGATGGAGAGGATCTGCGGAGTAAAAAGGGCTGACTCTGATGAATATAAGGAGCGGACGTCTGACGTGAAGTTAACCAAACAGTGTTAGCTTCTGTAGCTACATTAGCAGCTTGTCTCGCTCGTCAACCACCGTTTACTGGTCTCTTACACAAAAGATAATAAGTTACACAAGCAGCAACACTTACCAACTGCACATCCTCACTGATAGATATAATCCACTGGTCCCTGGTAGTGCTGTCCCTCCTGTTAAAGCACCCCAAACTGCTGAATTCCTGCCGAGGCAACTCAGCATGGCGCATCTCCTTTCCCTCCTCCCCCTCGTCGCCGGCGTCCTTTCTGACAAAGCTGGTCTACTCCGTGGCAGGTAATCAGCTGCCTTTAGGTGGTGCTAAAGACACTAGCTTAGCAGCTCGCTCGCTCCCAGCCTCTCTAGTTCACGTCATAACAGCTGATCATAACGACGGGGCGCTAAAGAGGCTAAGCACCGCAGCTAGCAGCTTCTCTTGTTCACGTCGATGGGAAAAGAAATCCAATTCGCGTACTGTGGAGAGCGCGTGCTTGTAGCCGGTTCTGGTGAGAAGAGAGCCCGCACTCAAGACGGTTACTTTCACTTTCCAAAGTTTCTGGCACGTTATAACTGAGGTCCCACTCCAATCGGTCTCTACCAGACACGTGACTTTTGTTGCGAAGACGCCATTTTAGGCGTATAAAAGTCAGCGGTCCCGTTTATCAAACAAGCGTGGAAATGAGCGCACATCTGATCATATAAATGATCTTATTATTGTATCCACGTGTGATTCATAAATGTTCCTGTCTGACCAAATAGAATCTATGTCAGAAATCCCTCCTCATCCAGCTGCTTTTACCCTGAAGCAGCAGCGCAGACAGGCGGAGGCTGGTCCAAGCCTGACCCGGACTGTCAGATCTGAGCCTGACCCGCACAGAGACAGAAGAAAAAATAACTTTCAATAGCTAAGCTAAGAAACAGTCTGCTGACTGAGCACTGATAGACTATAACTTTAGGGTACAGATTACTTAATAGAAACGACGGATCTCCTCCTGTCTTCTGTCTCCAGGAGCTGCAGGTGTCATACCAGCCAGATGATCTTAACAGCAGTGTTATAACTTCTGATGAAGGCGACAACTGATCGCCAAAAATGTCAAGATAAATCAGACTTTATTATTTCACTGTTGATGTCTGAATAAAGAAAAGAAAGCTCGGCTGCTTGTAAGAAGACGGACAGTCGGGCTGCAGAAAGGCGCAGGTGCATCGGACCAGCGGGAAACGCTGCTTTAGACTCAAAGAAAGTTTGCAACACAACCCTGACCTGTGTGGAGCTGTGCAGCGATGCTGTAACTCGTCAAGACTTTATTGACAAGTTAAATAACAGAAATACTAGTTTATAAACATTATGCGCAGCCAGAAGGGCAGACGCGCTGGTAACTGCAGCTCCCAGGAGACACGGAGTTGAGTGGAGGAGATCCGTTTCTATAAATTAATCTATACATTAACGTTGTACAAGTGTTCATTCGGTAGACTGTTTCTTAGTTTAAATAATGAAAGTCATCGTTTCTTATGTTCCTGTCCGGGTCAGGCTCAGATCCGACCAGCCTCCATCTGTCAGCGCTGCTGCTGCTTCAGGAGAAACAGGATGACGGTGCATTTCTGACGAATATTTTGTTTGGAAAGACACTGAACATTTTATAAATCACACATGGATTCAGTCATAAGATCATTATTATGATCAGATGTGCGCTCATTTCCACGCCGGTTTGACCACTGACAGTTTTACGCCTGAAATGGCGTCAAGCGCTGGTTACTGCTGGTTAAGCAACAAATGTTACGTCACTCGGCAGGAGACCGATACACATGTTTTAACGTGAAAAAAGTGGGATTTCCGGGTGATGACACCTTTAATTGTTGTCCCAGTTAACCAAACGTTTGCAGGCCATCCTCGTTGCACGAGCTTGCGTTCTCATTGGATGCCTTTGCAACAACATCACGCCTTTCAACACAAACAGTTCTTCTGAGTGGATGTCTTTGCTGTCAGGTATTTGTCTAGTTACAGTTTTGATCCCATGCGTTAGTCTTCGTCGAGAAAATAGGCCGTTGACAAAGACGATGAAAAGAATTTTGTCAACGAGTGTAGCCTGCTATACATGTTACTTGCCAGATGTTGAGAAGTTCACATGCATGTGAGCTCTACCTCTCTCCCTGTCGCCGCTGCGTTCACGTGCAGCGCAGAATTCCTGATAGTTTATCCTCCCGGTGGGGGGCAGCAATGCAGCTTCAGTTAGGAAACTTTGTCCATGTAAAATGAATTATTTCTTGGGATTGTGAAGTTGTGACACTAACCATGCAACCGTCATGACTGAGTCAATGATGGGGAAAAAGATACTGCAGGGTTGAGGGGTGTGGTTGAATGACGGTATTGCATTTTCTACCTATAAAAAAAACAAAAACTACCGGTATTATCACAAAAATACGATATTACCCACCTCTACCCACCACCATTTTATAGTTTTAAATGTTGACTCAAATTAGATAACTACTGTCGTGGCGTAACACCGTCGCCATCTAATGAGAAGTGGTGTTCATTTGGCATATAAGAGGTTAATGATGTCTTATAAGTCGGAGTACAGACCTTTTCAGTACAGTTGGTTCAGCAGCATGGTGTTTTTAAAGGAGTCATCAATAGGAAATCCACTTTTTCACGTTAAAACGTGTAGTGGAGCGGGACCTCAGTTATAACATGCCAGAAACTCAGAGAGTGAAAGTGAGTTCGTCTTTGAGTGCGCGCTCTTTTTTCTCACCAGAATCGGCCACAAGCCGTGCTCTCCCACAGTACGCGAGGTGGATTTCTTTTTCCGACATGACATGAACTAGAGAGGCTGCTAGCTGCTAAGCTGGCTTCTCTTTAACGCCACCTAAAAGCAGCTGATTACCTGCCACGGAGGAATTATGACCAGCTGTTATGACTTGAACTAGAGAGGCTGCGAACGAGCTGCTAAGCTAGCGTCTTTAGCACCTTCTGAAAGCAGCTGATTATCTGTCACGGAGTAGACCGTGGCTGGTAACTCCGACGAGGCGGAGGAGGGGGAAGATAGCCGTGCTTAGTTGCCTCTGCAGAAGTACAGCATATTTCAGGGCTTTACCAGGAGAGGACAGCTTTACCAGGGAGCAGTGGATTATATTTATCAGTAGGGATGCTTGCAGTCGGTAAGTGTTGTGCTTGTGTAACTTATTATCTTTGTACCAAGAGACCAGTAAACTGTGGTTGATGAGCAGACAAGCTGCTAATGTAGCTACAGAAGCTAACACTGTTTGGTTAACTTCACGTCAGACGTCCGCTCCTTATATTCATCAGAGTCCAGCCCTTTTACTCCGCGGATCCTCTCCATCAACCATTACGTTTTTATCATGTTTTTTTTTTTTTTTTTTTTTTTTTTTTTTTTTTTTTTTTTTTTTTTTTTTTTTTTTTTTTTTTTTTTTTTTTTTTGCTCATTAAATTCTCGGCCCACCCAATTATTTAATTTGATATTTAAAGGATTGTGTTGTAACATGGTCATGACACTTTAGAGGCACTTGCTGCACCCCTGGATAGGGGGCTGATAAATAAAGAAGAAATAATCACGAGAGTGATCAGGTGGTGTTTCCTTAAAGCGAGGGGAGTTTACTCGAATGAGTTATAAAAACACACATTAACAAAAACTTTACAACCCCGGTAAGTTGCAGTGGGATACATACCCTATTTGCAAAAATCTATCATCTTTCCCAGAAAATATTAATATCTGCTTGGTTACTGACAAATGCACAATTGCCCATTTATAACAAAACTTTCACAAAACTAATAAATTGTTATTTAAAACACAATATAAACAAGTGTACAGCATATAATTACTTCCATTTGCTTTCACAGCAACATTAGAACCACTGCATCTGCAGTAGTCTGGCTAACACAGAAAAACATCGCTAACACACGTGCTAGAAGGCCTCATATCCATTACATCCATATGGTTTCTGGATGTACCATCTAAATAATAAAGCAGCAACTACAACACCTTGTTCGCCGATAAAACATTAATAAACACATGAAACATTGTCTAAACATTGCATAGTAAGTGTCAGATGCCTTTTATATTCACACAGTATTTAGCAACGACAGCGTGACCATCGTGTGTCTGAGCTAACGTGGCTAAGTCACGAGGCAAATGCTAACGCGCCCGCTGACCGGAGCAGTACACTTTCTCTTACTACAACAAACAACATAATGCATTTTCGGCACTGAAACACTCTTGACAGCATGAAAACAAGTTTATAAGTGTTAGAGTTTCATTTAGTAAAGCAACAACGTTATATACCTGATAAATAAAGAAGAAATAATCACGAGAGTGATCAGGTGGTGTTTCCTTAGCGAAAGGAGTTTACTCGAATGGAGGAAATGGAGGAAAAATGTCACTGACTCTAACGTGAGTGGCTGCAGGCAAAAGCACCGATCCCAGATCACAGACTAATGGGAAGCCATATAGCAGTACACCGTAAATACAACTTAAATATACTTTTAACCATCTGAAATCAATTTAACAAATGATTTGAAAACATCATGTTATTTATTCTTTTAAGAAAATGAGTTTTAACTAAGAGTGCTTTTTGTAACTAAACATTTTAACCATTTTAACCCTTTTTAATCATAAATCATGAATTACTTAATGAGTTAATCAAGCATCTTGTTTCTTGCATTAATTAACAGTGTGATATTTCTGTAACCACAGCTTATATTTCAACTTGTCACACACTCAGCTGGCGAGCTTCCTATCTCAGCTCAAGCCAGAGAATCCGGAGGAGGCAGCAAAATAATTGGGAGCGTCGTCGAAGGTTACACGTTTATTACAAGATAAGCTAGTGATAAACCGTAGTGAACTGTGTGAATCAGACTGCGCTTTGTGTCCGGCAGTCTAGCTTATCTTCAGCTGTCTCCCTTCCAAGCGTGTGTCCAGTCTTCAGCCCCCTTTCCTGGTTTGTCTGCCTTTTAAGATTCCTCTAAAGCTCCACCCTCCTGTACTGATTTGTAGTCATTTTCTGTTTCCTTGCGCTGAGAAATGCCCCCAATGAACTACAGAGTCCATGAGCCCTTGGAGTCTGTTAAAGACACGTCTGCATTAAAGTAATCTTCCATTATTTACATTTCATATAAGCTGTTATTAAATGCCACATTGAATTAAACTGTCAAAAGACACCATAATCTACTCTCATGTAGGGATATATACCGAGTACCGGTATCGTTTGGTACCTGTTCCTAATCTTAACGACAACAGGGCATCAAGTAGATTCTGGACTAACGATACTCTTATTGATACTTTTTGTACATCTACCTAACCATCAAGTTGTCATTATGCAGTCAAATAATCACAACGATGACTAAGACAGACACAATTCCCTTATTCTCCCAGCTGTCCTTCACCCACTTTTATGTCCAGGCTTCTTCAACATCATCTGAACAAATATTCTCCACCACTGGATCTTGTAACATCTTGTAATGTCTTTATTATTTACTCTAAATTATGTTATAGTATCAATAAGAGAATCGACAAATACTCTGGTATCGATAAGGAGGCATTGATATTGGTATCGGTATCGATAAAATCATAACGATATACATCCCTACTCTCATGTCCTTGCCATGTAGTCTCAAACAGTCAGTAAACCACCACACTACCATAAATATTGCAACTCTATCTTTATTGAAGCAGTCATCATAAATGCTAGATTAAATATCGCACACTGCTTCCTTACACTTTCAGTTTGATGTTATTGAGAGAATTCATGGAAAATCCACTCTGAAGTTCTTCTAAAAAGCACATATCTACACTAAACACATTATTGACAGATTTTTTTTTTGCAAAATCCTGCAACCTATTCCCCTACAAGCTTAATGTGGACTCGCATATGTACTTTTAAAGACCTATTCCATCTAAATAATTCACCACAAAACCTCACAGGAAAATGGTCTTGCTCCTGTGTGTATTCTCATGTGTGTATTTAAAGATCCTTTTTTCTGTGAATTTCTGTCCACATTTTCCACAGCTGAATGGTTTCTCTCCTGTGTGGACTCTCATGTGTGTGTTTAAAGATCCTTTTTCTGTGAATCTGTCCACATTCATCACAGCTGAATGGTTTCTCTCCTGTGTGGACTCTCCTGTGTTTGGTTAAGGATCCTTTTTCACGAAATCTCTGTCCACATTCACCACAGCTGAATGGTTTCTCTCCTGTGTGAACTTTCATGTGTGTGTTTAAGCAAGTCTTTTGACTAAAATCTTTTCCACATTCACCACAGCTGAATGGTTTCTCTCCTGTGTGGACTTTCATGTGTTGGTTTAAGTAAGTCTTTCGACTAAACTTTTTTTCCACATTCACCACAGCTGAATGGTTTCTCTCCTGTGTGGACTCTCATGTGTTGGTTCAAGCTAGTCTTCCGCCTAAAATGTTTTTCACATTTATCACAGCTGAATGGTTTCTCTCCTGTGTGGATTCTCATGTGTTCGTTTATGTGTTTCTTTTGACTGAATTCTCTGTCCACATTCATCGCAGCTGAATGGTTTCTCTCCTGTGTGGATTCTCGTGTGTTCATTTAAGGTGGTCTTTGTGCTAAATTTTTTCCCACATTCATCACAACTGAATGGTTTCTCTCCTGTGTGGACTTTCATGTGATGGTTTAAGCTGGTTTTTCGACCAAAATGTTTTTCACATTCATCACAGCTGAATGGTTTCTCTCCTGTGTGGATTTTCATGTGTTGGTTTAAGGTGTTCTTTTAATAAATTTTTTTTCACATTCATTACAGCTGAAAGGTTTCTCTCCTGTGTGGATTTTCATGTGTTGGTTTAAGCTAATCTTTCAAGCTAAAATTTTTTCCATATCCACCACAGTGGTATGCTTCTCTCCTGTGTGGATTCTCATGTGTTGATTTAAGGTGGTCTTTTGACTACATTTTTTTCCACATTCGTCACAACTGTATGGTTTTTGTCCTGTGAGGATTTTCATGTGTTTTCTAAGATCCAGTTTATGGCCACAAATTTCACCAGAAACATTACATCCAATTGTTTTTTTCTCTGTGTGGACCATTTTTTGCAAACTCACATTTTGCATTTCTTTAAAACATTTATGTTTCAAACAGCTCAAAGATCTTTTTGTTAAGTGTCTCTGGAGAGATCTTCTTGGTCGTGAAACTCTTCCCCACATTCAGAGCAGCTGAGTGAAATTTTGCCAGTGTTACACATCATATTACTGTTTACACTGACCCATGTGCCCTGTTGTCATTCAAGCTTCCATCACATCCTGATTGGCCCACAGTTTTTCTGGTCTCTTTTTTTGTGGAGAAGATCTGGGTCCTGCTTGTCCAGATTCCATTTTCAGGAAACCCCTCTTTGTAATCACCAACAGCTGCTGTACTTCTGCAGGGAACACTGAAATAAAGAAAGATCAAGCTGATTTTAACAATATCAGTGGAGTCTAAAATACCATATAATGTTGCAGAGAAGACCTTCCGATCATTTCTGTGAAATGTTGTGTTGGCACATGCTTGAACCACGTGGGGGTTGCGTGACGTTGTACAGATAACTCTGCGGTTACAGGAGATGACAGCAGCCCAGTCGTCTTATACTGTTATCGGCATAAGCATGTTATAAGATACAGGCTGTTATCTTGATAATCAACGACATTAGCACCACGAAAAATGACCATTTAAAAACGTTAACCAACTTAAACGATAGCAACATGGGTTGACTGCACCAGCCGCGACTGACAAAAGACCGTAATATAAAAATAAATAAAATGCAACAATGAGGTAACTAATCCATAACATGGGCCTAAACTAAGATAATGAATTGAAAATGAATGAACAATACTTTATGTATCCCAGAAGCGAAATTCAACATTGCAAAAAGCTCACTGTTTTTTTTTGGTTTGTTTGTTTTTTTGTTGTTATCTATGCGTGAGTTAAACGTTGGTTTAAGTCACTGACTTACCCAATTTTAATTAATATTTCTGAGAAAACAAGCTACGATACAGCTGTGTGAAAGTGTTTGCTCCTTCCTGATTTCTTATTTTTTTGCATGTTCGTCACACTTTATGTTTCAGATCATCAAACATAATTTTTTTACTTGTCCTGTCCAGCATCATAGCAAGCAGAATGGAAATCCGATTGCTTTATTGTGTTGAACAGGTTTGCTTTGCCAAGAGGAGCTTTATGAACACAAGGCTCCCCTTGATATCCTGTTGATTCATTTTATTTCTTTGATTAAACATTTGTCTATAACAGCATTCCATACCATACTGCTGGGCCTGACAAGGAGAAATGAAAGTTTTTTTTTTTTTTTTTTTTATATATATATATATATATTTTTTTTTTTTTTGTTATACTTGTATGATCCCCGGAGGGGAAATTAGGGCTCTGCATTTCACCCATCTCTGTACCGAGTATCAGAGAGCAGAGGGCTGCTAACTAAAGCGCCCGGGGAGCATTTGGAGGGTTAAGGACCTTGCTCAGGGATCCACAGTGTTTAACCTAAGAGTCGTGTCGGGGACTCGAACCCGGAGAGAGAGAGAGGAGAGAAATCATGAATCCACTTACACAGTTCACTGGTGCATCTGTACAGAAATCCCTAAACAACATTCCAAGGTCTCTGTCGGAAAACAAAACAAGCAATCCCCCACAGGAGGACCTGCAGGTGGCTCGAGTATCCTCAGATCATACAAACACACGCAGAACCACGCAAAGAAGAGGTACAACCTAATCAGCGCAACGGGAAGCAGAGAAAATGTAAAACCTAGTTTGCGAAACGGGAAGCAGCGTCACAGTGTCAACATGCATAATAAAGGGTGCTCTGTAGTGATACAGTCATGCAGATGCAGCCTCGTCTCTGCAAGGAGGAGGAAGCCCGCAAAGCTCACGACCCAGGCCCCCAGCAGCCACCCAGAGGCCCAGATCCAAGCCGCCCACCCAAAAGAACAGACATGCATCCCCCAGATGGCGGCAAAAGGCGGCCCCAGCCGGAGCTCCCCCGCGGTCTGGGGCCCAGGCCCCCAGCAGACCAAGACCAGCAGCTGCTGACCCCACCATGCGCCGGCTGCCCCAGGGGCAGGGACAGGGCTGCGCGCAGGGCTGTAGTTAGTTTTAGTTAGTTTTGTGAAGACATGATACAGTTTCAGTTAGTTATCGTTTTGTTAAAAACTGTCGTTCTTATTTTTATTTTAGTTAACTGAAATGTTTTTTCAATTTTAGTTTTCGTTTTTTCGTTAGTTTTAGTTAACTATAATAACCTTGCCCCACACACCTGACACCAGGGCGCCACCACTGCTACCACCCCTATACTCACACACACACTCCCCACACACACATACCCCAACACCCACATGCACTCCCCCCCCACACATGCACCCACCCGCTCCGCTCTCCGACCTTAGATACCCACACTCACTCCTCCCTCCACCCCCAACACTCTCCTCGCTCTACCCTCCACACATACCCCCCCCTCCTGATACCCTCTAACACCCACATGCACTCCCCCCACACACCTGCACTGACCCCCTCCCTCCACCCCCACACATACGCCCCCACCTCCCTATACCCTAATACCCCCATACACTCCCACCCTTACATGTCGAGCCCCACCCTTCCCTCTGACCTATCACACTCCCCGCCCTTTTTTCTTCAGCCCCTCACGGCCATCCCTACCAGACACTCACAAGCATTCGCCTCCTTCCCCCCACCCTCCTTCTCTGACCACCCACCCTCATCTCCTCACTGTTCCAGCCCAAATTCCTCCCTCCCACATTTCCTCTTTTCACACTCTCATTCATTTATTCTCACACATCCACCTCACTCTTACCATTGTCTCCGTGCCTCCTGGGTGGTAGCTCAGGCCGGGGAAGGAGCCGCGAGGTCCAAGCCCCCAGCGCGTTCCTCCCCACCCCACCCACCCCCCACCACCGGGCGTAGCCAGGATGCCTGGCCTGCTACGCCAGGCATGAACCTGGGAGGGGGGACAGGGACAGGAGCGAAAGAGGTCAGCGGCGGGGCCAGAGTCTCACTGCAGACCCCCCCCCCAAGAGGCACGCAGAACTGCCTTTTGTTTTTTGGGGTTTTTTTTTCCCACCCCATTCTATCCTATCACCCCCACCCCCTACCCCGAACAACCCACAACTTTACCCCCCGTCAACACTCCCCCATCCCATCCCCATTCTCCTCCCACCCCTCCTACATAGCCAGCTAGTCCCTCCCCATGCCCCCCCCTCTCTTTACCCAAGCCTGCACCCCCACCCCTCTCCTCCATACAGTCCCACAGACAACCATACACACATCCCCCAGCACTCACGCCCCCCTCCAGTCATACACCCACCCACATACACCATAGATGGGGACCACGGTGCCGCCAACCCTCCCCCGCACCACAAGTCCACCCCACGCAGCCCCCGAACCAGGCGAGACCAACCTGCACTTGTGCAGGTCAGTCCCAACCAACACATTAGCCGGGCAGGACAGGCCCCCGGTGCGGAAAAGACCAGGCCACCCTGCAACCCCACCCCACACATACACCCTTACTGACATACACACGCACACACAGAGAGGCGCCCTGACCCCGGTGCAGAGACTAGACACCAGGATGTGAGGACCGGCCCAAACCAGAGGAGGCGCGTCCCACCGGCCTGCCTCCCCCCCAGCGCCAAGCCAGGCCCCCTGGCCCATGAGGCAGGGGCCACCCCCGAGCACCAGGGCCCTGGATCCCTGATGCGCTGCGTGCACACGCACACTGCAAACAAACATGGAGGGAGATGATGGCGGACTACTCAGACGGGTGTAATTAGACTAATTCTTAACAAGATGACCAGCCCACCCAAACTATGAGGCTTTTACTTAAAAGAGACAACTTCTGTCGCATGGATGTGGCTTGGATATAAAAAGACTGACAGCAGTCTCAAGAGCCGGGATACCTTCTGTTGTCTGGTCCGTGACCGTGTCGGTCTTTTTTATATATATCCAAACCACATCCAAGCAACAGAAGTCGTCCCTCTTTTAACTACAAGCTCCTCGGTTTGGTTTGGCTGGATATCTTATTGAGAACCAATCATCCTGGTCTGAAACGCGTCTGCCACCGTCTCTCTCCATGTTTCTTTAGGTCAAGATGCGCTGTGTGTCAGACTCAGCACTACATGCACGCGGTGGCACGTGTCCGCGCACGCACGCTGCAGCATGTGTCCGTACACGCCGTGCATCTTGACAAATACAAACACTGCAGTGAGGTGCCTAATCGCGGATACTATTACCCCAGCTTTTCACCGGGTCCTTGAGCAGAGCGCAACGGCTTTGCTCCAACCTCCATGCTGCGAGCATTACACCTGCACTGTGCGCCCGCGAGCGCACCAGCTATTACGAAGCGAAGGCTTCCTAATCATGACGGAGGCTCCGATTGTTTGCTGGACATTTATTTGTTCAGCAAAGTTTACAAGAAGAGCAGCCTGAAGTTGCTGTTCAGAAACAATAATAACAGTCAAGCGCGAGCAAACAGGATAGAACAGTTCCAGTTAAGCACCCTTCACAATAAAACACTTCCGGGTGTTTCAAAATAAATCATTTCAGGTTTAAACAATAAACTTCTCTGTATTTATGTATTAAAATCATGTCACCAACACATCCTGCTGAGACAAAATGAAGTAGAAGAAACATTTAGTACCTACGACCTTAATTTGTTCAGTAGATGATTTGAAACAGCATTTCCACGTTGCATTTTAAATACAAATTAGTTATTGATTAAAGTATTATTGAATTGAACACCCCCCCCCCCCCCAAAAAAAAGCTAGATCGTATGTATATCGTTATCATGATATAAAATTTGTTATATCGTGATATGGGATTTTAGTCAAATAGCCCAGCCCTAGTTGACGGGGTAAAGTTGTGGGTTGTTCGAGGTAGGGAGTGGGGGTGATAGGATAGAATGGGGGAGGGGAAAAAAAAAGGCAGCTCTGCGTGCCTATTGGAGAGTCTGCAGGGCCTGGGGATGGTGGGCCTGCAACTCTGGCCCCTCCGCTGACCTCCTTCGCTCCTGTCCCCCCTCCCTGGCCTGGGGTGGTCGGGTGCCCCCAGGGACTGCCGCTGGCCCCTTTGCTGTAAATGCTGGTCGCCTGGCCGTGGGGGCGGCCATGCCCTCCCCCTTCTGCCCTGGGGGGGTCCCGGGAGGCAGGGGTACCTAATGCCAGTAACGGCTCATCTTCCAGAGGGGAATTCCCACCCCCCTGGTCTCCCTTCCAAAGACCTCGCTCCCCCTCTGCTCTACCTCGTACACACACACGTAAGGTCTTGGGGAGGGCGCGTGTCAAGCGGGCGTGGTGAGGGGGGGCACCAAAGTGCCTTTGTTTGCCTCATCTACAGACAGCCTGCTCCCCAGTTTTAACCACACTTAGACACCTAAACACATAAAATAACGACAGCTCACAACCACTTTTGAGAGGCGGGCCATATAGCGTGTGGAAGGAGGGGGGGCCGGTTGAGTGGTCATACCGCCTACGCGACCCCACTCCCGACATGACTTGGCACTGCCTCTCAGTTTTAACTGCAAACAACACACATCTTACACAAAGTCATGAGCAGGGGGGGGGGCGGGTCCTTTTTTACCCAGGTCTCAGATCTGGGCCTCTGGGTGGCTGCTGGGGGCCTGGGTGGTGAGCCTTGCGGGCTTCCTCCTCCTTGCAGAGACGAGGCTGCATCTGCATGACTGTATCACCACGGAGCACCCTTTATTATGCATGTTGACACTGTGACACTACTTCCCATTGCGATGACTAGGTTGTACCTCTTCTCTACTTCCCATCACGCTGACTAGGTTGTACCTCTTCTCTACTTCCCATCGCGATGACTAGGTTGTACCTCTTCTCTGCGTAGTTCTGCGTGTGTTTGTGTGTGTTTGTATGATCTGAGGATATTTAAGCCCACCTGCAGGTCCTCCTGTAGGGGATTGCTTGTTTGTTTTTCCAACAGAGACCTTGGAATGTTGTTTAGGGATCGCTGTACAGATGTACCAGTGAACTGTGTAAGTGGATTCATGTTTTCTCTCCTCTCTCTTCCTCTTCTATCTCCTTTCTCTCTGTTTCACTTTCTATCATTACCTCCTGTTAACTTTCATTTCTCCCTTGTCAGGCCCAGCAGTATGAAATGGAATGGTGTAATAGACAAATGTTTAATTAAAGAAATAAAATGAATAAACATGATATCAAGGGAGCCTTATGTTCATAAAAGCTCCGCTTGGTAAAGCAAAACTGTTCAACAAAATAAAGCAATCAGATTTCCATTCTGCTTGCTTCGATGCTGGACAGGACAAGTAAAAAAGAAAAAAAAATCATTGTTTTCAACTGTGATCCCATAGTTTCCAAAGAAATGATAGTCTGTCTGTCTTCAGACATTGCAGTTTGGAATAGAATTTATTCCACCCTGCGACAGACTGGCGACCTGTCCAGGGTGTACCCCGCCACTGAACTGGATAAGTGGTACAGAAAATGAATGAATGAATGAATGAATGAATGAATGAATGAATGAAGAAATAGAATTTGGAAACAAAGTGACCTTGTTTTTGACTGTCTAAAAGAGTGAAATTCATCTGAAAGATTGATATATATATATATATATATATATATATATATATATATATATATATATATATATATTAACAATAATTAACAATAACTTATCAGACAGTAACCAA
>JALJCO010004976.1:0-34652 GCA_023101725.1 Atherinomorus stipes
GGTCCTTAGTTGCTACAATTAAATCAGTGCCGCATAATCCGAGTGCGCCCTGAACGCACCACCACGCAAGCAGCGCCGGACGGTGAACTATACCGTGAAGCAGCAGCTGACGCTGCAAGAGTGCAGGAGGGTGCCAGCTGCGACACTGGTCCTCCTTTGTGTGACAAATGGATCCGAGTTGGACAGAACAACGGCCCCCTCTCTGTGCCGTTAACACATACACGGGAAATCTTGTACCTGTCAGGAGGACATAACTTTTAGAATCTTGCAAAAAAAAATTGCTGCGCTAGGCTGCGCGTCTTAAACCTTACCTGTCAGCACAGGCGCATGCCCCTTGAACAGCGGGAGGAGGGGAGAGAAAGCCGGGATGGAATCACAGCTTGTCCCGCTGCAGCTCTGGATCTAAACAGTGCATGCATTGGAGTCAGCCTCAGCCAAAGGCCAAACATGTCAGGCAGATCATTGAATGCCTTACCCCAGGAGAGGTCCCAACTCCGGGCACGAGCCAATCTGAGCGTTTTAGGCACGCGAATGTGCGACAAAGCAACAAGATCTCGGTTGATCACCAAACGCTGAAGCAGCTGTACAGAGTCAAGTGTGTGCGCGCAAAACGCCCACTACACTTATAGACTCACTTGGTGACACCTACCAATTACGCCCAGGTGAGATGCACCTGGCACACCACACTCTGACACTAATTCTGACTCTTCTGATAATTAAAAAAAATAATCACCTGTGGAACGTACAGGACTGGAAAAACGTACAGGACTGCGAACGGCCTGCACTGACTGATTGAATGATTTTTATGTCCATCAAACTCGACCGCCGTTAGCCACGCCCACCTTCCTCAGTTAGCGTCTCACAGTGCAGATGAACCGAGACCAACATGGCTGCTTGCTACTCTTATCTATGCCGCTGTTTGCTCTTAAAAAAGAAAAAAAACGAATGTGGATCAAGAAATGGAGGTGTTGGTGTTTGCAGTGAGAATGTTTTACTGAAACACTAGGTGTCTGGATCAGCCAGCCTGCTTCCATCTGCGAGCGTTAATTTACTAAAATAGCTGTCACGGTCTGTAGAGTGAGTCTGGACATATTCTGACCATTCCGGGACTGAAACACTTGTTTGAAAACTCCATTTACAAAAAAGCCACCAAAACCTGCTAGCTGCCGCTTGTTAACATGGCGCCTAGAGCTGCTTTTGCCTCCAGGCTAAGCCCCGCCCACCAAAAAACGTCAGTGTTTGTAAACTTTGAAGGGTCTATAGGATCCATCCTTGTCTACAATATCTCCACCTGGTTTGGCTTCCTCATACTCAAACACAAAACAATGCTCAATAAAATAGTAAACCATGCCAGCGAAACCACCCGAACACCTCAGCCCCCCCTCTGTGAACTGTACAGGCGATCAGTGCTGAGGACTGCCACCCGCATCACTGAGGACGCCACACACCCCACCTCCTTCTCTCTCCTGCCATCAGGCAAAAGATTCAGAACCCCACTGGCCCAGAAAAACATCTAGAAGAAATAATTCATCCCCAACGCAGTTAGTAAATAACCCTAGTAGCACTGTTGTTGGTCATATTGTGCGCTGTCTGTTTATTTTTTAAGGTTTTATTTTGTTATTTCTTCTTTTAATTAATTCTTAGACTGCGTTGTTTTATCATGTGGTTGTTGAATGAATTTTTTAATCTGCCATGTTAAAAAGAGAATTTCTGTTCTATTGAAGACAATAAAGTTCTATTCTATTTTACTTTTCCCATCTTTATAATAAACTTTGTTCTTGTAATTCAGAATAAGGTTCGTATTTGTAGATTTAAGTTATCTAAAATGCAAACATTCGAAATAGATGCATTAATGATCATTTATTTGGATTTTTTTAGATAAACCTTTATTGACTGAAAACATGGTTGAGAATAAAGAAAGAATAAAAGAATGAAAGTTTCAAAAACAGGCAGCGAGCAGAAACAGAATGGCAGCATCAGAGTTCCAGTGAGCTGGTCAGAACTGGGAACACTGGTCTCTCCTCAGTATCTCTGAGATCGGGGTCTGGGAGCCCCTGGTGGCCTGACAGGTCACAGAGGCCACCTTCTCCCAGTGGTCTGCAGGGACCCTCAGGGTGCTGCTCCAGCTGTAGAGACCATCCTTCTGCAGCTCTCCGGGGGTCCTGGTCTGCTCGTAGCCGCTGCTGCTGCTGCTGTCCACCTTCCAGGACAGACTCCAGTCTGAGGGGAAGCCCTTGTTGGCCAGACACGCAAGGGTGGCGTGGCCTTCCTTTATCTCTTCACTGGATGGAGGCAGCACCGTCAGGACGGGACGGACGTCACCTTGCACTGTAAAAAGAGCATCTGGGCTGGAATTGATATGAAACACTTACTGACATTGATCTAACTTAATTATTTTGGTTTGGCGATGAAATCTTATGTTTGAGTTAAATCAACTTTAAAAAAAAAAAAAAAACAACTCTCCAACCTGCAGACATCTTTACTGAGAGTTGATTTTCTCTGAGAAGTTTCTACCAGATGTTTTTCTGCTCCAACAATCACGACTCACGTTGTTTCACTTCCCTTCTAGAAACCTCTCATGCATTTCAGCTCAGAATCAGTTTGATCAAAAATATCTCAAACTGTCCAGAAAATAACGTAATCAGTTTTGCTTCAGTCACAGTTCAAAGAAAAAAGAACACTGAAACATTTATTAAAAAGTTAAAGCAGGGAGAAATTTTGTCTAAAATTAAATTCTTAGATTTGTTTTCATTTTAATTCACTTCATTCAGTCACAATAAATTGTTTTCCAAAACTTTATAAGAATTTTTTTTCACTAAGATTTAAGGTTCAAATGAAAAACTATTAGTAAAGCTGGTTTCAGCTGGAAACCGTCAGGATCAACAAAAATGTTTTCTTTAAAAAAAAAAAATTCATTAAAACATCAAATTAAATCAAATTAAATCTTTTTAACACTTCATCCATGGTTTATGAGAACAAACTTACCTCCAACATCCAGTCTGGTTCCTCCACCAAACGTGTACCACAGTGATATGAACTCGTTGAACCTCGTACAAAAACCTCTGACTGTACTACAGACACGGCTCTCTGACTGCAGACTGAACTAAATTTATAATCCCTAAAGACACTTTGAATGAGAAACATCATGACCTGGTCCGTGCAAACAGAAAGTTTTACTTAGTTCAGAAAATCACTATTTTCAAAATTAAACCCTGGCATTGAAGCAAAAACCAAAACTACATTTAAAACCATCCAGAAGTTTCAGCTGCAGTCCTGAATATAAATGAAATAATTAAAATGAGAACATAACTGATGATTTACTGTAAGTTTAACTTACTTTGAACTTCCAGTTTGGTTCCTGCACCGAACGTGTACCACAGTGATACAAACTCATTGAATCGCCGTACAAAAACCTCTGACTGTACTACAGACACGGCTCTCTGACTCTGAGACAAACAAACTATAAATAATTTATTACACACAGTGCAACTTATTTCCATACTTTACATTTTCTAAATAAGACCAAATTTTAGTTGTTAATTTCCTAAGAATCAGTTTAGAGTATTTTTAGTTTCCACAACAGGATCTATAAAGATGTAAAAATGAGTCTGGGCCTCTGCACTCGCTGTGGAGTGACTTGCTGTAAGCCACTTCATTAATGACGGTTCTAGATGTCTTTACACTTTTTAAGCCAGTTCAGCTTTTATGTGAACAGCCATATTTTGATAAATTTGCACTTGTTGATGCACAAGACCCTTATGATTTTCCCAAATCCTGGTTTACAAACCTCCAAAACTGCCAACAGACGGAGATGTTGCTGCCTGACTAGCTTAGCATGACATTTACAACCTCATCAATCACACTTCACAGGAGCAGAAATAAAAGCTTACAAGTGGTTAGAAGCTTATAAATATCTTGTGCAGGATGATTTCAGACCTTCAGCTGTGGAAAGAGTTTCCTCTTCATGTCAGATGAAAACCGCAGACCCAGATAATGTTAACACCATGTAAACATTCGGAACGTCTCCATGTTATCTATAGGAGTAACGTTACAATAACTATAACTGAGAATGGCTGCTGTTTTATGGTGGTTTGGTTTATTAACACCACAAAGGAAAATACTAAAAGTCTGTAAGTCTGAGAACTGAAAACTCTCGTTAGCTTGTCGTCTTACAGACGTTCCCAGATCTTCCTTTTGCCTTCTTTTCTCTGGATCACACACAAAGATTGATGGGACATAAGCTGGGGACAATGGACTGTCTCATTTGTTTACCTGAAGGAAGACAAAATAAGTCTCTGCCAGACGTCTGTTTTGTCTCTGAACAACCGGCAAACGTGAAGCGTCTGGTCGGGATAACATTAAAACTGCGGCTTGCTGCTTTTTTTGCCATGCATCGTCATCAATTTTACTTAGATAAATATAATAAAACTTATACCAGCTCACAAAAAATATACATGGAAAGTGTAGGAAACAGGATTAGTTGGAAACTTGCCACTAACAACAGTGCTGCTACCAGGCTGCTGCAGCCAAGAATTCTCCCATGGTTTCCAGTTAAAGTTATCATGTTTTATGGCAGAAACCCATTTAGCTCGTCATTCAGGGTCAGTAAGCAGCCTGGAAAATTAAATCCCATCCTGTACATCCAAAGACAAAGCTCGAATGTACCATTACTTTTTATCGAGGCAAAATGCTCGCTGCATTGCAGTAAACCTGCGGTGTTGATCTGTTTGCCACCCACGTACATCGCTGACTTGCCTGTCATGTGATCACTACTGACATGTGAGAAGGGTCTACGGTATATTACGCATAATTTATGGACATATTGTGGGTACGGAAAATATTCAGACCCATTTAAACTTTTCACACTTTGTTTCATTGCAGCCATTTGCCAAAATCAAAACACTTCATTTTATTTCTTATTAATGTCACTCAGCACCCCATCTTGACAGAAAAACAGAAATGTAGAAATTTTTGAAAATTTATTAAAAAAGAAAAACTGAAATATCACATGGTCATAAGTATTCAGTACTTCGCTCAGTACTGAGTAGAAGCAGCTTCTGAGCTCGTACATTCATGAGTCTTCTTGGGAATGATGCAACAAGTAATTCACACCTGGAATTGGGATCTCCTGCATTCTTCTTGCAGATTCTCTCCAGTTCTGTCAGGTTGGATGGTGAACGGTGGAGTTCAGCTATTTTCAGGTCTCTCCAGAGATGCTCAGTTGGGTTTAAGTCAGGGTTCTGGCTGGGCCGGTCCAGAATGGTCCAGAGTTGTTCTGATCCACTCCTTTGTTATTTCAGCTGTGTGTGAGGGTCATTGTCTTGTTGGAAGGTGAACCTTCAGTCCAGTCTGAGGTCCTGAACTCTGGAAGAGCTTTTCTTCCAGGATCTCTGTACTTGGCCGCATTCATCTTTCCTTCAACTGCAACCAGTCGTCCTGTCCCTGCAGCTGAAAAACACCCCCATAGCATGATGCTGCCACCACCATGTTTCACTGTTGGGATGGTATTGGGCAGGTGGTGAGCAGTGCCTGATTTTCTCCACACATACCACTTAGAATGAACTCCAAAAGTTCAATCTTGGTCTCATCAGACCAGAGAATCTTATTTCTCTCAGTCTGGGAGTTCTTCATATGTTTGTTGGTAAACTCTATGCGGGCTTTCATATGTCTGCACTGAGGAGAGGCTTCCATCGGGCCACTCTGCCATAAAGCCCCGACTGGTGGAGGCTGCAGTGATAGTTGACTTTGTGGAACTTTCTCCATCTCTCTACTGCATCTCTGGAGCTCAGCCACAGTGATCTTTGGCTTCTTCTTTACTCTCACCAAGGCTCTTCCCCCACGATTGCTCAGTTTGGCTGGACGGCCGGGTCTAGGAAGAGTTCTGGTCGTCCCAAACTTCTTCCATTTAAGGACTATGGAGGCCACCGTGCTCTTAGGAACCTTTAGTGCTGCAGAAATTCTTTTGTAACCTTGTCCAGATCTGTGCCTCACCACAATTCTGTCTCTGAGCTCCTTAGACAGTTCCTTCCACCTCATGATCCTCATTTGCTCTGACATGCACTGTGAGCAGTAAGGTCTTATATAGACAGGTGTGTGTCTTTCCTAATCAAGTCCAATCAGTTTAATTAAACACAGCTGGACTCCAATGAAGGAGTAGAACCATCTCAAGGAGGATCAGAGGAAATGGACAGTATATGAGTTAAATATGAGTGTCACTGCAAAGGGTCTGAAAACTTATGACCATGTGATATTTCAGTTTTTCTTTTTTCATGGATTTGCAAAAATTTCTACATTTCTGTTTTTTTTCTGTCAAGATGGGGTGCTGAGTGACATTAATGAGTAATAAAATAAACTTTTTTTTTTATTTTAGCAAACGGCTGCAATGAAACAAAGAGTAAAAAGTTTAAAGGGATCTGAATACTTTCCGTACCCACTGTAAATGTTAGGATTTCTTTCTATGTGTGCATTACTTGGGTTGTTGCTGACATCTTTCATGTCAATAGTTCTACAAGAAATATTTTTTATGAGAAAATGTTGGCATGCTCAATACCCCCCCCCCCCCCCCCCATAAGCAACAACTTATTAAAACAATATGGAGTATTTATTTACTAGTTTACAAACTACTTAAGAAGAAGTACATACAAGATGTATACAAGAAATATTTAACGACTAACCAAAAGTTATCTTGAAAGAAATGTAAGATTGTATGGAAATGAAGCATAAACCTCAGTTAATTAATAAATGTTCAAAGAGAAAGAAGGAAGGATTTCTTAATACAACTAAACAAAGTTAAATGGACGTGGTGAACAGTACGCCTAAATTAATGACTAATCAAAGAAGATTGATTCACTGTCACCAATTTCTTGTGACATCAAATCATATTTCATTGTAAATGAGAGGGACTCTCCTGTCAGGTGGATAGACCCGAAAAATCCTCCCGATGCTATGGAAGTTTGAGTCCTTACGGCCATCAGCTCTGTATGGTTGGTTGTAGTTTGTCGTCTCTCTCACTCTCTCTCTCTCTCTCATCCATTTCCCCCACAAATGTGCAGCTTTCGGAATGATGTCACAAGATGGTTGAGTGTAAAAGATACCAGCAGATAATTATGAAAGTGATTTAAAAACCAAAAATGGCTTACACTGCAAATAGGGCCAGAAAAATGAAAAGAAAGGCTCAGCTGATAGTTCAGATATGCAGAGTTAAAGGTAGAATCCGGAGTTTTCCCCCTGAAAATAAACACTAGACTTGTGCAAGTGAAATCCAGACCAATCCATGCCGTTTGGCCTCTACTCTCATGTGGTAGTGAGTTTTGTTTGCAGTGTCGTGTGTTTTATTTCTTTCCCTTTGTTTTGGTGTGTTCTCTGGGCGGAAATTTGCATATTGTCTCCAGCTAATGACAGTGCTAAGGGCGTAGCGCTCTCTGGGGATAAACTCATCAATTGGAGCAGACATTTTTTGAACGGAGCACACACCAGATTCACTCAAATTCTCCATAAAAATGGCAGATGCACCAAAGAAAAGGAAGTACTCAGCAGCAGAAAGAGCTTGATAGTCCATGCTCGAAAATCAGGGTTAATATTGGTTTGACTCTCACCCACTTCCGAGCTTTGAAGGGGAGACTTGGGGCTGAAGAGCGATGCAGCCCGAGGGGAGGGGTTCTCAGTTTGAATAGTGTTTACAAACGGAAACGGTGGAAAAACTCCACATTCTACCTTTTAAGGCATATGCCACCTCTGGGTGAAATTGAGCCTCCCCCCACAGTCCCCTGAGTTGGACAAGTGGGCAGAAGCGTTTTCTAGCCGATCCAGTCATTCTCTGAATCTGGCAGCACTGACTTTAGCTCAGCTTAGCATAGTTGCTGTAATCTGGTGGTTCCACGACTTGGCGAAAGTGAACTAATTAACTTGAGATTTTTTTCCCAATCATAGGCGAAGCACAACTGATAGTAGCAAAGCACGCATGCGCAGCATCCGGTGGCAACCCTGTTTACGGAAGTTCGGGATGCTGTGCATACGTGCTGCCTTTGCTACTGTTCACGGTGCTTCGCCTGTGATTCACCTCTACTTCCACGGCATATTGTTCCCCTATTGAATCCCACCTAGTCAGTCCTTTGATGTGAAATCGGCTTCTCGTTTGTACTCGATCAGAATGTGCGGGTTATGAAATGTAATTGGGAAAAAATCTTGAGTTAATAAGGTCACTTTCCCAAGTGGTGCTATTTGGAACCACCCAATTACAGCAACTATGCTAAGCTAGGCTAAAGTCAGTGCTGCCAGATTCAGAGAATGACTGAGACAGTTAGAAAATGCTTCTGCCCACTTGTCCAACTCAGGGGACTGTGGGGGGAGGATAAATTTCACCCAGAGGTGGCATATGCCTTTAAACTTAAAGGTAGAGTCAGAAGTTCCCCCTAAAAATAAACGTTAGACTTGTGCAAGTGAAATCGGTCTCAAACTGCGCCTTTTGGGCCTTTACTCGCGTGCTGTGGTGCCTTTGAATGCAGCTCCCTCTCCCCGTGTCTGTAATTTGCTCTTTAGCTTTGTTATGGTCTGGTCGGGACGTTTCTGGGTGCAGATTTCTGTTTATATCGCCAGCCAATGACAAAACTAAGGACATGACGCTGTGTGGGAATAAGCTCATGATTGGAGCAGACGCCAGTCACTCAAACTCTTGAAGGAAAAAAAAAAGAAAGAAAAACGGCGGATGCACCGAAGAAAAGGCAAGAGCTTTAGATAACACGTTAGAAAACCAGGATTAATATTGGTTTGGCGTTTACCCGCTTCTGAGCTCTGAAGGAGGCTTGAAGCTGAATAGGCTGAAGAACGAGGCGGCCATTAGCCTGAGAGGGAGGGGCGCGCAGTTTGAATACTGTTTTTTTGCAAACAGAAACGGTGGGTTGACTCCGGACTCTACCTTTAAATCATGTGCCGAGTAGTTGTGCAGGCATTAACTTGCAAAAATCAATATGTGAACGACGGAGGTTAAACTTGTTAAAGGAAAGACTTGGAATACAAAAAAGTACAAAAACATGTAACGGGTTTACATATAGTTTAAAACCATCTTCTTCTCTCCATCACTCCTCCTGAGTGATCCCTTTTGAACTCTGCTGAGTTCTGTGTATTTTCTTTTCTCATTCTCTCCTCATCTCTTCTGCTTCTGGCTTTGAGTTTCGTGCTCACCTTTGCAGTGGAATGTGGCTTTGCAGTTGTCAGCCAATAGGAGGCTGAGATAGTCAGGTCTCGTCCAATCGTCAGACATGTCTCGGATGATCATTTGACTCTCAATTAAAGCAACCCTTACCGATCTTGCATTTCAGAAAGCACAGCAAGATTATTTGAATATAAACAGTCCCGCCTCACTCCTAAGACCCACCCCCTCATTCCTTCTGCCTCCCAATGCAGAAGCAAAGGTCTGACAAGCAGAGTCCTTGGACAATCCTAGAGGTGCACCCCACTTCAAGGATTGGTTGGGAGTTTTCATTGAATATTTACAGATTGGAAAAACATTTTATTTTGATTAATGGTGGGTCTGTCTTGTGTTTCAGAGTTCAACTACCTCATTCATAGCATTTTACGCTGTTAAAAAAATAGTGTAAGAATGCAACATTGGTAAGGGTTGCTTTAAAGGGTAACTTTCAACATGGACCTTATTTCTAGGAGTTTATACGTGCATTTACTACGGTAAAATTTCTGTATCACTTTGACTCCTTGGGAAAATATTACATTGAGTCGCCCTATGGCGTACATCCATATAATGGGAGAGAGGGTGCAGCCTCTCTATAAGGCATTATCTGCAGCAAAACTCCTTCATTTCCCCAATATTTTAAGTAGAATGAGTAAATGAATGAGTACTATTGTCCTGTGAGTCCAGAATTTTGCGGATTGTGGTTTGTTGGTGTGTGGGTAGCGAGCTGCTCTTCTCAGCTGTACTGCAGCAGCGCGCATTGGGAATGTGCAGCGCAGAGTGCAGAGAAACCCCCAATAACTAACGGAGAGCTAAATCTGAACTCACAGGACATTAGTACATGTTCATTCGTTTGTTCTACTTAAAGTATTGGTGAAATGAAGGTGTTGTGCAGCAGATAATGTCTTATGGAGAGATTGCCCCGTCTCTCCCATCATATGGATATACGCCGCCACAATTCTGGAATGCGCTGCTAGGTAGCTGCAATTTGTGAAAGCTCTCCCTTAACTTTTGTGTTTTTTTCTAATATAGTTGTCTTTTTTATCGACATTATTCGTCAGATTAGGTTTTTCTTGGAGGATTTTTTATGCTGGTTTCAACGGTGTGCAATTCGGGAGATTTTTCCTCGTATATTGGCTTTTTTCACTGCTTGTTATGATGTGTATCCATAGCAACGGAAAAATTGTTTACCACCGTGATCAACTGTTAAAACTCTCCCAAATCAAGATTTTCAGCAAAATAACACGTCAAATCCCAGTGGAGTTAAAGGTTGAATATGGAATACGGACAGAACAACAACATCACGTGTGTCTAGGTTGTAGTTGCAACGGCAGAAAAACAACTCCAGCCGCTGGGATGCCAGGCTCGCTGCCGATACGCAAGTGACCAACAGTCTGCAGCATGTTTAACAAGTAACGCAGAGGAGTTTATAACCGACAGCTAACGTTAGCCATGTTAGCAAACAAGCTAGCTTACCGATCCAGGAGGAAAGTCGCCTTTTCTGTGTTTTGACTCCGTGGAAAACGTTTATGTGGGTCCATTTAGTGAAGTCTTCACCTAAATTTACTCCAGGTTTTGCTCTTCTCAGGTCACTCCTCCTCAGAAACAGATAACAATATTTCCAGGGCTCTGAAGCAGCTGCTTCACTCGTCATCTCCACGGTTTTCCCCCGCACAGGCCTGACTATGACCGAAATATTGTTTCCACACAGAGATTGTATTTGGCAACCTGCAATGGCGGCGTGTATTGGCTTATAGACGTAAATAAAATGCCATTATCGAACCCGTCAAAATTGATTTTACAATTATTTTTAGGCTAAATATAATTTTTCTGGGAAATGTTGTACTTTCATTCTGTACACCCCCAAACGACCTGTGGAGGTATTATTTTTTTAAAAATATAGCTTTTAATAAAAATGTTCCATATTCAACCTTTAAGGAGAAAGACAAGAGGATGCAGGGCAGGGGTAAGGCAGAGAGAAAAACGGTGGAGATTTAAACCGTTTCTTCCAACTGTTGTGATGGGTAACGGGGAGATCGCTAGCTAACAAGATGGACGAGCTCGAAGTGCTAACAAGGTCTCAGAAAGAGTACAGAGAATGCAGTATCATGTGTTTCACTGAGACTTGGCTGCATGAACACATCCCGGACTGTAATGCGTCTGTACACTGCGCTCCAAGACGGTCCGTGCAGACCGAAATAAACAGCTTAGCGGGAAGCGGAAGGGAGGCGGAATTGCAGTGCTGGTCAGTCAGCGCTGGTGTCATCCAGGACACGTCAATGCTGTCAAGGAGAAGATCTGCACAAGAGACATTGAACTGTTAGCTGTGAGTTTCCGTCCATATTATTTACCCAGAGAGTTTGCCTGTGTTATTCTGGTAGCGGTTTAGTATAATACCAGGTACCACACCAGAGACAGCCTGTGATGTCATCAGCTCCGTCGTGGCTAAACTACAAACACAGCATCCAAACTCATTCATGGCGATCTCTGGAGACTTCAACAACGTCTCCCTCTCTGCTACGTTGCCAACTTTCCAGCAGTTTGTCAGCTGCTCCACCAGAGAAAATAAGATGTTGGACTTATTTTATGCAAATACAAAGAATGCATACAGCTCCTCTGCCCTGCCTCCTCTAGGAAGATCTGATCATAATCTGGTTCTTCTCACCTCCACCTACAAGCCCATCGTTCAGCAGCAGCCAGTCATTAGGAGGACTATTAAAACCTGGTCTACTGAGGCTGAAGATGCTCTGAGAGGGTGCTTTGAGGCCACAGACTGGAATGTCCTCTGTGAACCTCATGGAGATGACATCAACACCATGACTGAGTGTGTGACAGATTACATAAACTTCTGTGTGGACAACATCGTTCCAACAAGAACAGTGAGGTGCTTCCCCAATAACAAACCCTGGATCACCAGTGACCTGAAAAAGCTGCTGAACATCAAAAAGAAAGCTTTCAGGGATGGAGACAGGGAGTTACTGAAGACCACACAAAAACAACTGAAAACACAGACTAAGAAGTGCAAGGAGGACTACAGGAAGAAGTTGGAGAGCCAGCTCCAGCAGAACAACGTGAGGGATGTGTGGTCGGGAATGAAGAAAATCACTGGCTTCAAGCTAAAGGGGGACCAGACTGACGGAGGTCTGGACAGAGCTAACGAACTGAACATGTTCTTCAATAGGTTCAGTTCCCCCCTGCCGACAACCCAACATTCCACACACCCTCCATGAGCTCACAGCTTTCCTGTCCCACCTCCACTCTGTCACTCCTGCACCTCAGTCATGGACCTGAACACAGCCTCATCTCCCTCCACATCAGGACATCCTGAGACCTCTTTTGCCTCCACCTCCAGCCTGACTGTCTCCTGTGACCAGGTCAAGAAACAACTAGAAAAACTGAACCGGAACAAGGCTGCAGGTCCAGATGGTGTCAGTCCCAGAGTTCTCAAGACCTGCTCAGAACAACTATGTCCGGTTCTCCAGCACCTTTTTAACACCAGCCTGAGACAGAACAGAGTTCCTGTGCTGTGGAAGACATCCTGTCTTGTTCCAGTCCCTAAAAAACCACAACCAGCTGAACCAAATGACTACAGACCAGTTGCCCTGACATCTCACATCATGAAAGTCCTGGAGAGACTCTTACTGGCTCCCCTCAACAAGCAAGTGAACACCTTTCAGGACCCATTACAGTTCGCATATCGTAATGGGCTTGGGGTTGAAGACGCCATCATCTTCTTGCTTCAGAGAGCCCACTCTCATCTGGACCAGTCAGGCAGCACTTTGAGGGTCATGTTCTTTGATTTTTCAAGTGCCTTTAATACTATTCAGCCTGCTTTGCTATGTCAGAAGCTCCATAACTTCCAGGTGGATCCCTCCACAACCACCTGGATTTACGACTACCTCACAAACAGACCACAGTTTGTGAGACTGAAAGGTTGTGTGTCTGAGATGGTGGTCAGCAGCACTGGAGCACCACAAGGGACTGTACTCTCACCATTCCTCTTTACACTGTACACCTCAGACTTCCAGTATAACTCTGAGTCCTGTCATCTGCAGAAATATTCTGATGACTCTGCTGTTGTGGGGTGTATTAGTGATGGACAAGAAGCCGAGTACAGGGAACTTGTCAATCAGTTTGTGAAATGGTGCAGTAACAATCAGCTCATCTTAAATACCAGCAAGACTAAAGAGATGATTGTTGACTTCAGGAGGAGCAAGAATAAGCAGCATAGTCCTGTCTACATCCTGGAAGAGGAGGTGGAGGTGGTAGAGAACTACAAATACCTTGGAGTTCAGCTGGACAAGACTCGATTGGAAATGCAACTGTGACTACATCTACAAGAAAGGTCTGAGCAGACTCTACTTCTTAAGGAAGCTGAAATCATTTAATGTCTGCAACAAGATGTTGCATATCTTCTATAAGTCTGTGGTAGAAAGTGCAATTAGCTTTTGCAGCCATCTGCTAGGGCAGCAGCATCAGAACCAGAGACTTGAAGAAACTAAACAAGCTGATCAAGAAAGCTGGTTCTGTGCTGGGGATAACTCTGGAGCCGCTGGAGCTGATCGTTCAAAAAAGAATGCTTCACAAGCTGATGAAGATGATGGAGGACACTTCCCATCCTCTCCACAACACGGTGAAGAATCAACAGAGTGTGTTCAGTGGGAGGCTGCGTCAAGTTCGCTGTAGGACGGAGAGATACAGGAATTCATTCCTGCCAGCAACCATCACCCTAAAGAACAAGACTAACTGACTTTTTGTTTATTTATAAAAAAAAAAAAAAAAAAAAAAAAGAAAAGAAAAAAAAAGTGAGCTTACAATACCGAATTTCCTTCGGGGATGAATAAAGTATTTTTCATTCATTTCATTCATTCATATAAATCACTTCTTAAATGCTTTAGAACACAAAAATAGCTTAGTTAAAAGAAAAGAGGCAGTTTATGACAGTGTCATAAACCGGTATATCCGAGTTTGGAGGATGGGTTAAAAGTTCAGAGAACGGGAGCTGTTGTTTTAGTAAGATGCAGGTTTCTGTTCTGGTCTGGGTCAAGCTGAGGTTCTGGCAGATGTGTGGTCGTCCTGAGTTTCCCTCAGACAGTAAAATTAGCAACTGGTCAGAGATCGTCTTTCTCTGAGCAGAATTCTTCCTTGGGACATCTGTTTTAAATCCAACTGCGGCATCTTTCAATCAGTAAGCGTTGCAAAGCATATTTGGTGATGTGGGTGTGTATCTTTTACTGAGACCTTTGACCCAGAGGAGACTACAATGTTTCATGATGAAGTACTCACTTTCTGTACTTGGATCCGAGTTTTTTTCTGATCAATCTGAGGCTAAACTGTAAGTAGAAAACAAAATTAAACCACATTTTTAACATCTGAAGCAAGCAAGCGTTGAAATAATTTAAATGCATAGGAAAATGAGTATATGTACTTACTGGTTCCAAATCTGAACCCTCTGACCCTGAAATATAGATGAATAAATTACATTAACAAACATATGATCATAAAATGATCATTTTAGAATATTAACAGATTTCTGCTTTGAAGGTAAAATCAGCAGCCCAACTTTTAATAATTAAAGCTGATGGTCTGTACTGTTACGTCTCTTTTTCCAGATGAAGAGTGCAGTGATGCAGAGCGGCAGGAGTCCTACCCAGAGGAAAATTTTACTGCTCAAAGCTTGCTCTTCTATGGCTCATGAGACATATTTGAGTTTCTCATCTCAGCCTCACTTTAGTTTCTATTTTGTCTCAAATGTTTCTTCTCATGTGTTTCTCCTAAAATTCACTAGGATAAATAACAATATTTAGTCATATTTGAGACTTAGGGGAGATACAAACAACTTAATTTAACAAATTCTGGCAACACATTCCAAGAAAAACACTGATTAACTCTTTATCCAGACTGAACATCTGTATGCAAATATGACAATAAAATACACATAATAAAATATTCAATTTCAATAAAGGGGAATTAAAAAACAAATGAATAAAATAAAATAAAATCAGAGGTCAAATCAGATAAGTACATTTAAATTTTCAAAAAAATATTGGAGTCTTGGGTGTGGTTTGGATACGCTTCAAAGTTTATGTATGTGTATATATGTATGTATATATATATATATACAGATATACACTGCCTGTCCAAAAAAAAGTCGCCACCTGGATTTAACTAAGTAAATAGGTACGAGCCTCCTATTGGATAATTACTGCATGGGCGATTATCTTTCAGCTGGCAACAAGTTATTTAACCCCAACTGGTGCAATGACTTGCTTCTCATTTCCTAAACAACCATGTGGAAAAACACATCCGTGGTCTTGGAAAAGATGTTAGTCTGTCTGAGAAGGGTCAAATCATTGGCATCAAGAGGTGAAAACATCTAAGGAGATGCAGAAACTACTAAAACTGGGTTCAGAACAGTCCAACGCATTATTAAAAACTGGAAGGATAGTGGGCCATCGTCTTCCAGGAAGAAATGTGGCCGGAAAGGCAGATGAAGTGATGCAGCATCATGCCTAGTGCTACTGTATGAGCCTGTGGGGGCAGTGTGATGATCTGGGGTTGCTGCAGTTGCTCAGGTCCAGGTTCGGCAACAGTATGAGCTCAGATAATGAGGTCAGCTGATACCTGAATATACTGAATAACCAGGTTATTCCATTAATGGATGTTTCTTTCCTGATGGCACGGCCATATTCCAAGATGACCGTGCCAGAATTTATCGGGCTCAGATTGTGAAAGATGGTTCAAGGAGCATCAGACATCATTTTCACACATGGATTGGCCCCCACAGAGTCCAGACCTGAACCCCATTGAGAATCTTTGGGATGTGCTGTGGTCAGACTCTACAATCATCATCAAGATCTTGGTGAAAAATTTGATGCAAATAAATCTGGTGACATTGCAGAAGCTTCTGGAAACACAGCGAATGCTGCCGCAATCAAAGCTAAAGGCGGTCCAACGAAATGTTAAATGTTTGACCTTTTTTGTTGGCAACTTTTTTTGGGCCGGGAGTGTATATATATATATATATATATATATATATATATATATATATATACAATATATATGTATGGATATATATTGAAAAAATATGCAATATATATATACATATATATATATATATATATGTATATATATATATATATATATATAGTATATATATATATACATGCACATATGTATATAATATACACAGGCATATATATATATCTATGAGAACAAATACAAATACACTGGGTGTGCCGCCCTCAATGTCTTGTATCTTGACAGTCAGCTGCCTTCCCGACATAAAGACTGAAGACACTGCTTCTTGTCCACAGGTTTATTGATATTGTACGAAATGTGAAACTAAAAGAATAAACAATGCATAATTAACTTTATGCTCAGGAAAAGGTCTGAGTAAATATGTACAATGCAAATAAACAACTAAAGCATTTCTTTATAGATATATATATTACAGCAAGCTCTGCACATTACTTTTTACTTTAAGTGTAATTTTTAGATTAATATTTGCCACATCATGAACTGTCTATCTGCCTTTTTATTTTAAACAAACTTGAATGAATTGAGAACTGTCTAAAAACAGTATATGGAGGTTTTAAGTCCTAATTTAGCTGAGTTACCTCTTAATGTAATTAAACAGAACTTTCACAAAAAACAAATTAAACTAAAATAAACATTTGAAATTGTAGATGCTTTTTTAAAAGATCAATACAACATTATGCTATCAAAAAGGCATAAGATGTTTGTAGATATTGATGGATCTGTTACACGTGACAGATTTTTTCCTTGTGCTCTGCAGTTATTTCCTGTTCAACATGACAACTTCCTGTATAAACACTTCCTGTTACTGAGAACTGCAGTTCTTAAAGGGACAACACTAAAATACAGAAGCGACACTCCTTAACAGGATAGAAACATATAGTACTAACTATTGTAACAAGACACTGGGTTATTTTAATGAATCCAATAAAATGTTTTGCCATAATAATTAAGGTGTAGGTCATTTACCATTTCTTTTGTTTTGCATTATAACTCCAAATTTTTTTTCTGTGTATCCCAGTTTTGGAAAATGATGGTCCTTTTCAGATATCCAGTTATAGAAGCCATCTGACCTTGGATACAAGTACATTTAAAAAAAAAAAAGTGTTCCTGCATCTTGATGCCCAAATCACAAAATGTACAATTATTTTTTGTCAAAATTAAATCTCAGTCTTTAAAAATTAATTACAAGGGTAAATATCATTCAAAGTTTTAAAATGTGTCTCTCTAGATTTAGGTGCTATGAGAAGAGTGAGGTATCTGGTCCTGATCTTAAGAACTATCTCTTTATGATGGTCTTTTAATAAATTTATCCTTTTTAATTGTAATGGAAAAAAAGATTGGATGTAAGGACACCACATGTAACCTTTGTAGTACATTTGTTGTCAGAAAAATTCATACTATCTATAGACAAGGAAGATAAAAGAGGCATTTTGCTGCCATAAAGCAGCGTTCCTCACCATGTTTACCGTGCCTTGTGGAATGGCTTTTATCACCACCGTTGGGTGTTGTTTGGTAATAATTTGCATTAAATTTTTTAACAAAGTCATTGTAAAAAACCAAAAAATTTCCCCCAAGATCCATTAAACGAATAATCGACCAAACACTTCTCTCCACTCCAGTCACCGCAAAACATGGATTTCTTTCTCAACAAGATCCACCTGTTATTCCAGATAGAAACAGTGTGAGGAGTAAAATTATGATGTTACATCAGTTTCCAGTATAGAAGGACCTGCTGATGGAATGTAGATAATTGGATGGGTAGTTTGGTAATACAAAAATCACATCTTAATAAAAATCTATGCCACCACACTTCTCAAATATTTTAAAGGGGATATTATGCCAGAAACCATTTCCATTTTTTATAAATTGTTTCAACCGTTTAAGCTTTATCATCCCATTCATTGCATCATAGTCAATTACATTTAGGCCTCCTTTCCTGAATGTTTTAACAGTATGATTTTTTCTTAGATAATGATGTTCGTTTTCCCAGATAAAATTATAATTTGTTTTCTTAATTGATTTGATTAGTTGATCAGAGATGGGTAAAGAAAAAGCTAGATATGTAAATCGAGAGTAATCAAAACCGCCTCCAAAAATGTACTTTTATCAATTTGTAGCCAGCAATTAAGGATGCATTTACTTTTTCTTTATGAAGTCCTTCTTAAAGATTAAATGTTTCGAAGACAAAGGCGGTGGTTATTGATTTTAGTAGAAAAAGCAGTAACCTCATCAGTGGTCATTTCAGATGAACTGGTGAACCAGTATAAGTAGCTACTTGGAAACTGTACTTGACAGACTGACCTTTTAAGTCCACATGGATTCACTGTGTAAGAAGACTCGTCAAAGAATGTTTTCAAATCAGAAGCTTTGTGGGTTTTACTTTCATGAGAATATTTTTTCATTGTTGTACTGAGTCTTTTACAAGTAAAAAATAGAAACTGTGGGGGGATTGCAGTGAAACAGCTGGTACAGGATTAAATAACCTCACTTATTAGGTGAGGTCAGTAAAAAAGCCAGATTGATCCTGTCAGATCCAGACTTCTCACTACAAAACCTGTTCAGGTTGGTTCTTTCCAGACGCAGATACCTGCAGATGCAGGACTGATTAGACTAAAAGGTTCATTCATTCCTGGAACATTTAAAAAAGAAATAGAATTGTTGTTCTGTGATGTGTCTTTTTATTATACATGTTGTTTCTCTCACTTTGAAACTAAGAGGATGATAAAGGCGGCAAAAAAAAAAAGCTTCTTAACCTTGATTTAAACAATCTTTCAGAAATAACCAAAGAATATATTTATTTCATTAACTTCTCTGTTTAGCTTACCTCCCAGTTTGTCCTGATCAGTTTTTTGTCCAGTTTGGTGACGTTTTCTTCACCAGAGAGCTGAAACACACAGTCGTACCTCCTCCAGTCTTCATATGGGATGGAGGTCACATTCAGGTCAACACTCATCTGGAAGGTGTCATCATGGTTGGGGAGGATCTCTCCATGTTCCACATCTTCATGAATCTCCCTCCATCTTTCCTCCAGAACATCAAGGCTCTGTTAGATAGAAACCTGTGGCGTGGCAGCTGACTGGAGAGGTGGGAGTCTTCTGGAGGAGAGACACTGAGAAAAGCTCTGAGATGGTGGGAAAACAGAGGACAGGAAGTAAAGAGACAAATGGAGGAGAGAAGGTGAAAGGGTAGAGGAAGATGAGAGAGGACTGATACGTTAAGATAGAAAATTCAATAAACCTCTTTCAATTAAGGCTGGGCAGACAGTACAATCATGTCTCGCAGGTCCACCTGAAACTGCTTTACGATATGCTTTTTTCAGTGAGTCGTTTCTTAACTATATTAGATTTATCTCATATATATCTAATAACTGATTTATCAAAATGACTGCATTATCCTATTCAATGAGAATTGGTGCGAAGCCTATTTGTGCAGTTATATACCTCCAATCTGAGCTCATAAGTGGGTATATTTTGTTTCCTTTTAATATTAAAATTAGTTTGTAAAGTGTGTATGAAGCATTTTGGGGGTGTTTAATTGATTATTGTCTTTTTTTAAATCACTGAGCAATGCAACTGCAACAGCGCACAGCAGTTTGACCAGCATATCGTAGTAATTGCTGACACACACCTCTGGAGGCGACGTTTACGTTCTGACACACCTCCAGACGGGATGTTCATATTGTAGCAATTACGGCTATTAACAAATATGTACACTGATACCCAATCTAAGATGCAAAAAAGCCAACACACATCAGCTACATCACAGCCTTCATTATGAGGATAAACGTAGCCAAAGCTTATCAAAAACATTTTCTTCTTTATCTTACAGTTTTTTTTCCAATTGCCAAAACACGTTTTTCAAAACTGCACACAAAACTCCAAACATCACACACAAATTGATAAACCCTGGGATCCCTTTGCAAAACAACTCTATGCCATCAAATCTCTTACATGTTCACAAAATGGAACTTGTGCTTTCATTTGGTAAACACAGCCATATTTTCACACGACACACACATACCATTCATTGAATAAACACGACTGCTTTTGGCTGAACACCAAGCATGTATAATTATAGAAATGGAACAAACTGAATCAATGACAATGCCCACTTCTCTCATAGACAAACATAAAGCATCACACAACTGTTCAGACAAAACCTTTTACTTGGTTGCAAATTGCTCGCCAGACCCGAAAGAGTCAGAGCAGCTGTTGCATTTAAGTGTTGCCATTTAAATTGGTTAAATGCAAACACAGCACACATTTCTCTTATTAGCAGGTTTAAAAAAAAAAAAGGATGAGCCTGAGCCTGGCTCGGGCGAGGTAATGACAGTCTATGTCTGAAATCCATTGTTATCAAGCTGTTTCTGCCCTGAAAGCAGCAGCGCACTGACAGGTGGAGGCGGTCGGATCCGAGCCTGGACCAGACAGGGACAGAAGAAAAGATAACTGAACAACAAATGTCACATGACTGGCAGAGACTAATACCAGGCACAACACTGGTCGTGCAAGAGAAAGAATGGGACAAAATGGGGTTAAAAATCGCAGTGTAAGCCTGGTATAAGAAATATAAAATTCTGAGAGATGGGACTTGAGACAACTTCAGTTTATCAGCATGTTTGCTAAAAAGAAAAAGGAGAATCATATCAGGGACGTTTAGTATAAGGGCTAGGAGGGGGTGGCTCCCTTAGCTTTTTCAATAAAGATGAGGAAAGTAAAGAATAAATTAATTGATTAGGAACAAATTGAGTAGATTTATTTTGGAATTTTGGACCAGCTCATAGCAGCTACATTTTACACTTCACGAGTAGTTATATTAATTGGGGGGGGCTGCATCATCCAAAGGATGTCCAAATTACACGGACGTAAGAGCGCCAAAACTGCAGCTGTTGTGCTATCAGAGAAAAGACTGGCTAACGGGAATTAGCTAAAAAGTGGTGTTTCCACACACTGGAAGTAATAAAGGACAGGAAAGACTGAACGCTGCAATACTGGTAATGGAAATGTCACCGATTCTGTTGGACGAAAATGCTGGAATACAGAAGTTCAGGCAACATCTGATGCCACATAATTTAGTAATTCAGCCCTTACCAATGCTGCATTGGTGCACTATCTTTTAACAGGGTAAAATGAATAAGGGAATGAAACTGAAATACAAGACAGACCCACCATTAATTAAAGTAAAATATTCCAACCCTACATTTTCAATAAACCTCCAACCAATCCGAGGGACCTGCCTGTCAGACCTTGCTCATTAGTAGCACCTGTTAGACAAGGAGCAAACTAGTTATTATGTCAGCAGTGTGGCAGTATCACACTGGATTCTCTCCACCAGCAAGACTGCATGTAAAAATAAATGGGTTCAATTTGCTGTATTCATTCATGAGTCAGCTCTAACACAGTAATACTCATATAACAGTCATGCAGGTGTAGTATTATTTTTTATATAACATAGTGGTATCTGTACTCTGTATCAGCCGATACCCACAAATCTAGAATTTAGAATCGTGTCGAGAGGGAAAAAATGGTATCTGAACATCTCCACTAAGAACTGGTTCTCAATTTTCAGTTCATATTTCTAGTTAAAAATTATACAACACTGCATAGAGACGAACAAGAACGAAGAAGAAGGATGGTTCACAGCCAGGCAGCCAACGTGCATCGCCGTATGGTCACACTGCACTTCTGAGTCAAGATGTTGACAGTATATCAGCCCAATTCTCCACTTTATTTACCAGTGGAGGTGAGGACCCATACACATTTTCAAGACCCACCCACAGTTCTCCCACATACCGTGCACACCCCCAGTCTCATCATCCCACATCGGCGGACAGTTGAACAGATGTCACGTTACCTGCAGCAGGAAAGAAAGACAGTCTTCGCCAGCAGGTGGTTAAAAGAAATAAAACTTTATTTAAAGAAATAAAAATAAATAAAAACTACTAAACTAAAAAGCACTAAAATAAACCTAAAAGTCCACCTAAAAAGTAATAAAGGAGCGGATAAAAAGGCAAAGCGTAGAATGCCTGGCCTCGGCGGCTGTCCCGATGGCGGCTCCTCCTGGCAGCCGCCTCCTGGCCATAGAGCCCCGGGATTTCAAAAGCGGGCCCGGGCAGTCACGCGGGTGGGGCCGCGGCCTCTGGCCGTAGGCCCCCCGCCAGCAGGGTCCGCTGCCGCCCTCCGACTCGGGCAATTTTGCATAGCCATCTCGGCTCACTGCCCCGAGCTCCCAGCCGGGACTCAATTCTCCTGCCTCAGCCTCTCAGTCTCTTCAAGGAATCTCCCCTCAAGCCACACTGCAGCTTCGGGTCTGTCAGGGAGGAGCCTCTCCCCAGTGCCACCGTCTGCTAAGCACCCGCCTGGGGAATAAAAAGGTTAAAAACCACACAAAAAACCATAAAAAGCATGCCAAAAACCGAAGCTAAGGGCAGAGTCCAGCCACCACCCTGTGACACTGTCACCAGAGACAGTGAACGCAACTTGAATTGTGCAGAAAGCTGAAAATAACATCATAAACTTACCGCACGTCAGACACTGTTTCAGAACACCATGGTTGGACGACCCAAAGATCTTGGAACAATTTCTTCCAGACATCTAGTAGGTTTTGCTGTCACAGTAAAACACTGGAATTTCGTCTTCGGTCATACAGTACCCAGACCCAAACTTATCGAGTGGCCAGAGTTATTGTTGAGTGTTTCACTACAATAAAATGATTATCTGTAAGGGACAACAGACTGAGCCTACACTGCAGATCTGCAGTGATCAGTCACACACAGTCAAATAAAGGCCACCTGGCGAGGAGACCCGACAGAAGAGTATGTAACAATGTTTCATCTGCCTTGATTATCTGTTGCAAAGCACTGAGCAAAATGTGAGTGCTAATCATTTAAAGCCCTGATGAGTGAAAGTGAAACCAGAGCACCCAAATGAATACACAGGCAGTTTTCGAGGAGCAAATTTAGAAACACAAAGTAATGAAAGCACAACCCACAATTGTCATTTTGTGAAATCTGCTTGATCCGCCGAATGGCCGCATGCTTGACATGCACCGTGGTTTGGCCATTCATTTAAAACAGCAACTGTGCTCACCATTTCTCAACTTTCTCATTTCGTCTTTGTCAGATTTGGCAGCACATTTGGCTGATTCATTTCATCACACATGGCCCAGGCCCGTTGGCTCGCGTGCTCCGGGCGCGGCTGCGCTTGCAGATGACTGGCCAGTACCACCTCCCGATGGCTCTTATTATACCGCCTGCTGCTCTGTCTCCCACAGACCCGCCCCATCAATTCTAAGGGTTGGTGTACCCATAGGGGATTATCACGCCTACAAGCTCCCACCCCCGAAGCCAGGTTGCTACGCCGCCCGCTTCGTTATACTGTTTAAACGATAAACCCAAACAATATTTAAGCCATTCTTATGACCGAGTGATTAATTGACTGTTGAATGTTTATCGATAATCGGCCGGGGGGAGGGTCAACTTCATCGCATACAGCATGCTAGTGACACGCTAGCGCTTTTAAATCGACGCAGTTTAACATCGCGCTTTTTCCAAAAGACAAACATCTGAAAATCCAACGCCCCGCTTCCGCGGGAACGCGCCCCAGATGATTGTGTACTAGCCCACAGTTAGCCACCACGCCAACAAGCTGGCTAAGCACCTGCTAATAATAGAAACCGCCAGCTACAACCCCCAACTTTGCTAACGCCAAGTTTTTCATTCCAGACTGAGTGATGTTATGAGTAGACCTAACTTTATAATACCAACACGGTTATTTGTACGGGCATCAGCGCATCGCAGCAAGCAGGCTAGCATTGTCAACGTGCCTAACTTTGCGGCTGAAAACACAAGCATCTGAAAGCCGCCTTTTCTTGGCAGTCCCCAGTTGTTCCACTGGAAACGGGAGAGGTACAGACCGGATTTTCAGATGTTTGTGTGTTTTAAGACGATAATGTTAAGCACGTCTTGTACAACGTTAGCTGGCTAATGCTAAAATCCTGTGAAGTGCCGTGTTGTGCCCCACCTGGGATAAACAAACGTGGTGTTTTATTATAAAGTTCGCCCTTCACCGCTGCAAATCGACGCTTTGATCCAGCTTTTGATCCAGTATCACTTCAGTCTAGAATGAAAACTTAAATATGTTTGGAGTTTATCCGGATTTAAACAGTAGTTAACTGGAGCAGGAAACGGCTCGTCAGTTCACATGGCCCGGAAGAGGAAGTGCTAAATGTTTCAGCCTGAAACCGGAACGCGGAAGCGTGATAATCCCCCATACTGAATTGCATATCGAAACTGGATGTTTTGAGAGTTTTTGTACTTGCTGTAGATTTACAGAGCTTTATTAGGTTTTCGGAAGTAGGTGACCCTTTAGAACTGTAGTTTTGTTGGCGCGTAAGAAGCAACACTGCCCAGTTGGGTTTTCTTTCATACAAACTACTTACCGGTCAGCAATTACACACATTGATGAAAAAGGAGTCATTTTTAAGTTCTCAATACGCATACCTACTGTTGAAGCTTAAAATCCATTAAATGATGCGCGCGTAGCTAATAGGGATAGTTGCTCTCCCCGAAACAAACATGTATTGTTGCTCTGTCTAATAACACGCTATCGCACGGGCTTCAATTGACTTCCCCGACTGAGCCATCTACCGGAGGACCGGAAATTGTTGCAAATGTAACGGGCACTAATGATGCAGACTACACTACGCAAATAAGAAAGAAGGAGGCGATTAACTTTTCACTGTGAAAACAAACACGAAAATGAATTTCCCCTCGCTTTCAAAAAACAACTGGGGGACTGCCAAAAAAAGGAGGAGACGCTTCGTACGCTTGTACAGCACGCGACAAAAGCATCAAGCTGGCTAATGCTAATCTGCTAACACGAACTCGCGCACCGCCGGCCACAAACAAACCGTGGTCGTTTTATTATAAAGCTGGTCTATCACCGCGCGACCGGGCCGCTTTGATCCTTCTTCCTTAGCATCACTAGTCCGGAATGAAAACTTGGGCATTATGCTTATCCACAACAAGTTTAACAGAGTAGGCTGACCGAATTATGCCGCCAGCATATTGCGCCGATAACGCGTCTAACTTTGAAGCGGCTGAAAACACAAGCATCTGAAAACGCCTCCTTTCTGGCAGTCTCAGTTGCTCCATCGCCCGGCGGGACCCCACGTACGTTTGTGCGTTTTAAGACGCACAATGTTAAGCACGCCAGAACGCCGCTGCTAGCATGCCGTGAAGTGCCGGTGTTGTGCCCCACCGGCAACAAACAACGCGTGTTTTATTATAGTTACGGTCGAGAATCTTGATTAGTCTGAAATTTGCATGTTTGAGTTTTATTTAAACAGACAATGGTGGCTCATGGCCTGTGGGAGAGGGAGGCCGAAACTAGAACCGTGCGATAATCTCACGGCTCCGAACTTGCCGAGCTTGTGCATTCCACTTCAGGCCAGTTCAACAATGGCTGAATCTGTCCCTGCTATGTTCCACTAAACTAATAGTAATGCAAACCCTACTGTCATGTTGACTCGACTGAAGGATGAGGAGCTGTGCGGAGGCAGAACTTTATAAATCATGCGAGGCCGGCCCCCCTTAATGGGCAGACGAGACGAGGAGCCGCGGGCAGGACACGCAGCTGACATGCCTGTAACTTTGGGAAGTCTGGGAGGTGGGGGGAGGATCACGAGGTCAGGAGACCATTTCAAGACTACCTTTGCTGGCGTACTGGAGGAAGAACAAGGAGTTGACGGCAGAGAGCTGTCACACCCGTGTATCAAATGCACTTCACAGATTTTGAAGCACCTGTTTGCCAGGCACGGGAGAACACCAGGGTCAGGCGGGTTTGCAAAAATTTAAAGCTTTATTGTAATATAGACCAAGATCTGATGTTGATGCTTGTGAGTTTCTCAGATGTACAGTTAGGCACAACGCTAGCCTGCTAACGCTAACCTGTTAACACCAACCTGCTAACACCAATGTAGTGAATGAATGTCGATAAAGCATTCTTTCATAATAATAGTATAATAAAGTGCTTTACATATTAGCAACATTTCAATAAAATGATTAATTGAACAAACAATTTTCTATCCACACACACAAACATAAACACACTTCTCCCTCACTATTTGTTTTAACTTTTATTAATAACCTGGCTTAAGTACTGTGTGAATATACCCAGGATTCGTCCACACTGGGAGAACCTCTCAGGTCACGCCAGGGGCTCACCACAACTCATAGGATTGCAGAGCCACCCGACAAGCATCTACCAAATTCACCACGTTGACGCACGTGCTTCTGTAGTTGGAATGGCGCTGACTTACTGTCAGAATCCGACTGAAAATTCAACATTATGTCAATGTTGATTTAGCGAGCACTTTCAATGTATTTTCAAAAATAGACACGTTGATTCACGTCATTGACCAGGATTTCAACATTGACCAATCGCTTGCCACCAAAATCTGTATGCCTTTTGGGGGGAGCAGAAGTGAGAAAAAATGCTTTTAATCGTAGTGCTTTGAGCAACCTGACATAAATGTTGAAACCGGTAAACACACACTGATGGAATGTGTGACTAGGTTTGGCATTGTGCTAATGAAATATCAAATAAATATAATATTTTATATATATACCACCTCCCCCGCAGTAACTCCCTAGTGGGAAGGTCAGTCATCGTCTGGAGTCAGAACATTTCCATAGCAGCTATGTCTGTCGTCTCTGAGGACACCAGAAACTTCTCCTCATCAAAACATGACTTCGCATCTATGCCTTCCTCATCTGGACAGCTGCTGCTCATAGGTAAAGTCCAGAGAATCATCGAGAATTGCCTCTGAAATGAAGCTCACAGTCTGAGAGGAGCGATGCCTTGACCGTGTCCCGTGAGTCCAGGAGGATGACTAGGCTTGCAGGAGCTCTGACTGGGAGGAGCCGTCACCACACATGTGTATATGGCTCCGTTCTTAGCGTGGTAACCAACACAGGAGAACTTTAAACTTATTATTATATATGCTGCGCAGAGTTTCCAGGCTCAGGCTGGAGTGCAGTGATCAGCTCCGAGCATCTGGAGTTCAGGCTGAAGATGCTGCAGCCTTACTACCTTGTCGAGCCATGAATGCACCGCCTGGTGGTCTGGTCACAGTGAATGTCAAAACCCTCTGACTTGCTCGGGCACTGACACAGCCCAATGAATATAATCGCAGATGACACATCGCACACGTACCGCTTTTGTCAGATGGAAGCACGAGTGTGAAACTTCATCATCCATGATTTCACCAGAATTCCAGTTCCTGGAACTGATCTTCAGTGAGGTGACCCGAGGTCCAATCTGCACGATGAATTAAACTGTGCATATGGGTTTCCCACTCGGGTCACCTCACTGAAGATCAGTTCCAGGAACTGGGGTTCTGGTGAAATCTTATGGATGGTGGGGAGTTTCACACTCGTGCTTCATGGTGAAAGCGTTAGTGTGCACGTGTGTGTGCAGTTGTGGTCATTGAACTGTGTGGTCTTGGCTCAGTCTGACAGAGGGAGGTTTTTTGTGTGACTGTTTTTTCACTGTGTGACCAGATACCGACGGTTGATTTCCATGAGAAAACTCTGACAGTAGTAAACTGCAGCATCTTCAGCCTGAACTCCACTGATGCTCAGAGTGAAGTCAGAGTTTGATCCACTGCCTGTGAAAGTACCCTGAGCCCCAGGAGCTGCTACTGCTAGCATCATATATCAGCAGTTTAGGAGTTTCTCCCCATATTTCTGTTGGTACCACGCTAAACGATGGAGGCCACCCCAAAAATAAACATCCTGACTGGTTTTACATTGTGATGGTGCCGGCTCCTCCCAGATCAGAGCTCTCCTGCTGCAGGCTGAGTCACCGTGACCTGTCCTCTGGACTCTGAGGACACAGAGATAAAAACTTATAAAGCAGCCTTCATGGTTTTGTGGGCTTCGTTTCAGAGGGACGGATTCATCGAGGAGAAAGGTGGATTCTCTGGACTTTACCTGTGAAGCAGCAGCAGAGGAGAGTCAGATGAGGACGCAGATCGAAGTCATGTTTTTGATGAGGAGGATTTCTGTTGTCATGAAGGACAGCTGTCAGTCATCCAGTCTTCAACTCTCAGGACTATAAACCCTCCCAGAGCACTGGAGCATGCTGCTGATGCAAAGTGGCTCTATGGAAATGTTCTGACTCCAGACGATGATGACCATTTTAGGGTGATCAACATTACTATTTACAAGAGGAGTTTTATACTGGGGGAGGATGGTATATACTCCCATAAAATGTTATACTAGCTATTTGATTATTTCATTAGCACAATGCCAAACCTAGTCCTGCCTGACTTCCATCAGTGTGTGTTTTACCGGTTTCAATCAATCAATCAATCTTTATTTATGAAGCGCTTTTCCAGCAGGTTGTACGATTCAAAGCACTTTACGGATTAAAACATTCCCTCCCGCTGCCCTTCAACCCCCCCCCCCCCCCAAAAAAAAAAAAAAAACCCTCTAGATTACTGCCCAGATAGCAAAAAGCGATTGAATCAATGTTGAAATATGGTCAAGCTGAAGCATTGAATCAACATTGATGTCTGACACTGAAAGATACATTGAAAGTGCTCGCTATGATCAACATTGACATAATGTTGAATTTTCAATCAGTTCTGACAGTGAATCAACATTAATTCAACTACAGCACGTTAAGATCAACATTGATTGTGGGTTTATTGCCACTGGGGAGCTCTCTTGTCGGAGTGGCTGAGCTCTGCAATCCTATGGTTGTGGTGTGGGCCCCTGGCGGCCAGGACCTGGGGGGTTCCTCTGGTGGTGGCTTCTGAGACCATGATGGCTCCCAGTGTGGACGGATCACCAAGATATTGTTTCCTCACTGCAGTGCCAAGCCAGGTTACATTAATAAAGTTAAAACAAATAGTGAGGGAGGGTGTGTTTGTGTTTGTGTGTGTGTGAGATAGAGAATTGTTTGTTCAATTGTCATTTTATTGAAATGTTGCTGATTTTAATATGTAAAGCACTTTGTGCTACTATTGTATGAAAAATGCTTTATAAATTTCATTCATTCATTCACTACAGCTGGTGTTAGCAGGTTGGTGTTAGCAGGTTAGCGTTAGCAGGCTAGCGTTTGCTGATGTGCCTAACTTTGTACATCTGAAAACTCACAAGCATCCGAAAATCAGATCTTGGTCTATATTACCAATAAAGCTTTTTTAAATTTTTTAAATTCGCTTAGGCCATGCCATTCACCCAGTAGAGGTGACGTTCAGCCACCTCTGGAGCAGCCGCTGCTATGTGAAAAGGCAATGTCCTTGTCTGATACACAAAATCTGTGAAAATGCATTTGATACACTTTGAATTGTGACAGCTCTCTTGTCAACTCCTTGATTTCTTCCTCCAGTCGCTGTATGCGTGTATGCTGGGTGAATGTCATGGCCTAAGCAAGTTGATGCTGTTTTATAAGCGGTCTCCTTTTTGGCAGTCCCAAGTTTTACTTGAAACGGGAGGGTACAGACCCGATTTTCAGATGCATGTATGTTTTCAGTTGTACAAAGTTAGGCATGTCAGCTAACGGTAGCCTGCTAACGCCGGCTGTAGTGTAGTCTGCCCTGTGTAAGGGGGCCGGCTACGAACAAATGTGCTGCCTTGTTTATTATAAAGTTCTGCGAATCGCTTTGATCCACTTCTTCCTCAGCATCACTTCAGTCGAGAATCCCATGACAACTTGAGTAGGGTTTGCATTGCCTATTGGATTTGGTGGAACATAGCAGGGACATTGGAGTTCAGCTATTGTTGAACTGGCCTGAAGTGGAAATGCACAAACTCGACAAGTTCCGGGCACCGGTGTGTGATAATAGGGGATTATCTGCACTTACCGGAAGTTCCTGGATTTTGGGCACTTCCTGTTCCGGGCCATGTTAACGACAGCCGTTCCTGCTCTGTTATACTGTTTAAATCGGATAAACTCCAAACATACTTAAGGTTTCATTCAAGACCGAAGTGATACTGGATCAAAGCGATCGATTCGCCGTGGTGAAGGGCGAACTTTATAATAAAACATGCGTTTGTTTGTTGCCGGTGGGGCATAACACCGGCACTTCACAGCATACTAGCGACAGCCAGCTAGCGTTTACTTACGTGCGTAACATTGTGCGTCTTAAAGCACACAAACATCTGAAAATCGGGTCTGTAACTCCCCCGTTTCCAGTGGAACAACTAGGGACTGCCAAGAAAGGAGACGTTTTCAGATGGCTTGTGTGTTTTCACCGCACAAAGTTAGGCACGTTATCGAGCTGGCTAATGCTAACCTGCTAACAGTAGTCGGTCAGCTACTACTCTGTTAAACTTTGTTAATCGGATAAACGCCAATGCCAAGTTTTCATTCCAGACTGAAGTGATGCTAAGGAAGAAGTGGATCAAAACGGCCGATTCGCCGCGGTGATGGACCGAACTTTATAATAAAACGACACGTTTGTTTGTGGCCGGCAGTCTGCGCAGTCGTGTTAGCAGGTTAGCATTAGCCAGCTTGATGACGTGCCTAACTTTGTGCGGCTGAAAACACACAAGCATCTGAAAGCGTCTCCTTTTTTTGGCAGTCCCCAGTTGTTCCACTGGAAACGGGGGGGTACAGACCCGATTTTCTGATGTTTGTGTGTTTTCACAAGTGAAAAGTTGGTAACGTCAGCTAACGCGAGCTTGCTAACGCTAGCTGTAGTGTAGTCTGCATCATTGAAGTGCCGACTACAGACATACGTGCAACCTTGTTTTATTTTAAATTTCGGTCCTTCACTCCGACAAATCACTTTCATCCACTTCTTCCTTAGTGTCTTTTCAGTCGGGAATCCATGAAAACTTCGGTACGGCTGGCGATGTTTATTAGATGTACAACAATGGAACAGAGCAGCAACATGGAGCCATTCCTGGCCCGGAAGAGGAAGCTTCAGATGTTTCAACTTCCGGAAACCGGAACGCGGAAGCGTGATAATCCCCTATCCCCTATTAACTGCCATGCTCGTAATTTGTGTAGTTTTAGCTTTCAACATTTCAATTCATCTTGGTATTGGAGAGCAAAATGACTCAGCTTTCATCAATGTGTGTAATTGCTGACCAGCCTATAAGAAGCAGTGTTGGCTGGCTTTTAAATCGACCAGAAACCAGTGAACAGCAATGAAGGAAAAAAGACCAGGAAACCCAACTGACAGAGGAAGTGTTTGCTTCTTATAACACTAGCAATACGTAACAAAACACAGTTCTAAAGGGTCTGCAAAACTACAGCAAACCCTAATGAAAAACCACTGCCAAAGGCTTCTGTAAATCTACAGCAAAGTACAAAAACTATCAAAGACATCCAGTTTCACAATCATCACATTCAGTCCCAAAATAGGGGATTATCACGCTTACCGGAAGTTGCCGGCTTTTGACACTTCCTCTTCCGGGCCATGTGATAACGACAGCCGTTCCTGCTCTGTTATACTGTTTTAAATCGGATAAACTCCAAACATATTTAAGTTTTCATTCTAGACTGAAGTGATACTGGATCAAAAGCTGGATCAAAGCGATCGATTCGCCGCGGTGAAGAGGCCGAACTTTATAATAAAACACACGTTTGTTTGTCCCCGGTGGGGCACGACACCGGCACTTCACAGCATGCTAGCATTAGCCAGCTAACGTTTACTGACGTGCTTAACATTGTGCGTCTTAAAACACACAAACATCTGAAAATCAGGTCTGTACCCCCCGTTTCCAGTGGAACAACTGGGGACTGCCAAGAAAGGAGACGCTTTAAGATGATTGTGTGTTTACAGCCGCACAAAGTTAGGCATGTTATCGAGCTGGCTAATGCTAACCTGCTAACACGACTGCGCAGTCTGCCGGCCACAAACAATCGTGTTCGTTTTATTATAAAGTTCGGTCCTTCACCGCGGCGAATCGGTCGTTTTAATCCACTTCTTCCTTAGCATCACTTCAGTCTGGAATGAAAACTTGGCATTGGCGTTTATCCGATTTACAAAGTTTAACAGAGTTGTAGCTGGCGGACTATTGTTAGCAGGTTAGCATTAGCCAGCTTGATGACGTGGCTAACTTTGTGTGGCTGAAAACACACAATCATCTGGAAGCGTCTCCTTTCTTGGCAGTCCCCAGTTGTTCCACTGGAAACGGGAGGGTACAGACCCGATTTTCAGATGTTTGTGCGTTTTAAGACGCACGATGTTAAGCACGTCGGTAAACGCTAGCTGGCTAATGCTAGCATGCTGTGAAGTGCCGGTGTTGCTGGGGGGCCGGGGACAAACAAACGTCTGTTTTATTATAAAAGTTCGGCCCTTCACCGCGGCAAATCGATCGCTTTGATCCAGCTTTTGATCCAGTATCACTTCAGTCTAGAATGAAGCTTAAATATGTTTGGAGTTTATCCGATTTAAACAGTATAACAGAGCGGGAACGGCTGTCGTTAACATGGCCCGGAAGAGGAAGTGCCAAATGTTTCAACTTCCGGGAACCGGAACGCGGAAGCGTGATAATCCCCTATCGCTAACTGTGCACCAATCTGACACAGCTGCCCAGAATGACGGTCTCCAGGTCTTTAAGTAGGGCTGAGTCATCAAAGGTGGCCAATCACAGGGGAGACAGAGCAGCAGGCGACCAATCCTAGAGGAGCACCATCAGGAGGGTGGTGCAGCAGGAGCAGGATTAGCTGGCCAGTCATCTGCAAGCAATGGCACAGCCACATTTGCATACAGGCCCTGCAGACCAACAGGCCCTGGGCCATAATTGTGATAAAATGAATCAACCAAATGTGTGCACTCAATAAGTTAACCCCCTGCCAAATCCCATTAAAAGACTGAAATGTGAAAATGGTGAAACATTTAGTGTTGCTGTTTTTTTAAATGAAAAAGATAACCAAACCATTTTGTTGCATGTCAACGCATGCAGCCATCGCGGGATCAAAAGTTCCCCAGATTTCTAAAATGTTGCCAAGACATATGAGCTTAAACAGGTTAGGTAGCTTTTCATTGCTTTGTGTTTCTAAATTTGCTCACTCCTCCAGAAAACTGCCTGGTGAGACAGAGTGTATTCATTTGGAACAACTCTGGTTTCCTTTTCCTTCATCAGAACTAAATGATTAACCTCCCGAGCAGCTCAGTTCTTTGCAACGGATATCAAAACAAGATGAAAACATTGTTACTGCTTCTCTCTGTCAGGTCTCATCACCAGGTAACCGCTGTTTGACTCTCAATGTAACTGTTGTAATCACTGCGGAAATCTGTAGTGTAGGCTCAGTTCGTTGTCCCACCTGAAAATAATCATTTTTATTGTAGTGAAACACTCAGCAAAGCCTCTGGCCACTCGATCGCTTGGAGTCACAAATATGCCATACTTTGCTATGACCGAAGAGTTTGACGAAATTCCAGTGTTTTACTGTGACAGCAACAAAACCAGAAGAAGTCACCCAAATGTCTGGGAAAAAGTAAATAAAGTTGTTCCAGAGATCTTGGAGTGGTCCAACCATGAATGTTCTGAAACAGTGTCTGGCATTAAAGTAACCCCAAATGAAGGTATTGAAGTTTATGATGTTATTTTTCAGCTTTTCTGCTACACAATTCAAGTTATATCTATGTTCACTACATCTCTGGTGTCTGTGTCACAGGGTGAACAACCGGGTGCTGCCAGAGACTGGACTCTGCCCACTAGCTTGGTTTTTAGCATGCTTTTTATGGTTTTTTGTGTGGTTTTAACCTTGTTTTTATTCCCAAGCTAGTGGGAGCTTTTAACGAACTGATTGGCAGCACCTGGGGAGAAGGACTCCTCCCCTGACTTAATTGAAAGCTGCAGATAAAAAAGCCGGTGTGCGGACAACTGAGGGAGATTCAGAGCTGAAGGACTGAGGAGGACTGGGTCCAGGAGGCGCAGCTGGGGGAGGACGTAGCTCCCGGCTGGGGGGCTCGAGGCAGTGGTGGAGACGGCGATGGCAACGTGCAAGAGTGGCCCGGGAGTCGGAGGGCGGCCGCGGACCCTACTGAGGAGGGCCTACGGCCAGAGGCGCGGCCGCCCGGAGGAGTGACTGCCCGGGCCACAGAGCAGCGTGTGAGTCCCGGGGGAGCCTATGGCCAGGAGGGCGGCTGCCAGGAGGAGCAGCCGCCATGGACCCGGGACGACGCCGAGAGAGCCGCCGAGAGAGCCGCCAAGAGGGACGCCGGCCACTGCCACCCCTGCAAGCCCTTTTTTTAGCCTTTTTTTTATCCTTTCCTTTTATTACTTTTTAGGTGGACTTTTAGGTTTATTTTAGTACTTTTTAGTTTAGTAGTTTTTATTTATTTTATTTCTTTAATAAAGTTTTTATTTCTTTTAACCACCACCTGCTGGCGAGGCCTGTCTTTCTTTCCCCTCCTCCTGCAGTCGCCGGTATCTAAAAGAACCACCCCCGTGACA
>JALJCO010004979.1:0-14109 GCA_023101725.1 Atherinomorus stipes
AGGGCCCCGCCAGAAGAAACCGGGCCCCGTTACAAGTGTACTGCGTGGGGGCGCCAATGGAGCGGGTGGCTGTTGACATTGCCGGGCCGCTGCCTCTCACCCCCCGGGGTAACCGGTACATCTGTGTGGTGATGGACTATTTCACCAAGTGGCCTGAGGCGTATGCACTCCCGAACCATGAGGCTGAGACAGTGGCGGGTGTCTTGGTGAACGAGTTCTTTACCCGTTTTGGTGTGCCCGTGGAACTGCACTCCGACCAAGGCCGCGAGTTTGAGTCCCAGGTGTTCCGCGAGTGTTGTGAGCTGCTGGGTGTACGCAAGACCAGGACAACGCCCCTCCACCCTCAGGGTGATGGGATGGTCGAGCGGTTCAATAGGACTCTCGCCCAGCAGCTGGCCAAATACTGCGGAGACAGCCAGGAGGACTGGGACGTCAGGCTGCCCGCTATGTTGCTGGCGTACCGCTCCGCGGTCCATGAGGCGACTGACTGCACGCCAGCCCGCCTCATGTTCGGCCGGGAGCTTCGGCTACCGGTGGACCTGGCCACGGGGCGGCCTCCTGACGTGGGCTTGCCCACTGTCGCCTCGGGGTACGCGGCAGCCCTACAAGAAAGCCTGGCTGACGTTCACCAGTACGCCCGAGGAAGGCTCAAGGTGGCTGGCCAGGCCATGAAGGAGACCTACGACCGGCGCATGAGGGACGCGAGGTATGCGGTGGGCGACAGGGTCTGGCTGCACAACCCCCGTCGGAAGCGTGGGCTCTCGCCCAAGCTTCAGAGCCCATGGCAGGGGCCGTACACGGTGGTGGCTGTCCTCTCCGATGTCACCTACAAGATTCGGAGAGGACGGAAGCGGCCTTCTGTCGTCCACGCGGACCGTCTCTGGCGCTACCACGGTCCTGGCCACTACTCCTGGGGTCGAGGCGGTGATGAGCAGATCGAGGACCCCAGCAGCGGTGACGAGGGCGTGGCAGAAGCTGCCGAGGAGCCGGCCGAGTACCCGGACATCGAGGTAGACACCCCTGAGGGGAGCCCTGGGGTTGCGGCCTCTCCTCCGAGTGCCCCTGCTGCCTCGCCGCCGGCCCTCTCGCCACCACGCCGGCCCCGCCGCCAGCGCAAGAAGCCGGGGTGGATGAAGGACTATTATATTGAGGAGGAGGACGAGGATTAAGTGCCCCTCCTGCGTTGTTTGTTTTGTTTCTTTGTTATGTGTTTAGCAGACGGGTCGTCTGCTTTGTGGGGGGGGGATAGTGTTACGCAGGTGTACGTATGAGGTGTGAATGCGTGTTGCGTGATATCTGTGTTGCGTGAAAGCTGTGTGTGCTGGTTGGAGAGAGAGAGAGAGAGAGAGAACCAAGATGGCTGAACGACTAGCTGTGCGTGTGCCTGCCTCTGCCTGCCTGACTGCCTGCCTGACTGCCTGAGCCTCTCGTGATTGCCTGTGCGTGCCTGTCCGTGCCGTGAGACCCCCCCGCATAACCTGTACATAACGGACTTGTGAGTAAATATATATATATATTTATTTATTTTTTTTTTTTTTTTTTTTTTTTTTTTTTTTACGTTCTAGCCCGTGTGCACCGGTAGGCATTATCTGCCCTTTGATGTTGTCCAGGGCAGGCCCGTTCGTGGTGCGGGCAGGGGTTTTATAGCCCCGGGTTTATAGTGGCACCTTTGGAGGCCCATGCCGCCCACCAGAACTCATTTTTGTTGCATGTACAACTAGAGTTTAGGTATCAGGGTGACATGTAGGTGATTTTAAGCCACTCGGCGAATGACACAAAGTTTCAAAGTGGCACTGGTGGGGTTCGAACCCATGCGTAGACATCAGTCCGACCCCACGCTGACCATCTTATCCACTCGGCCACCGCCTCCTGTTCATCCATCCCTTTCGGGTTGGTCGATAAATGGGTACCTGGGGAAACCTGGGGAAGGTAAACTGTGGAAATCCCGGATGTCATTCCAGCCCTGTGTCCCGGGGTAGCGGGTTCTTACCCACCACAGGCTCAAAGGGCTAATGGGACGGAGATGAGCGCCGCAGCCACGCGCAGCCACTGCGTATGCACCCCACTTTACCTTTATACCTGCAGGCTGCCTTCACCCTTAGTCTAAACAGAAACTTCAATACGACGGGGTGTGACAGGTATTGTCAGTCATTTTCTACTTTTTTTTTTTCCATAAAACAGTGGGAAACAGACTGTAAATTACTTTGCAGCTTCCTTACAAATATATGTCTTTGTTCCAGCCATCGCATTTCTTTCCAAAGTACGCTACTGGGATTGTGACGAGAAAATGGCTTATACGGTCACCGGCTCACCCGACGCCATGTTTACTTACCTGTTGCACAGACATTTTTCGTACATTCTGCTTCATCGATTACTAAGGTAAGACCATGTATTCCTCCCCAGCAGCAACAAACTTCGGGACATTGGGGCTTTAGGGAGCGGGGGACTAAAACAGGCAAGATTTGGCAAGACCAAAAAAGTCTACGGTTAAAAATACAATTTATAAAAAAAAAACAAGCAAAATCCCTATGTAGGGACATTCTCCAATAATGTAACGTTGCCTAACCTAACATCCTAGAGTACCCTATTTCATAATTAGTTTGCCATGCCCACTGATGAGGTGTGGCCTTGTGTCCACATGCAAGTACATCCAGCCGTTTAAATGTTGATACAATGTATACAAAGTTCCTTGATATTATTGATTTCCTGATAAGACAATTTGTACCTTTAGCAGTTAATCAATACGGTGGACCCCCTTGGCCAGTTAAGCCCCCATCCGTCCTAAGGCGGAGAAGACAGAGCTTGTGGAGGACTTACAAGAGGCTTCGTTCTCAGTTGGGAAGGCATTCGCTAGAGACAAATGAGGCACTTCAACAGTTTCTGCAAGTTAATTTTCAATTTAGAAATTTTGCATTGTCCAAACAGGCTGAATATGAGTCCTCCCTTGTTGACAGTATGGTGTCTAACCCAAAAGTTTTCCATTCATATATTAGGAATAAGAAAGTGGGCAAAGTGGGAGTGGGGCCTCTGAGGACTCCTGAAGGATCTGTTGTTGATGATCCTCTGACAATGGCTAACATATTTGCTAATGCCTTTTCATCTGTGTACTCAGTGGATGCCCCACCTGACCCTTTTCCCCATCAGGAGTTTGCAGGGGAGATAGGTGAGCTGCAGATTACATTGGAAGCTGTCATTGAGGCAATCTCAAATCTGAAAACCTTCTCAGCTATGGGCCCAGATGAGGTTCATCCATATTTCTTGAAATCTTGTATTAATGAACTGGCATACCCTTTAATGTTGATCTTTAAAAAATCGTACTTGTCAAGCAGATTGCCAACTTTGTGGAAGAGCTCGTTGGTAGTTCCAATTTTTAAGAAGGGCTCAAGAGCAGATCCACTTCAATTATAGACCCGTGTCTTTAACATCTGTTTGTTGTAAGTCACTAGAAAGAATAATTGTTAAAGTTGTGTATGACTACGTTCAAAATCATAACTTACTGACTCAGGACCAATTTGGATTTCGTCCAGGGAGATCCACAGAGGACCAGCTGCTGATGACATACAATGACATAAGTTTGTCATTGGATTGTGGTAGAACAGTTGACCTAATATTATTTGATTATTCCAAAGCATTTGATGTAGTAAATCATGATATCATACTTGATAAATTGGCACATCTTGGAATTACTGGTAATATATTATTATGGATAAGGGATTTTCTTAGTAACCGTGTCATGAATGTAGCAGTAACACATAAAAAGAGCACGGCACATCGTGTCACCAGTGGTGTTCCCCAAGGATCCGTTTTGGGCCCTCTGCTTTTCTTGTTATACATTAATTTTATTACCAATGATATTATGTCCTCAGTTAAGATCTTTGCAGATGATTTGAAGTTATATATATCCATTGAGGTTGGGCCTACGCGAACAAGTGTTAAACACAGTAAGAAATTGTCAAAATGATATTAATAAGCTTTTTCAGGTATCTCAATCTTGGGGACTTTCTCTAAACCCATCCAAATGTGTGACTATTAGATTCACTAGGAGTGGTGGATTATGGGCTGATCAGGATCAGGCAACGTATCATATTAATCATGTACCCATTCCATTTAGGGACTCAGCATTGGACCTTGGTATCATGGTGGACAACAAGCTTAAGTTCCACCAACATGTTGCTAATATTGTCCAAAAAGCTGGTGGTGTGGTCCACAGTATCCTTAAAGCTACAGTCAATAGGGATGCCTCCTTTATGATGCCTCTTTTTACCACCCATGTGCGACCCCTTTTGGAGTATGCTTCTTCAGTGTGGAACTTGGGATATGTTGGAAACCTTAGACATCTTGAGTCTATACAGAGAAGATGGACTAGGGAAATTCATGGGTTGGGTGACATGGATTATTCTCAAAGACTAAAAACTCTTGACTTATACTCAATCAAAGGGAGGCTGCTTAGACATGATATTATAAAATATTGGCAAATTTTTCATGGATGTTCTCCAATTTCTAGAGATGATTTATTTCCTCGTCCACTACTGGTTACCACAAGGGGCCATGACTATAAAATTGCCTATACTAGATCACAGCTAGAAATACGTCGTAGGTTCTTTAGCATGAGACATATTGAGCTGTGGAATTCTTTTGCCCGCTGAAGTGGTTACTTGTGATAACATCACAAAGTTTAAGCGTGCCCTTCATACTCTCCTTAATGATAAATTATTTGAATATGTGTCCTGATCTGATGTGACTTTTGCTCATTTTAATTGTTAATATTGTTGTTGCCGCAATGATGCACTATCCAGTCTTTTTTTGTTTGGTGAGTGTTCACATTATGTATTGCTACCATTAATTAAGACTGGCGCATCAGCGGAGTGTGGCTTCCTTGCCTCGCGTATTGTCTGATATGTGGGGACAGGAAGCCCACCAGGTAAGAGACCTTCTTCTTCTTCTTCAGTGTTTTAGGGGGCTAGTTAGGCTGTGGGACCACGGCCTCTAGAGCCCCAGAAGTGCAAGTTGCTAATGGCTGCTACTAAGATATTGAAGTGCCCCTTGGGTGAGGGCTAAATTCTGCTGAGCTGGCCAGATTTCTGCAGGAAGGTTGTTGTGTGTTTCAGGGCTTGGAATGCAATTTTGGGGCTGAGGGAGTCGCTGGCCAACAGGTCTTCCAGAGTTGGTCTGTGGATATTAAGCTTGTTTAGGGAGGCTTTGAGGGTGGTGCGGATGGTGTGGAATCTTGGGCAGTGCAGGAGGAAGTGTTCTGGTGTATCAGGTTGTGTGGGGCACCATGGGCAGTGTGGGTCTTGGACCATATTAAGCCGGTGTAGGTGTGCATTGAGGCGGGTGTGGCCAATCCTTAGGCGGATGATGGCTGTGTCAGGGGGACGGCTGGGCGCTATTACTCAGATTTACCAATGCAAGGATACGAATTAGTCTTATAACACACGTCGCAAGAATGTTAGTGAATGCTGACCCAGGTACGGGTTGTTGTGGCGACAAGTTCAAGTTATAACAACACAAATTATTGAATACCAAGGATCATGAGAAACTGCAAAACATTATTAATAATGAAAAAAAAACCTGAATCAAACTATCACCGGTACCTCTATCGTAACCCTTTTTCTCATATATAGAACACATCGCATTAAACAAATTCCAAAACAAAAGAGTAGGTGAAGGCTGTTTATGATTATGGCCGGGTTACAGTGAACTGTTATGCAAGGAAAAAGTCGTGGCGCTGCGCTTACGCACGTGGCTCTCGTCTGTTTCTCGGCCTGGGCTGAGACTCGGCCAATCAGCCACTCTGGAGTCGGGAGTGGAAGGCATTGTGCCGGGAGGAGTATGCGAGGTGGAGCCGTGGTGAGTGTGTCCGGGGAGGTTGTGTCATTATTCCTCTTGTTCAATTGACTGGCTCTGTGATAGAAGGAAGGATCCCTGGAAGGCTGTAAACTGTGGCACGGGCTGACGAGACGGCAGGGAAGTGTGTGATGTAACCAGCGTGGTGCTTCTGGTGACCCGGTGTGGTGCTTTACATTCATGTATTTGGTTTGTATACAAACATTTACCTATTGTACCAGCATGGAGAGTCAAGCACAGCTGTTCAGCAGGCACAAAGGCCTTCCACTCAGAATTATGGACGAGTAGCGTGCGCCAAGGCAAGCTTGTGTCAGTCGAGAACACTAGCCAAGTTGAATGGGTTTTGCACAGTTTGTTAAATGCTGATAGAGATACCTGGCAAACCTAAACTAGCCTTAGAGATAATCCCAAATGGGTAAATTTATCGCAGAGGTCAGAATAGGATTTTTGGATGATACTTTTTTCCTGATAGATTTCGATGTGCTTTTAATAAATTGACATTTTTTTTCGCAGGATTTTTTTGGCCCCTCACCCCCCTCCTAACCTAACCAAAACTACTACTTCCTCAATATTCGTAATATTTCCCTCCCCAGCACCAACGGCCATGGGGACCTGGCGGGAAAGCGGGGTTTTAGGGTGGGGGGAAGCCAAATAGGGCAGATTTGGCAAGACCAAAAAAGTCTACCGTGAAAAAAACAATTTGTAGAAAAATTCCCCAAACAAGGAAAATCCCTATCTAGGGAAATTCCCCAATAATGTAACGTTGCCTAATGCTAACAGCCTAGAGTACCCTATGAGGGGGCTGCGCCCCCCTCGACCCCCCTACCTATCGGGGGGCTGCGCCCCCTCGACCCCCCCTATCCCTGTTTATATAATTAAACACTGGGAGCCAATCATATTGGGCGCACCCCCGAACCCCCCTTACCTATCGGGGGGCTGCGCCCCCCTCGACCCCCCCCTTTACCTATCGGGGGGGGGCCTTCGCCCCCCCTCGACCCCCCTTCACGTAGTCTTATGTAAAGTATATACTCAATGCTAAAACCAACACCTAACGGGGGGGGGCTCGCCCCCTCGACCCCCCTAAACCTAACCTAACCGCGTAACCTAACTTCGAGTTTACTTAACCTAACCTAACCGATAGTCGTTTCGGCGCGTAACCTAAGGACTCTCGAGTTTAACTTAACCTAACCTAACCGATAGTCGTTTCGGCGCGTAACCTAAGGACTCTCGAGTTTAACTTAACCTAACCTAACCGATAGTCGTTTCGGCGCGTAACCTAAGGACTCCCGAGTTTAACTTAACCTAACCTAACCGATAGTCGTTTCGGCGCGTAACCTAAGGACTCTCGAGTTTAACTTAACCTAACCTAACCGATAGTCGTTTCGGCGTGTAACCTAAGGACTCTCGAGTTTAACTTAACCTAACCTAACCGATAGTCGTTTCGGCGCTGTAACCTAAGGGACTCTCGAGTTTAACTTAACCTAACCTAACCGATAGTCGTTTCGGCGCGTAACCTAAGGACTCTCGAGTTTAACTTAACCTAACCTAACCGATAGTCGTTTCGGCGTGTAACCTAAGGAAGACTGCAAGAGGCCAGTCGGCCTATGCATGGCAGCTCCTGATGGTGACTTGTTCACCATCTCCCCTCCCCGTCCATGAACTTATCCAGTCTCCACTTAAAACTCTCAATGGTGTTGGCATCAACTACATTTCCGGGTAGTTTGTTCCATTCGCCAACAACCCTATTTGTAAACCAGTTTTTACCTATTTCCTTTCTGAATCTGAATTTGTCAAGCTTATACCCATTACTGCGCGTTCTGGCGTCAGATTTCAAAATTAGAACTTTACTTATATCGCCCTTGTTAATCCCCTTTACCCATTTAAAGACTTCGAACCTAACTGATAGTCGTTTCGGCGCGTAACCTAAGGACTCTCGAGTTTAACTTAACCTAACCTAACCGATAGTCGTTTCGGCGCGTAACCTAAGGACTCTCGAGTTTAACTTAACCTAACCTAACCGATAGTCGTTTCGGCGCGTAACCTAAGGACTCTCGAGTTTAACTTAACCTAACCTAACCGATAGTCGTTTCGGCGCGTAACCTAAGGACTCTCGAGTTTAACTTAACCTAACCTAACCGATAGTCGTTTCGGCGCGTAACCTAAGGACTCTCGAGTTTAACTTAACCTAACCTAACCGATAGTCGTTTCGGCGCGTAACCTAAGGACTCTCGAGTTTAACTTAACCTAACCTAACCGATAGTCGTTTCGGCGCGTAACCTAAGGACTCTCGAGTTTAACTTAACCTAACCTAACCGATAGTCGTTTCGGCGCGTAACCTAAGGACTCTCGAGTTTAACTTAACCTAACCTAACCGATAGTCGTTTCGGCGCGTAACCTAAGGACTCGAGTTTAACTTAACCTAACCTAACCGATAGTCGTTTCGGCGCGTAACCTAAGGACTCTCGAGTTTAACTTAACCTAACCTAACCGATAGTCGTTTCGGCGCGTAACCTATGGACTCTCGAGTTTAACTTAACCTAACCTAACCGATAGTCGTTTCGCCGCGTAACCTAAGGACTATCAAGTGTACCTTAACCTAACTTCACCGATAGTCGTTTCGGCGCGTAACGAAACGTAATCTTGTGACGTAGCTAAAGTAAAATATAACCGTAATTATGAAATAGAGTACTCTAGGATGTTAGGATACGCAACGTTACATTATTGGGGATATTTCCTCAGATACAGTCCTTGTTTGTGGATTTTTTTTTACAAATAGTTATTTTTCACCGTAGACTTTATGGGTCTTGCCAAATCTGTCCTATTTGACTTCCCCACCCTAAAATCCCGCTTTCCCGCCAGATTCCTAAGTTTCTTGGTGCTGGAGAAGGAAAAATGTGACGGGAAGGGAAATACAGGAAAACCTTTTAAGGGTGCGTACGTGCCGTCTCAGAGAAAAAGGTACTAAGCGTACGTAAAGCTTCCTGATGCGCCATGATTTTTTTCCTGTATTATTGCAAGCATTATTTGCTGTATGATTGGAAGTAGGGTGTTACTGTCCCGTATTTCCAGTGGTACACTTGTAGACCGTAAAAAGTAACCCACTTCCGACGACCCTGCGACGAAGCCAGGGGTCGTTCTATATAATCACAAGAAAAGAAATAAAAACGTTATGTTTACGTATGCTAGTATGCAGTAATAAAGTATTATTGTAATATAACCTTCGTTTTTACTCACCATGAAGGTCTGAGCGGGACGTTCCGTAGAGATGACGAGCGTATATAAGTCGGGAGGTACTTAATGGTTGTACTGTACTGGTAGGGGTTGTAGAGGAATGCTGGTTCTTGCAAAAATACATGAAATCCCGTATTGTACTCCTGATGCCCCATCATATTTTTTTTTCCTGTATTATTGCAAGTATTGTTTCCTGTATTGCAAGGAGGGTGTTACCAGCTGTTACTGTCGTATTTCTACTGAAACCTTGAAGCAGCTTCGAGTTTCTCTGCAACCCCTTCCAAACAGCCGCTCCTGTTCAACAACGCAAATTGCGTATACTACAATGTCGCACGTCCAATTTCGTGACACAACGTTAAAATTACTGGTCGAGTCATCCTGTCACTATATATATATATATATATATATATATATATATATATATATATATATATATATATATATATATATATACATGTCATATATATATATAAAAAAAAGTCACTGCTCAGTAATGCTGGTCAGTGGTCAGTGGTCGTGTCACTTGTCATGTCTAGTGTATAAAAAATGCAGGAGGCCCACACACAACCCTTTCCTGACGGCACCCAAAGATAGACTAAGCCGGCTATGGAGTGTATACGTGGCATTTGAAAGAAAAAAAAAATGTTCGCGGAGGGATACATAAAGACCAATTGACAAAGCAGTAGTCTGTATAATCCTCAATCATCAGTAATTTCTTGTTTGTGTCTGGGCGAAATAAACGTATTAATATTATTATTGTAATACGTTTGTATTTGAAAACATTGACAAAAGACAGATAACGTGTATACATGTGCGGATTGGTAATACCACGTACACGTTGCACATAAAATTATGAGGTGCAGGTTCTCTGCTCAACTATCGTTGAGGATTTTTTTATTTCGTCCGTGGCGGAGTGTTACACCAAGGAAAATACGAAAAGTAGTTCTGTCCTGTGTAATCCTATAATATAAATAGGTAAGTCCTTACTAAGCTGGACAGGATAAGAAATTGAAGATCGTTGTATGTGCAGATTTATTCAAACACGTGCACGTAAAGCCTGTTGTCAGAGCTACTACCAACTAGTTTCTGTGACTCGTCTTGGGTGCTCTGTGGCTCGCCGCTCTTCCTAGCAGCGGAGCTCAGTATAGGAAGGAACGCCTCTTCATCACCATATCTGTGGACTTATAATCTGAGGCCCTGGTTCTTACCTGGTTGGGCTCCCGAGGGAACCCCATAATGGCTAGCACGCCAGCCCAGATTTTTAAGGTTAAGGTTAAGATTAAGAGAGACAGTAGAAATGGCTGGAAAGTGTGCTATAAGCCCAAAGTTTGTAGCAACCGTTTATAATGCAATTTCAAAACCATCAGCTTAAGTTAGGGGCAGACAGATTAATCATTGAATGTATAAAGAATATCACCCAAATGGGCACTCAAGCCTTTTTTAAAGAGGTTAAGGGAAGGAGACATCACCACATCAGCAGGGAGAGAGTTCCAAGCCTGAACCACACGAACAGAGAAGAATCTGCGCCTGGCGTCACAGGAACTCTGGGTCACATATAGTTTATAACAATGGCCCCTCGTGGTGGTGACTGGAGTCGGGAGAAATAAATCAGACGGGGAGATGGGAGACATATGATGAAAGATCTTCCAGCACTTGATAAGGTCAGCACGAAGTAGTCTTCCCTTAACTGAGAAAAGATCAAGAGACTTAAGACGCTGTTCATAAGACATGTCTACGAGACCGGAGATCTTCTTAGTCCAACGTCGCTGAACCGATTCGAGGAGCGACAAGTCAGTGATGAATCCAGAGTTCCAAACACATGATGCAAATTCCAGGATGGGACGAATATGAGGGATAAACAATTTCAACATGAAGTTAGGAGAGCGACACAAGGTGGACTTAAGTAAGTTATTAGAAACTCCAGCAGCCTTAGCTACCGTGGATCGAATATGATGATGAAACTTAAGTGAGGAGTCAACAGTTACCCCCAGGTCAACCACAGTGGGGCAGAACTGAAGGGGCCTCCCTTTGATGTGATAAGAAGAATATGGACCTAGATCAGTATGACTTCTGAGATCAGTACCGAAACTTATGACTTTAGTCTTGTCGGCATTTACTTTCAGGTCCCAAGACTCGGCAACTGATATCAAGGTGTTAATATCTCTTTGGACGGAACAAATATCTTGTATGATTGAGGTCAGGTTATGGGGTTTCATGAATAAGTATATTTTGAGATCATCAGCAAAGATCTTTATCTTAGAAGTTAAATTTGAAGATATGTGGTTAATGTAAATAAGAAACAATAGTGGACCCAGGACTGAACCCTGAGGGACACCACTAGTAACAGGAAACTGAGAGCTTCTACTGCCACTGACTACAATTTCCATACTTCTGTTAGTGAGAAAAGCCTTTATCCATTGCAGAGCTGTCCCCGCAATTCCAATTGAGTAAAGTTTAGCGAATAATATCTGGTGGTTGACTGTATCAAATGCTTTTGCAAAATCAAATAGTACCAGATCAACCATATAACCACTATCTATCCATTTAGAGATTGAATCATAGGTTAACAACAGTTGATCTTCAACAGTTCTTCCCTCGCGGAAGCCAAACTGATTTTCACTTAATATTTGATTGTCTTCCAAATAGTTTCTTAGTTGGGTAGTAATTAATCTCTCAAGAGTCTTACAGGAAACAGAAGTGAGACTAATTGGTCTATAGTTGAGGGGATCGCACTTTTTACCTTTTTTGAAAATAGGTACAACAAACGACTTCTTCCAGGAGTCAGGAAGCACCCCAGTCCTAATAGATCTAGTGAAAATGATGTGCAAGAGGGTAGGCCAAGTTAGTGGAACAGTTTCTAAGCAAGGCAGGATGAATGAAATCAGGGCCCATAGCAGAAGAAGGGTTAATACTACTTAGTGCCTTGGCTACTGATCCCACTGATAGGCTAATATCTTGACAGGAACCATCAAAAATTTGGTGAGGAGACTGAAGGCTGCCAGATGGAGAGGAAAACACAGACATGAAAGCAGAACCTAAGATTTCAGCCATACCTTGAGGATCACTAACTAAACCATCCCGCTCTCTCAGGGGGCCTATTGATGGACAACCCACCTTTTTACTGCGGATGTACGAGTGAAACAATTTAGGCTTTGATGAGAATTTGTCTACAATGTCCTCTTCATAAGATATTTGCCTCTGAAAGGAGTTAGTTCTATAAAGGTAATTCAAGTCAAGAAACTGCTGAAGGGCAGCCAATGAGTTAGGTGAAGTTCTTCCATACGTGGCTCGGGTTTCCTTGTAGAAGTTCCAGGCATGATGCCGTCTTCTAACTAGTTCTTTAGGAGGCTTGTATTCCCAAGATTTGACTGTAGAACTAGCTGTTGAGTGAAGAACTTTTTTGAGGGGCAAATATTTTACCCAGAGAGGAGATTATAGCAATAAATCTATCATAAGCATCATTTGCATCTAGATACTGTAGTTCAAAGTCCCAGTCAACAGTGCTCAGAGACTCATTTATACGTTTAAAATTAGCCCTGGGCCAGAAGGGACAAGAGACATCACTGGGAGAAGAAGGAGGTTTAAACTGAAAGATATACCCACATAATAAGACACAGTGATCACAGTTAGGGAAAGGGGGAAGCACGCTAGTAAATGTGACTCTATCATCTTCAGTGGTAAGAAATAAATCAAGAGTGTTAGTAGAACGTATGGTGGTGGCTTCGTGAATCCACTGAGTGAGTCCTATTGAAGTGAAACAGTCCTGGAAAAGTCTGTCACAAGCAGAGGAAGAAAAGATTAGGGGCTACATCAGGGGACCATGAAAGGGTAGGAAGGTTAAAGTCACCAATCACTATGACTTCTCTGTCAGTGCAGAAATCTACCAAAAAGCTTGCCAGTGAAGAGTTCTCAAGAGGGGAGTAAGAAGGAGGCCTGTAAATGACTGTAATGAAAACTTTATACTCACAAAGATAAACTGAACATGCGTTGGGAATAGAGTTTTCAATATGTAAACACTGGATGCTATTATGAATGTATAAACAAACACCATGTTTGCAGATAATTCCTGGTACATCATTCCTGTAGATGTTATAGTTTGGGATGGCAACCACAGCATCTGCAATGGAATTGATGAGCCAAGTCTCTGTTACCCCAAGAATATTAACCTTATTGTAATCCAAGAATTGTTTAATAAAAGTAATTTTGTTTTGTAAAACTATTTACATTACACAAACCTATATTTAAGTTAGTAAAGGGGCACTAGGGGCTTTAGGAACGGTTGAAGCAGAAGGCTGGGAAGGGAGGTCTGTTGAGGAGCTCTAGTACTAGAAGATGAGGACTGGGGTGCTCTGACATCCTGGGTGGCACCAGCAGATCTGAGTCTCTGGCGCCTTTCGTTTAGTTGCTGCCTTTGTTTATAAGTCAAGTCTCTATTAATATAGACCCCATTGTAGTCAGTAGTATTCCGCAGCTCTTTGGCAACACGTAATAACTGGGAACGATGTATGTCCTCAGTCATTTTTATCCTGTACAAACCCCTTCTCTCTGTTAATACAAAACAAGTTGGTTATTTGGGGATTCAAGTTTAGCAGTGAAACAATGATCTCTTTTATCTTATCCATGGCTTGAGTATCCCTTTCAGCCATCACTCCTCTAACTTACCGTCAACAACACTAAAGTCGCCAGGCTAGGCTAGCGCAGTGTTTCTTTTCTTAATAACGGGCATCCGGTGGCACTGCAGCCTGATTTTCTTCATCAGTTATGTAAGCTGAAGCACATCGAAAAATCTGGACACGGACATCTTCACATTCGAGTTACGCTGATTATGAATGAAGGCGTAATAGCATGTCATCAGCAGAGTGGCGACCTTGGTAACACCTACACCATCTCTCTCTCTCTCTCTCTCTCTCTCTCTCTCTCTCTCTCTCTCTCTCTCTCTCTCTCTCTCTCTCTCTCTCTCTCTCTCTCTCTCTCTCTCTCTCTCTCACACACACACACACACATGTGTGTGTGTGTGTGTGTGTGAACTGC
>JALJCO010004982.1:0-59938 GCA_023101725.1 Atherinomorus stipes
CCCAGTCAGCATCATAACCTTTAATCCCAGTCAGCATCAGAATCTGTAATCCCAGTCAGCATCTTAACCTTTAATCCCAGTCAGCATCAGAATCTGTAATCCCAGTCAGCATCTTAACCTTTAATCCCAGTCAGCATCTTAACCTTTAATCCCAGTCAGCATCATAACCTTTAATCCCAGTCAGCATCAGAACCTCTAATCCCAGTCAGCATCTAGAACCCTTAATCCCAGTCAGCATCAGAATCTTTAATCCCAGTCAGCATCATAACCTTTAATCCCAGTCAGCATCAGAATCTGTAATCCCAGTCAGCATCTTAACCTTTAATCCCAGTCAGCATCAGAATCTGTAATCCCAGTCAGCATCTTAACCTTAATCCCAGTCAGCATCTTAACCTTTAATCCCAGTCAGCATCTTAACCTTAATCCCAGTCAGCATCAGAATCTGTAATCCCAGTCAGCATCTTAACCTTTAATCCCAGTCAGCATCTTAACCTTTAATCCCAGTCAGCATCATAACCTTTAATCCCAGTCAGCATCATAACCTTTAATCCCAGTCAGCATCAGAACCTTTAATCCCAGTCAGCATCCAGAACCTTTAATCTCACCAAAAAGTAAAACCAACTCCGTCTCAGCTCCATCAGAAAGATCTTTTTTTCTTTATTCCAGCATAGAGGATCATTATTTTCTGCTTTTCAGACACACACAGAACTTCCTGCTCACTAGTTGATCTTTTGAGGCTCCTGATTGGACGTTACCGTCAATTTAAGCTCTCTGATTGGTGGAAAGTTTGACAGGAAGTATCTTCATCATCATTTAAACAGAGGTCTCTTAGCAACATAACAGTGATGGTGATGTTTCATGATGAAAATGGGATAAATAATGGTGTTATCATGGATTATTGTGGATTTACCAGATAGTCTCTGAATAAACACGACATTTAGAGGCTGGATTATAAACCTGCTGGACGGGATAGAAATGCTGGAAAGCTTCCATCACAGAGTTACGCCCTGCTGTTACTGAGGAACTGATGATGATAGCAGTGATGGTGCTCGGGATGGTGGAGACCTGGTATAACATTGTGCTTGTTGCAGTTTTGGACCTCACAGATATCTTTCTGTCTTCTCTGTTAACAGAATGGCTGCAGAAAACGACTTACAGACGTCTTTTTAAGAGTTTCGGAATCAGAGGACGCAGTTTAAGGAGCTACCATTCTGTCATGATGGTTAATGACACCGACAATTGCCACTCCAGGACTGACATCGACCCCACCCAGAGCCCCCTGATCAGCGCCATCATGTTCGCTGCAGGCATCTTCGGCAACGTCGCCGCCCTGGTGATCCTGGAGATCCGGCGGCGCAGGAACCTGAGGGCGGAGGGTGCGCGGCGCGGCGCCTTATTCCACATCCTCATCACCTCGCTGGTCATCACCGATCTGGCCGGGACCTGCCTGATCAGCCCGCTCGTGCAGGTGTCGTACGCGTGGAACACCACTTTAGTCGGGATGACCAACAACGCGACGCAAGGAGTGTGTCAATACTTTGGTTTCAGCATGACTTTCTTCAGCCTGGCCACCATGTCGCTCCTCTTCATGATGGCACTAGAGAGGTGCTTCGCCATCGGCTACCCCTACTTCTACAGCCGGCACGTAACCAGGAAATGCGCTTACATCACCATCCCCTTGTTGTTTTGTTTTTGTGTTCTATTCTGCCTGCTTCCCCTTTGCTGGATTCGGCACGTATGTACAGTACTGCCCGGGCACATGGTGCTTCATTGACATGAATCCAGAGAAGAAGCACCGCCCCTATGCCATCCTGTACGCCAGTCTGATGCTGTTGCTGGTGCTGGCCATCGTGGCCTGCAATGGTTTTGTGGTGTACCAGCTGTACGAGATGTACCAACGCCGGAAGAGGCAAGGCTCGGTGATGAAGACGATGTCAAGCAACAGCCAGCGCAGGGCCGTTTCCATGGTGGAAGAGGTGGAGCACCTGATACTTCTGGTCTTCATGACCATCATCTTCATCATCTGCACACTGCCCCTGGTGGTAAGATCCCAGCAGATACACAAACATGCATGTTTTTAGCTCACAGGACAAAATTAAAAATGCATAATTTGTTTCATTGGTCAATATTTCTACGACAAAAACAAAATGAAATTTTAGATGCAGTGTGTGGGAAACTAAACATACCTTCACCTCGTCCTGAGGAATGAGAGGAAGCAGCCAGGTGTTAAATACATCAGATCTTTATCAGTTTGCTGCTCTGGATCATTCAGGGTGTGTTAATGCAATGCCAAGGAGGAAAGACACCAGCAATGATGTCACAGAAGCAGCTGTCCATCTGAGACGGACTTTCAGGTCCCCGGAGTCCATCGTTCTACAGAGAGAAAGATTACTCACAAGTGGAAGACATTTAAGATGGTTGCCAATCTTTCCAGGACTCGACTTCCCAGAAACCGCAAAACCCCCATATCTCCATCTCAGACTCTCCAGACCTAGAGACATAGATCTCCATTCAGACTCTCAGACTCAGTCAGACATCAGATCACATCTTAGACTCTGAGACCATCAGATCTCAATCTCAGACTCTCCAGGATCTCAGTCAGACCATCAGATCTCAATCAGACTCTCCAGACTCCAGTCAGACCATCAGATCTCCATCAGACTCTCCAGACCTCAGTCAGACCATCAGATCTCCATCAGACTGTCCAGACCTCAGTCAGACCATCAGATCTCCATCTTAGACTCAGTCAGACCATCAGATCTCCATCTTAGACTTATAAAACAATCAAACCCCAATTTGGGACCAACAAAACCCAACAAAACAATCAAACCCCAATCTAAGGAAGAGAGAGAATAAGAGATCTCTCTCACAGTCCCCCAAGACCCAACAAAACAATCAAACCACAATTTAAACCCACAAAACCCAACAAAACAATCAAACTCCATCTTAGACCCACCAGACCCTAAAAGACCAGAATCTCTCTATCACCAACCAAAGACAGTCAGACCATCAGATCTCCGTCTTAGACCCACCAGACCTCAGTCAGACCATCAAATCTCCGTCTTAGACTCTCCAGACGCCCTCAGTCAGACCATCAAATCTCCGTCTTAGACTCTCCAGACTGGGGGGGGGGGGTGGGGGTGGGCTGTCAGACCATCAGATCTCCGTCTTAGACTCTCCAGACCTCAGTCAGACCATCAAATCTCCGTCTTAGACTCTCCAGACCTGTCAGACCATCAGATCTCCGTCTTAGACTCTCCAGACCTCAGTCAGACCATCAGATCTCCGTCTTAGACTCTCCAGACCTGTCAGACCATCAGATCTCCGTCTTAGACTCTCCAGACCTCAGTCAGACCATCAAATCTCCGTCTTAGACTCTCCAGACCTCAGTCAGACCATCAAATCTCCATCTTAGACCCACCAGACCTCAGTCAGACCATCAGATCACCATCTTAGACCCACCAGACCTCAGTCAGACCATCAGATCTCCATCTTAGACTCAGTCAGACCATCAAATCTCCATCTCAGACTCTCCAGACCTCAGTCAGACCATCAGATCTCTATCTTAGACTCAGTCAGACCATCAAATCTCCATCTTAGACTCCCCAGACCTCAGTCAGACCATCAAATCTCCATCTTAGACTCCCCAGACCTCAGTCAGACCATCAGATCTCCATCTTAGACTCAGTCAGACCATCAGATCTGCATCTCAGACTCTCCAGACCTCAGTCAGACCATCAGATCTCTATCTTAGACTCAGTCAGACCATCAGATCTGCATCTCAGACTCTCCAGACCTCAGTCAGACCATCAGATCTCTATCTTAGACTCAGTCAGACCATCAAATCTCCATCTTAGACTCCCCAGACCTCAGTCAGACCATCAAATCTCCATCTTAGACTCCCCAGACCTCAGTCAGACCATCAGATCTGCATGTCAGACTCTCCAGACCTCAGTCAGACCATCAGATCTTCATCTGAGACTCCCAAGACCTCAGTCAGACCATCAGATCTCCATCTTAGACTCCCAAGACCTCAGTCAGACCATCAGATCTCCATCTTAGACTCAGTCAGACCATCAGATCTGCATCTTAGACTCAGCCAGACCATCAGATCTGCATCTCAGACTCAGCCAGACCATCAGATCTGCATCTCAGACTCTCCAGACCTCAGACAGACCATCAGATCTCCATCTCAGACTCTCCAGACCTCAGTCAGACCATCAGATCTCCATCTCAGTCCCACCAGACCTCAGTCAGACCATCAGATCTGTATCTCAGACTCTCCAGACCTTAGTCAGGATCAACTCCTTCATCACGGTGGTGAAGGATGATGATGGACTCCTTCAGTCATTGATGGACTAGGAACTGGATTCTAGAGTCAGATGTGAGTCCATCTGTCCTGGAACCGTCTCATCAAGACGATGACCCCAAACACAGCAGCGGGTCTACAACAGAGTCCAGACCTGAACCAGATTAGAAGGCTGTGGTTGGACCCTCGGAGAGCTGCAAACCTCAGCGTAGCCTCCACAGGCTTGTGGCAGATCGATAGCCTCGTCGGTCCAGCTGCTTAGTTTCTCTCACACTGCTTCTGCATTTCTGTTTTTGTTGAATAGATAACGTCACATTGTTCGTCTGAGGTTCTTTGCCTGATGTCACAACCCGGACCTGGACCAGACCGTGTTTCTTCGACCAGTCAGACCTTTTTCTCATGGTTGTAAACATAAAGAGCGAGACAGTAAAATTTAAAAACAAAGGGTGGAAACAGGAAACCAAACAACTGAGATGTGGACGATATCTGGGATAAAAAATCTGCCTCTTCAGATCTGTGTGAGCTGAAGACTGAAATGTAAGACTGCTTTGTGGTTTTGAGCCTCGTCAGTGAGAGACAATCTTATCTGAGCGTGCTGAGACGTCACCCGGAGCAGATACAGTCTGATGATGTCCTGGCGTAACTGTGTCTGCTTTCTGTAGAAATGCAGCTATTCACATACAGAACAATAGACCGTGGGTTGCAGCGTTGCCCCGCTGTAGGCAGGAAGCCGTCTGACCCCACCGCTCGCTCTGATGCCACAGCTGTAAACGCTTTAAACATGGATTTACTGACTGCATGGTAGTAAATATACGTATAGGTCTAAAGGCAGATATGAATGAGTGTTTAAAAAAAAACAGCTTAACTCTAAAAGTCCAAAGCTCCTTTATTATTATGGGCAAGAGTTAGAGCAGCACAATATAGAAAGCACTGTTAAATAAACAAAATGCAATAATTTATAAACCTCATCAACCCAGATTTTATTCCATGTTGAACATAAACAACATGTCAGCTGATGAAACTGAGACTTTTTACCATTTCATGGGGAATAAGAGCTGATTGTGAGTCTGATGCAGCAGCACGTCTGGAAACAGTAGTTCCAGGGAGATGTTTACTATCTGGACTGCAGCAGACCAGTTCAGCAACCAGACTCTGGACTGCAGCAGACCAGTTCAGCAGCCAGACTCTGGACTGCAGCAGACCAGTTCAGCAACCAGACTCTGGACTGCAGCAGACCAGTTCAGCAGCCAGACTCTGGACTGCAGCAGACCAGTTCAGCAACCAGACTCTGGACTGCAGCAGACCAGTTCAGCAGCCAGACTCTGGACTGGAGCAGACCAGTTCAGCAGCCGGACACTGGACTGCAGCAGACCAGTTCAGCAACCAGACTCTGGACTGCAGCAGACCAGTTCAGCAGCCGGACTCTGGACTGGAGCAGACCAGTTCAGCAGCCGGACACTGGACTGCAGCAGACCAGTTCAGCAGCCGGACTCTGGACTGCAGCAGACCAGTTCAGCAACCGGACTCTGGACTGGAGCAGACCAGTTCAGCAGCCGGACACTGGACTGCAGCAGACCAGTTCAGCAACCGGACACTGGACTGGAGCAGACCAGTTCAGCAGCCGGACTCTGGACTGCAGCAGACCAGTTCAGCAGCCGGAAACTGGACTGGAGCAGACCAGTTCAGCAGCCGGACACTGGACTGGAGCAGACCAGTTCAGCAGCCGGACACTGGACTGGAGCAGACCAGTTCAGCAGCCGGACTCTGGACTGCAGCAGACCAGTTCAGCAGCCGGACACTGGACTGGAGCAGACCAGTTCAGCAGCCGGACTCTGGACTGGAGCAGACCAGTTCAGCAGCCGGACACTGGACTGGAGCAGACCAGTTCAGCAGCCGGACACTGGACTGCAGCAGACCAGTTCAGCAGCCGGACACTGGACTGCAGCAGACCAGTTCAGCAGCCGGACACTGGACTGCAGCAGACCAGTTCAGCAGCCAGACACTGGACTGGAGCAGACCAGTTCAGCAACCAGACTCTGGACTGCAGCAGACCAGTTCAGCAGCCGGAAACTGGACTGCAGCAGACCAGTTCAGCAGCCGGACACTGGACTGCAGCAGACCAGTTCAGCAGCCGGACACTGGACTGCAGCAGACCAGTTCAGCAGCCGGACTCTGGACTGGAGCAGACCAGTTCAGCAGCCGGAAACTGGACTGCAGCAGACCAGTTCAGCAGCCGGACACTGGACTCCTCTCCTCCTCTCCTGTTTCCAGCCATGCTGCTGTGACGGATCCAGTAGGTGGTCCAGGTCTTGCTGTGATGGATCCAGTAGGTGGTCCAGGTCTTGCTGTGATGGATCCAGTATGTGGTCCAGGTCTTGCTGTGATGGATCCAGTATGTGGTCCAGGTCTTGCTGTGATGGATCCAGTATGTGGTCCAGGTCTTGTAGATCCTGTAGGCTTTCCCTGACGGAGACGTTGTCTGGATGGAGCAGATGTTGCTCTAAAACCTCAGTGTAGTTTTCAGCATTGATGGAGCTTCACAGATGTGGAAGCTGCCGTCGCCATAGCAACCCCATCCCATCAGAGATGCAGCTTTTCAACTGTCCACTGATAACAAGCTGGATGCTCCCGACCCGCTTTAGTCTGCAGGACACGGCCTCCATGCTTTCCAGAAACATCCTCACATTTCCATCCATCTGACCTCAGAACAGTTTCCACTTTTCCTCAGAGCATTTAAATGAACTTTGGTCCAGAGAAGATGGATGGTGGTTCTGGATCCTGTATGTGGTCCAGAGAAGACGGATGGTGGTTCTGGATCCTGTATGTGGTCCAGAGGAGATGGATGGTGGTTCTGGATCCTGTATGTGGTCCAGAGAAGACGGATGGTGGTTCTGGATCCTGTATGTGGTCCAGAGAAGACGGATGGTGGTTCTGGATCCTGTATGTGGTCCAGAGAAGACGGATGGTGGTGGTTCTGGATCCTGTATGTGGTCCAGAGAAGACGGATGGTGGTGGTTCTGGATCCTGTACGTGGTCCAGAGAAGACGGATGGTGGTTCTGGATCCTGTATGTGGTCCAGAGAAGACGGATGATGGTGGTTCTGGATCCTGTATGTGGTCCAGAGAAGACGGATGGTGGTTCTGGATCCTGTATGTGGTCCAGAGAAGACGGATGGTGGTGGTTCTGGATCCAGTATGTGGTCCAGAGAAGACAGATGTTGGTTCTGGATCCTGTATGTGGTCCAGAGAAGACGGATGGTGGTGGTTCTGGATCCTGTATGTGGTCCAGAGAGGACAGATGTTGGTTCTGGATCCTGTATGTGGTCCAGAGAAGACGGATGGTGGTTCTGGATCCTGTATGTGGTCCAGAGAAGACGGATGCTGGTTCTGGATCCTGTATGTGGTCCAGAGAAGACGGATGGTGGTTCTGGATCCTGTATGTGGTCCAGAGAAGACGGATGGTGGTGGTTCTGGATCCTGTATGTGGTCCAGAGAAGACGGATGGTGGTTCTGGATCCTGTATGTGGTCCAGAGAAGACGGATGGTGGTTCTGGATCCTGTATGTGGTCCAGAGAAGACGGATGGTGGTTCTGGATCCTGTATGTGGTCCAGAGAAGACGGATGGTGGTTCTGGATCCTGTATGTGGTCCAGAGAAGACGGATGGTGGTTCTGGATCCTGTATGTGGTCCAGAGAAGACGGATGGTGGTTCTGGATCCTGTATGTGGTCCAGAGAAGACGGATGGTGGTTCTGGATCCTGTATGTGGTCCAGAGGAGATGGATGGTGGTGGTTCTGGATCCTGTATGTGGTCCAGAGAAGACAGATGGTGGTTCTGGATCCTGTATGTGGTCCAGAGAAGACGGATGGTGGTTCTGGATCCTGTATGTGGTCCAGAGGAGACGGATGGTGGTGGTTCTGGATCCTGTATGTGGTCCAGAGAAGACGGATGGTGGTTCTGGATCCTGTATGTGGTCCAGAGAAGACGGATGGTGGTTCTGGATCCTGTATGTGGTCCAGAGAAGACGGATGGTGGTTCTGGATCCTGTATGTGGTCCAGAGAAGACGGATGGTGGTTCTGGATCCTGTATGTGGTCCAGAGAAGACGGATGGTGGTTCTGGATCCTGTATGTGGTCCAGAGAAGACGGATGGTGGTTCTGGATCCTGTATGTGGTCCAGAGAAGACGGATGGTGGTTCTGGATCCTGTATGTGGTCCAGAGAAGACGGATGGTGGTTCTGGATCCTGTATGTGGTCCAGAGAAGACGGATGGTGGTTCTGGATCCTGTATGTGGTCCAGAGAAGACGGGTGGTGGTTCTGGATCCTGTATGTGGTCCAGAGAAGACGGATGGTGGTTCTGGATCCTGTATGTGGTCCAGAGAAGACGGATGGTGGTTCTGGATCCTGTATGTGGTCCAGAGAAGACGGATGGTGGTTCTGGATCCTGTATGTGGTCCAGAGAAGACGGATGGTGGTTCTGGATCCTGTATGTGGTCCAGAGAAGACGGATGGTGGTTCTGGATCCTGTATGTGGTCCAGAGAAGACGGATGGTGGTGGTTCTGGATCCTGTATGTGGTCCAGAGAAGACGGATGGTGGTTCTGGATCCTGTATGTGGTCCAGAGAAGACGGATGGTGGTTCTGGATCCTGTATGTGGTCCAGAGAAGACGGATGGTGGTTCTGGATCCTGTATGTGGTCCAGAGAAGACGGATGGTGGTTCTGGATCCTGTATGTGGTCCAGAGAAGACGGATGGTGGTTCTGGATCCTGTATGTGGTCCAGAGAAGACGGATGGTGGTGGTTCTGGATCCTGTATGTGGTCCAGAGAAGACGGATGGTGGTTCTGGATCCTGTATGTGGTCCAGAGAAGACGGATGGTGGTTCTGGATCCTGTATGTGGTCCAGAGAAGACGGATTGGTGTGGTTCTGGATCTTGTTCACCTATGGCTCCTCCAGTTGTTACTTTTCCACCTTTCATTGCTCCAGTTCCAACTTTTTACAGACGTGTTGCTGCATCAGATTCACGATCATTGAATATTTTCCAAGAAATTGTAAAATCTTTCATCATCTGATATGATGTTTATGTTCTTTGGGAATATATGATGGGCAGATGATGAGATTTATAAATCATTTTATGTGGATGTGGATCAGATTTTTCAGAAGTTGGATTAAAACAATGCTGTTGGGGCACCGTGGGCCAACCAGAAAATACCCAGTAAGGGATGAAATGGGGGCACGTCACCACCTATAAGAGTCAGGCATACTTCAATCAATAAGTCAATTCTTGATTAATGTTTGTAAAAACTACGAGTGCTTTAAAACTTCACCATCAAACAGAGCTGATGTTTTAAAGGGAAATACCGTAAACTGATGAGGAGGATCCAGGATGTGATGAGCAGTATCATCAGGAAGCAATTTGGACTCCTCTAATGAGAAGATGAGGGTCTCTGGCTCTGAGATTTCACATGTAACCACACAAATCTAACATCTGTGACGGATGACTGCTTGGAACAGATTCAGTTATCATTTACGGAGGCTGTTAGAGTCACACATGATGGACTGCAGGGACATTTTAGCATCATCGCGCTGCTGCAGCACTGATGGCTGATTACCGCCTCAGAAAGGAGGAACAACTACGTGTGATGACATGAAAGCATGTAGTTCATTCAGCTTTAATGGGAATGATTTTGCATTATGTGATGACAGAACGTCTGAAAAGTGAAACTCGTGTTTAATAGTAATAATAATAATAATATTTATATTATTATAAATTATTATAATCTAATTTAGGTAATTAATCATAAATTATTTTACCCATCTCAAGTTCAATTTGAGAGCAGTGGGCTGCCAATTACAGCAGAAAATGGAGCAGACTGGATGGTTTAGGATGGTTAAAGACCTTGCTGAATGGTACAGGAAAGACGTAAGATGAGGCTACTGCTAGGGCTGTGCGATATACTGATACGATATCGCAATATGATATTCACATGAGAGAGAGATGATATTTACACATATTTTTTTGCTTTATTTATTCGTACTAACCCGGCTGCACCTCGACTGACGACAAAAGGGGTCACCTGATTATTTAATAAGGGTGGAAAAAATATCGATACACTGAAATATCGCGATATTTTCATATGCCGATACCATATCAATATTTAAAAACGATTTCATTGTTCTGTCACGAAATCTTGCAGTATTTAGTGAAATCTCATGAGATTTTGTAACTAAACGATGATATCTCATGAGATTTCATTAGTTAAATAGATCGATGCCAGTTTTAAAAAGGGATGAAAATATTTCAGTGTATCGATTATTTTTTCCCATTATACGGGACCCACTAGGGATGCATGATATTGGAATTTTGGCCGATATCCAATATGTCAAATTTTAAAATCTCTTGTGGCCGATAACCGATATCGCTACCGATATCAAAGCTGAAAAATATAAGCAGTCATTGCAAATAGTAGTTTTGTTATTTGTTTCTGACACTTTGAAAAGTAGGGATGGAAAAAGATATCGATACACTGAAATATCACAATATTTTCATATGCCAATATCCAATCTATATTTAAAAACACAGTATTGATCTATTTTACTTTACAAATCTTGCGAGATTTCATCATTCTGTTACAAAATCTCACAATATGACGTGAGTTCTTGTGAGATTTTGAAACAGAATGATGAAATATTGCGAGATTTTGTTAGTAAAATAAATCGATACTGAATTTTTAAATGCCAATATGATATCAGCATATGAAAATATCGCTAAATTTTTGAGAATTCTCACGAAATTTTGTAACAAAATGATGAAATATAGCAAGATTTCATTAGTAAAATAGATCAATACTGTGTTTTTAAATGTCAATATGATATCAGCATATGAAAATATCGCTAAATTTTTTAAAATTCTCACGAAACTTTGTAACAAAACGATGAAATATAGCAAGATTTCATTAGTAAAATAGATCAATACTGTGTTTTTAAATGTCAATATGATATCAGCATATGAAAATATCGCTAAATTTTTTAAAATTCTCACGAAACTTTGTAACAAAATGATGAAATATAGCAAGATTTCATTAGTAAAATAGATCAATACTGTGTTTTTAAATGTCAATATGATATCAGTATATGACAATACGACAATATTTCAGTGTATCGATATTTTTTCCCACCCTTAGAAGTTTAAAAGTCTGTAAAAAAAAAAGAAGTTTTTGAAGAAGAAGAAGTTTTTTAGACTTTAGAAACAGCGGGCTGATCGGTTAAATATCAGCGGGGTGGCCGATGTCCGATAGTCAGTTTTAAGGCCGATATAGGCCGATACAGATATCATGCATCCCTAGGACCCACCATAACCTTATTTAGGATTTTTATGATTTCTTACAAAAGTAAAACTTAAAAATGTCCTCACGAGGCCGAACAACATAACCGCTTAAAGCTTTTTATTCTTGCACCACATCACTTATTGAAAATACTATAATTTAAATGCATGCATCTCGTTCTCTCCATTTCTTGTTCATCCACCTGTAGAATGTCCCGTTCGGTCTGCAGGGACAGGATTAACCATGAACGATACAGCGGACTGTCCTTAAAATCTGGGGAAAATAAGATGTGTGAGCTGCATTTAAAGGAGCTTTCAGATTTGGACATAACCAATTCTTCCGAATCTTCTTCTGACTCCTCGAGTCTTCCTCTCAGTTTTTGGTATATTTGCGTTGCAGTGCTACTAACTGGCCTGGCATTGGTGCTACAGTGGATGCAGACATTTCTGGAAAAGCCTCCATCCTTTTTAAAAAGTAAATTATTTAATTTTGTTGTGAATGTTGCCTTGAATGCGTTTTCTTCAACGCAACTTTTGTTTTAATGGCTCTGACATACTGTAGTTCTTTATGGAAAATAACAGGACTGAGGGATTTCAACACTTACATAATTCTGGCATTTAATACCGTGATTAATTATGAAATGCAGTAATCATGACACCCCCGGTCACAGCTAAATCTAACTGTCTCCCTCCAGATGCGGTGCAGCTTTTAGCTCGGCTGTTTGAGCTTCATGCAGCAATCAGCTCATTTTTTTATTCGTCTTTTCCCTCCGCTGTCAGCAACTTTGTCTTTTATTAAGTAACACTGACTTCCAGAGAGGTTAAACATAAATTATGATAAGCATCTAGAAGCTAATAAGCAGCTGAAGTCATTGCTGGCACAAACTGTCCGTGGTACATTTCTGATGAGTTTGGCCAGGAGAGACGTGGCTGGATGCTGGAATCAATGAACGTACAAACCTAATTCACAAATGACTCATGGCCCAGCCAGCAGCCATTATGCCATCCCAGGAAGACTCCTGGGCAATCTACTTGTAACCACACTGGGTTTTAAGTGTCCGTTTTGACATGAAATGTGAAATCGATAAGTTTCAGCGTACGACAGCTAATGGACCAGAGTGCCATCTGTGCTGAGCTTCCAGAAAATAGAGATGCAACCTGCATCTGTGCAGAAACCGAGGCCGGACTCTGCTTCGTGTCTATGATCTCATACCTGCATGACCCCAACGAGTCAGTGTTTGATTGTCCTCTGCTGCACGCTGAGCACAAGGTTACCAGCGCTGCAGGCAGGTGAAGGACGACGGATCAGCTTTCATCGCTGCCTCATCAGGAGGCCAAATGAAATACACGACTCCGGTACGCCGATGATTGAATATCTCCACCTGCTCATAAGCTGGGCTCAGTCCCACCTGAAAGCAAGATCCACTAGACTGCCAAAAGTAGCGTAATCCTTACTGTGCGTTCAGACCAAGAGCGACTAAAGCTGTAAAATAGCTTTTGTCGCTCATAAAAATAGCTGCTACAAAAAATCTGTTTGCTTTTGTCGCTCAAGTCGCTTATGACATCACGTTCAATTTTGCATGTCCTTTTAAAAGGACCGTATGCTTTTTACCATTAGCAGAGCTTTTGCAGTGATGCTTTTCGTGATTGCTGCCTTGTGCTTTGACAAGTTGTAGCCTGTGATTAAGCAGAAATCCGTCTCCTATTGAAAAACAACGGTCTGGACATAACTGATTAAATTACACCCCAAAACAAAATAATGTTGTAGCTCAGTTAATTACATCATCTTCACTGATCTGCATCTACAGATCTTCACTCATTCATCTCTCACTCTCAAACTAAATGTCAAGACGAGGGACAAAAGGGAAATACGTATTTTTATCCCCGTCAATTATTATTATAACATAGTACTTTCCATATTTATAAATGATATCGTCCCATTCACGTAGCATGCTAGCCGCTCGATTAGCAGGCAAGTGTCGCGTTTGGGGCTCAGACACTATTAGAAACCTGCAAAAAGTTGGGCTTCAGTTGCTTTTTGCAGCCGTAGGAGACGCGGTGTGACTTGCAACACTCAGGCCAAACATTCCAATTGGTTGTCAGGGTTTTACAGCCGAAACGTGTCATAGCCTATTTGCATAAAGTTAAACTATTTTTAACTTTGTTTAGTCGCTCTAATCGCTCAACTTTTGTAGCTCGTCGCTTCTGTCGCTTTTTTCGCTCTTGTCGCTCCTGTCCATTGAAAGTGAATGACTTCCGGCGATTTTACAGCTTTAGTCGCTCTCGGTCTGAACGCACAGTTAGGGTTCAGGATGACGTTGGTCCACCTTTGCAGCTAGAACAGCTTCATCTTCTGGGAATTCTGTCCACAAGGTTTAGGAGTGTTTCTGGGAATCTTTGTCCATCTTCCAGAAGCACATTTGTGAGGTCACACTGATGTTGGACCAGAAGGCCTGGCTCTCAGTCTCCGCTCTGATTCATCCCAAAGGTGTTCTATGTGCGATATACTGATATGATATTTACATGAGAGAGATATGATACACAGATCGTTATATCGCAGTATTAGTTGTGCAAACTTTTGGCTTTATTTTTTCAAAATGACCCAGCTGCACCTCAACTGACTACAAAGGGGTCACCTGATTGTATAATAAGAGTGGGAAAAAATATCAATACACTGAAATATCACAATATTTTCATATGCCGATACCATATCTATATTTAAAAACACAGCATCGAACTATTTTACTAATGAAATCTCACGAGATATCATCATTTCGTTACAAAATCTCATGAGATTTCACAAAATACCGCGAGATTTCATGAAATCTCTTGAGATTTTGTAACAAAATGATGGTATCTCACAAGATTTCATTTGTAAAATAGATTAATACGTTTTTAAGTATAGATGTGGTATCAGCATATGAAAATATTGCGATATTTCAGTGTATCAATATTTTTTCCCATCCCCATTATTTAAACTGGAAGACAATCCTCCCCAAGACTTTCGCAAAGAAATCATAAAAACCAGCAACTATCTTCAATTACTTTGATTTAACAAACATTTCTAACCAGTGTTTTGTCCCACCCCCACACCATAATCCCCCCTCCACCAAGCTTTACACTTGGCACAATGTAGTCAGACAAGTACCGTTGTCTTGGCAACCGCCAAACCCAGACTCCCCCCTCAGATTGTCAGATGGAGAAGCGTGATTGGTCCTCCAGAGAACGCCTCCACTGCTCCAGAGTCCAGTGGCGGCTGCTTTCCACCACTGCATCCACGCTTCGCACTGCACTTGGTGATGTATGGATGGATGCAGCTGGTTGCCATGGAAACCCATTCCATGAAGCTCTCTGTCACTGTTCTCGAGCTGATCTGAAGGCCACATGAAGTGTTTATTTGCAAAAACAGTTAACCACCATTTAGAAAAAACGGAGTTAACTGCTTCTCCAAATAAACTCTTCATTTACTTTTTGAATATTTTCACCAAATTACACTCACATAAAGTCTAAGGTTTGAATGATGTTAAATGGAGATAGGAGGTTTGTACCCGACAGCGACAATGGCAGTTAACTCCATTTTTTCTAAATGGTGGTTAACTGTTTATGCAAATGACCTCTTCAAATACTTTTGGCAATAAAGTGTATATTCAATTAAGATCAGTTTTAGCCAAAAATATCATATTCATCTCTTGTTTTATTGAATTAGTGATGCATTTTAAGTCAGGATATATCATTATAAGCCCAAAGCATCCTTTAGATTCAGCATGATGTCCTGAGATCGCGTCTCTTCCAGCCACGAGTGTGAATGAAGCTGTCCAGTCACGTCTCCTCTCCCCATCTCACATCTACGCAACGACCACATTAACCTTTTTGACAGTGGACGACATTTCCATCTGTTGCCCTGCAGGAAAATGTTCAAAACCTTTTTCAATATTTCATTTCATGCTCACATTAAGCGATAACAGCCCATTCTTCTCTTCATGATCCACAGGAGGAATAAACCACATCTACCACTCTTAGCAGGGCTTATTCACTAAACCCTGACCTTGCTCCTGTACTTCCACGTCCTCTGCATAGATCGGATGTTAAATATGATGCTGTTTGTGCCAAGACATGTAGTTTCAGCCTCAGCTCATTAGTGGAAAGCTCCACTGGGGACTTCTTGTTTTAAAGCACGTTTGCAATATCAATAAGCTGGCTTCTTAAGTTAATAATCGCAAGAGCTCAGATGACTGAATTTTAGACGATTGCTGCCTTTCAGATGCTTGCAGGCGTCCAAAGGCTGCACAAGCAAACATAGTACAGCAAATGCATAATTTATTATGAGCTATAAAAATACTCACGGGTGTCCAAGTAAGTGATACCAGGTCCACGGACCGGCATGGGCAGCTCGGTTTATTATGATAATGCAACAACAGAAATCAATAGTGTACTTGCTCACCCTAACTTTTACCATTTTATAGCTAATTGCTACTCAAACCAACTTTAAACCCTTTTCAGGACCCCAGAAGAGTCAAGGGACAAAGGATGGAAATCAAGGATGCCCCCAAGGGGTGACCAGTGTCCCCCTGAACAAAAAAGCTGGCCACCCCTGCAAAAAAAAAAAAAAAAAAAAAAAAGCTATAAATATAAGCTAATAAAAATAAAATACATAAAAATCTTACACTCAACCTACCATTTTCTGCCATTACTCTTCTGTCAGTCTCCCGTAGGTCTATTACACCTAATTAACTCGCCGTTTCTTTTGCCAAATCATCCAAAAAAATTATGCCAATGGAACAAGTGAAATTTTCTTATAAGATTTCTTGAAATAAAATGCATTTGTCTTAAAACCAGTTTCTATATCTCACTGAAATGTTTCTTTTTAGGTGATTTTGTCTTATTTTGAGTGTGATGAGATATTTTGATTAGAAATCAGAAAAATATAATTGGTTAGATTTGAATTTTTTGCAGTGTATTGTTGAAATTATGGAAGTTTGCTGCAGATAAAGCCTTATATAGAGGCCCATTCATCAGATCTACGACTAATCTAAGTAGTGTCCAAAGGAGTCAGAGTGATGCAGAAATTTTACTGGTGAGTAAATGCACGTGCAAATTCCAGAAATAAGGCCCAGGTTGAAAGAAACAAAAGTCCTATAATAAAAAAGATTCTGCAGGCGCCCCTGATGGAAATTAGCTTTGCTATAATCTTGCATATTCACATTTTATGTTCATTAATATGCACTGTCCCTTTTTAAATAGATAAACTCAAACTCAGAAATGACATTTAGCTGCATTAGAGTTGGTTTGGTCCATTTTGCTTTCACAGAGGTCAGAAAAGTTCTGTTTCCAGCAAGAGGACGGAACGTAGAGGTACCGTAGCCTTTTCATCTTATTGTTTACGGAGCAGGGGGGATTTAGATGGAACAAAACCTTTTGGTTACTTTAATTTTTTTGTCATGTTTGCATCAACAGATGGAAATGAATAGACTCAACTGGAGTGTTCATGTGATTTTACATCCTTATAGCGTTGGAAGGTGCTGGAAATGGAGGGAAACTAGATGATTTCTGCGCTCTTGATCTGCGCAAATGTCACTTTATTGCTGAGCTCTCGGTCCCGTTAGACCTTCACCACAGCAAACAGAACGCAACTCTCATGTCTTTATCTTGCCTCCAGTCCCTTTAAAGGCATCGCTCCACTTCAGTGATGGAATTGAGAAAACACTGGTCAGAAATGTCTGTTAAAGCAAAATAATCCAAGATAGTTGGCCAGCCATTTGTGATTTCTTTGTAGAAGTTTAAATAATCAGGTGACACGTTACTACAGCAACTTCCTTTCCTTTTCGGGGCCAGGGGGTTAGTCGAGGTGCAGCCGGGTCATTACGAAAAAATAAAACAAAAACGTTTGTACAACTAAAATTGCGATATGACAGTAAATGCTAATAAACCTCTCTCGTCATACCGGTATATTGCCCAGCCCCACCCTGAGCAAGGTCATTTATCTAGAGATGGCTTAAAGGATCACTTTTTTTTCAACCTGGACCTTATTTTTTGGAGTTCATACGTGTAAAATTTCTGTATAATTTTGACTCTTTCGGCAGATATTACGCTGAGTCGCCCTTCTGCGTACAGCCATATAACGGGAGAGACGAGGCAGCCTCTATGTAAGACATTATCTGCAACAAAACTCCTTCATTTCCGTACCGTACCGTCTTCCTCCGCTTATCCGGGATGGGGTCGCGGGGGCAGCTGCCTAAGCAGGGAAGCCCAGACTTCCCTCACCCCGGCCACAGCCGCCAGCCCATCCGGGGGAACCCCGAGCCGCTCCCGAGGCCAGCGGGAGAGGTAGTCCCTCAAGTGTGCCTGGTCCCCCCCCGGGTTCTGGGCGGGGTGGGAGGAGCTTGAAACCCTCAACAGGGGGGGGTGTATAAGGGGTATTTACCCGAGCCCTCGCCTCCTCACTTCTCTCCTCTCCTAGGGGGAGGGGCATTTTCTAAGTCTCTCCCCGCCCCTGGGCCTAACCGATCTCATATCTCTAACTGTAAGCGGGGCTCCATCCCCTGGGAGGAACATTTTTCGCTTTTTTTTCTAAAATCTATTTTCACGACATCCCATAGGTAGGGTAGGGGAGGGGAAGGAAGTGGAGAACAAATATGGGGCTTCTTCTGGCTCAACCCTCCAGGAGCAACGAGCAGATCATCACCACGCCCCGCACTATCCCGCTCCATTTTCCCCTCCTTTTCCCTCACTCCGAAAAACACCCGACACCTGGGCCGGGAGGACCTCACTTCCTCACTCCACCCTTTTCCGGGCGAGGACCATGGTCTCGGATTTGGAGGTGCTCCTTCATTTCACCACTGAATAAAGTAGAATGAACGAGTGAAAAAAAAAAAAAAAAAAAAAAAAAAAAAAAAAAGGGAATTTATATATAGATCTTATCGCCACAAACACTGCTCACCAAAATAGCCAAATACATAATCACACACACACTCATACCCAGATATACTCATAGGGAGGCAACTTGGGGGGGAATTTTGGGGTCAAGGTCAAGCCCAAGGGGACTTCGGGGGGGGGGGGGAATCAACCCAACAATCCAACCCTCAAGAGAAAAGATCACAGATCCTCGCCCTCAGCCGCTATTGTCCTATTCGTTAGTTACTTGGAGGTTTTCTCCACACTCGACAGGTCGGCGCGCCTCAGTACAACTGAGAAAGCAGCTCGCTCAACATCACCAAACTGAAAACTTTGAACCTCTGAGCTCACAGGACAATGGTACTCGTTTGTTCGTTCATTCGACTTAAAATATTGGTGAAATGAAGGAGTTTTTGTTGCAGATAATGTCTTATAGAGCGGCTGCCCCGTCTCTCCCATTATATGGATGTACACCAAAGAACGACACAATGTAATATCTTCCGAATGAGTTAAAGTGTTTCAGAAATTTTTCAGGTGAGTAAATGCACATATAAACTCTTAGAAATAAGGTCCAGGATGAAACAAAAGAAAGTTCTCCTTTAAGTGCAGAGCCCGATTTTCCAGTTGGGATTAATAAAGTAAAATTCTAGTTAGTATTTAAGACCATTGGTCCCAATAAGATCTGTGCTTGTAGTAGAAAAAGTCCTATTAATGTAGGATAATCAAGAACACACACACACATGGGTGCACAGATATGGTGGGATCACGTTGCATTTTTCTGCTAGTAAGACACCGGTAAGTGATGATGATGATGATGAGGTGTTTGAGTGCGACATGACTCCGGTTTATCTCTGATTGCATTCGTCGTTCTACAAATTAAGGTTCCTGGATTTGAACCAAGAACAAGACAACAGGAGCGAGATTAGAGATGAAACCATCATCCGTCCTGAGGTGTTTGCTCAGTACGTGCTGCAAAAACTGAATTTTCCTCTTGGAAACGAATGTGAAACAGATGAGACCGGTCCGTGGACGTCAGGCTCTAACAGACCCTTCGCATTAACACTTTTATTACACTTCCTGATGGTGCTGACAGAGAGGGGAGGGGCTCGCTCTGCAAGCTCCGTCTACCCAAACAAAAAACCTTGTTTTTGGCTTTCTCACATGCCAACAGCCGTCAGTAATCACAGTGATGATGTCATGTGGTTTTATTTAGAATTGGCACGGATCTGCGGATGAACATTTAGTTGTTGCAACACATCCTAAATTCACGTTGTCCTTCAGCAGCTTGTAAACTCTGGAAAGTGAGTGTTTTACGGCTTTCTCACGTTTCTCGCCAGCCGTTGTGGCGGCGGAGAGCCGTGTTGTTATAGAGGACCGAGTCCGATGTAACTGAGCTGCAGCCGTTTGGCTTCACGCCACCGACTCGAACCGAATGATGAGTCAAAGCTCGTTAAAATGGGAAACGAAAAGAAAGAAAAATGAGAAATTCTTAGAGAAGGTGGGTAAAAGGCAGGAAGTGGAGAATAGAAGCAGTTTCAGGAGCAAAGTTCACTTTTCCCCCCATCAAATTTAACTTTATTTGTTCCTCTACAATCCCCGTGAGAGTAAAACAGCAGCGTTTTGTGAACCTGCGAGCTAGTCATAGCTTCCATGGATTGTATTAAAGCTGGTTCCCAACCTTGTGACCATCAGCCAGGGAATTTACTGCTTCTCCTTCCAGCCAACAACTGCAGGAGCTGCTGGTCTGTTTCAGCCACAAAGAAGGAACTAATCAGCGAAATCTGCCCGTAGGAATGAAAATAATGCAACAAGGCTGTTGTATTTTAAAAAGGTCAAGTACTTTTTAATGCAGCAATTAGTGACGCTAAATATTCAAAAATAAACATCACAACCACACGAGAGGCTTGATGAAGGGAAAGCTGCTTATCCCCCATTTTGCTTTTTATTTGACTAAAATAGGTTTTAGCTAAAGGTTTTAACACGTGAAACTAATATTTTAATTTTAAAAAGAATAATTTTGTATTTTCTAGTCTGTTCTAGTCACTTCAGCTGGTATCCAGTATGATTATTAGAGCCAACAATCATGTTTGAATGTCTGACTCTGTAAACCCAAACTTCCTCTTCTTCAAAAACTTTTTTTACAGACTTTAAAACTTCTAGGGGTGGGAAAAATATTAATGCAGTGAAATATCACAATATTTTCATATGCTGATATCATATTGACATTAAAAAATGCGGTATCTATCTATTTTACTAACGAAATCTCACGATATTACATCGTTCTGTTATAAAACCTCGCGAGAATTCACAAAAATTTCCCGATATTTTTATTAGCTGAAATCATATTGACATTTAAAAATGCGGTATTGATCTATTTTACTAACGAAATCTCACGATATTTCATCGTTCTGTTACGCGACCTTGCGAGAATTCACAAAAATTTCCAGATATTTTCATTTGCTGATATCATATTGACATTTAAAAAATGCAGTATTATTCTATTTTACTAACAAAATCTCACGATATTTCATCGTTCTGTTATAAAACCTCGCGAGAATTCGCAAAAATTTCCAGATATTTTTTCACTAGCTGATATCATATTGACATTTAAAAATGCAGTATTAATCTATTTTACTAACAAAATCTCACGATATTTCATAGTTCTGTTACGAGACCTCGCGAGAATTCACAAAAATTTCCCGATATTTTCATTTGCTGATATCAAATTGACATTTAAAAATGCAGTATTAATCTATTTTACTAACAAAATCTCACGATATTTCATCGTTCTGTTATAAAACCTCGCGAGAATTCACAAAAATTTCCCGATATTTTCATTTGCTGATATCATATTGACATTTAAAAATGCGGTATTGATCTATTTTACTAACAAAATCTCACGATATTTCATAGTTCTGTTACGCGACCTTGCGAGAATTCACAAAAATTTCCAGATATTTTCATTTGCTGATATCATATTGACATTTAAAAATGCAGTATTAATCTATTTTACTAACAAAATCTCACGATATTTCATCGTTCTGTCACGAGACCTCGCGAGAATTTACAAAAATTTCCCGATATATTCATTTGCTGATATTAAATTGACATTTAAAAATGCGGTATTGATCTATTTTACTAACAAATCTCACAATATTTCATTGTTCTGTTATGAAACCTCGCGAGAATTTACAAAAATTTCCCGATATTTTTTCATTTGCTGATATCATATTGACATTTAAAAATGCAGTATTGATCTATTTTACTAACAAAATCTCACGATATTTCATCGTTCTGTTATAAAACCTCGCGAGAATTCACAAAAAATTCCAGATATTTTCATTTGCTGATATCATATTGGCATTTAAAAATGCAGTATTGATCTATTTTACTAACGAAATCTCACGATATTTCATAGTTCTGTTACGCGACCTCGCGAGAATTCACAAAAAATTCCAGATATTTTCATTTTCTGATATCATATTGGCATTTAAAAATGCGGTATTGATCTATTTTACTAACGAAATCTCACGATATTTCATAGTTCTGTTACGCGACCTCGCGAGAATTCACAAAAATTTCCCGATATTTTCATTTGCTGATATCATATTGACATTTAAAAATGCAGTATTAATCTATTTTACTAACGAAATCTCACGATATTTCATAGTTCTGTTACGCGACCTCGCGAGAATTCTCAAAAATTTCCCGATATTTTCATTTGCTGATATCATATTGACATTTAAAAATGCGGTATTGATCTATTTTACTAACAAATCTCACAATATTTCATTGTTCTGTTATGTAACCTCGCGAGAATTCGCAAAAATTTCCCGGTATTTTTTCATCAGCTGATATCATATTGACATTTAAAAATGCGGTATTGATCTATTTTACTAACAAAATCTCTCGATATTTCATCGTTCTGTTACGAGACCTCGCGAGAATTTACAAAAATTTCCCGATATTTTCATTTGCTGATATCATATTGACATTTAAAATGCAGTATTAATCTATTTTACTAACAAAATCTCACGATATTTCATCGTTCTGTTAAGAGACCTCGCGAGAATTTACAAAAATTTCCCGATATTTTCATATGCTGATCTCATTAACATTTAAAAATGTGGTTTATTAACTTAATCTCTCGATATTTCATTGCTCTGTTATGAAATCTTGCAAGAATTCACAAAATATCGTGAGATTTTGTAACAGAACGATGAAATCTCGCGAGATTTTGTAAGTAAAACAGATCAATACCACGTTTTTAAATATCGATTTGATATTATATGAAAATCTTGCGATATTCCAGTGTATAATATTTTTTTTCCCACCCCAATTTCTCAACGTGTCGGAAACGAATAACAAAACTGCTATTTGCAATGACTGTTTATTTTATCCAGCTTTAATATCGATATCAGTTATTGGCCACATGAGTTTTTGAATATCGGCATATCGGGTATCGGCCAAAATTCCCATATTGTGCTTCCCTAAAAAAAACTTAAATATAAAATTCAGAGTTTTTACACAGAGTTGAGGAAAACATAATGTTATTTATTCCCAGCTGATTTTTCCTGGTGCTCAGCATGTAATAATGTTTATGATTAGTTAAACAAGTTAAACGACATGTCCCATTTAACCATCAGCTGACGACGCCTCATACTAGTCAGAACTGGGGATTGTGCGAAGATCCTGTTTTACAGCATATTTGATGAAGTCTTCATTATTGGCAGTGAAAATTCCAGCAGTCCACATAGCTGCATGTTTGTATGTGAACACAGCCGGATAGCATCACTGAGAATGTCAGTTAGTGTTTTTAGTGCAGGAGAATCCTCAGACGCCTGCATTTAGGTCTTCTGTGTAGTTTTCAGAGAAAAAGTCTTCTGGGATCAGAGTTTCGTATTCTGTGAGCTCTGCAGAGACTCTGCAGGACTTCGGTTTGCTCTCTTCCTGGCTCAGATCCACATCATCCTCTGCTCTGAGTCAAAGATTACGATCCCCTCGGAGTTTTGAACAATTTCCGTCCGTCGTTTTTGGGCGAAATTAACCTCCTTGCCATCTCTGTTGAGGAGCTTGGCTTTGCTGAACAAACCAGGCTGAATGCTGCTTTCTGTCCTCTGTTCTCGCAGCTCTGTGGTCACTCTGGACAGGAACCAGTCCGTAAAGATTCATAAAAGTCTGCTGGTTTTCACAACGACTACAGATATGAGCTGGCTTATAAATACAGTTGTAGTGAACAGGAGTTTGACTTTTATTAAACTATTAAACACTTTTTAAATTGAATTAGAGTGATGAATAATAGGGATGCACGATATTGGAATTTTGGCCGATATCCAATATGCCGACATTTTAAAACTCATGTGGCTGATAACCGATATTGATACCGATATTAAAGCTGAAAAATAAATGATGTAATATTCATTCCTTGTGCAAAATTAGAAAAATAAAAGTCAAACTTAATCAGTTGTTCTAACAAAACTAATAGATTATGTACGTTATATCCTAGAATGATAGAATGACCCGGATTTTCCTCTCCCTATGGAAAAAAAAAAACGATATTTAAACAGGGGATATTTGGTAGGGGTGAGAAAATTATTGATACACTGAAATATTGTAAAATTTTTGTATGCTGATATCATATCGATATTTAATAACGCAGTATTGATATATTTCACTAATGAAATCTCGCGAGATTTTGTCAATATGTTTCGAAATCTCACCAGATTTTGTTGGTAAAATAGATCAATATTGCCTTTTTAAATATCAATTTGAAATCTCTTATGAAAATATCACAATATTTCAGTGTATCGATATTTTTTCCCAGCTCTAATTTTTGGTTATTTACACAAATGACCGCATATAAACATTCTAAAAGAAACTGACTTTAGAAGTTTTAAAGTCTGTAAAAAACATTTTTTGAACGGTTTTTGGGTTTTTTTTTAGACTTTATAAACAGCAGGCTGATAGGTTAAATATCGTTTAAATATTGGTTAAATATTGGTGGCATGGCGGATGTCCAATACTCAGTTTAAAACCGATAGGGAGCAGATTATATTGTGCATCCCTAATAAATAATTACATGAACAAACTGCATCACTTATGTAGTAATGTGCTTTGTAATATGTTTTATGTTTATCCGTAAAGGTTTGGTCTGGTTTTACGTAACAAACAAGCTTAGATGGAGACTGTGTGGATGTCCATCGTCCTGCTGCAGCATCTTAAATACTGGTGCGTCCTTTCACCCCCAGACGGTTCAGGGTGTCCACGGACAGAAAACCTTGTCAGCTTAGAAATGAGGATGAGGAATTAACCTAGAAACTTGTGTAAATCTACTAAACTGACTGGAGGTGGTGTTCTTTTAATAAAACGGCAGCATGCCATCTGAGGGAACTGATGTGACCTGAACCTGAACTTCATGGGTTGCAGGAGGTCTGGTTTTTCCACCTGTTCTTCTGCAACTACCTGACGGGACAAGCAGCGCTTCAGACAGTTGTTGAAGACTGAACACACACACACATTTTAAAGCAGACATGTTTATGGCCTCACTGTTGCAGTTGCAACTGGTTTGGGGTGAAACCCGCCTCTGGTCTGATAGCAGCTGGGTCAGCTGCTGCAAACGTGCAAATCTGCACTGGATTAAGCAGGTTTTTTTCTAACAGGATGGACATTTTACAGCTGGTTTTCCTCCATCACTCCTTGGAATATTTCATATAAGTGGTAAAACTGCCAACAGTTGCAGCTTCATATTGAAGCATACCACAGGCCAGTGCGCTGATCCTCCAGTCTTTATGTTGACTCAGTTCCTGTAAACACTAAAAATTTCCATTACTGCATAGAAATACTATGCAGATGTACTGTAAACAATAATACAGCCCTATTCTGATGGGATAAGTATTATCTAGGGACCACATGTAATAAATAAATTACCCCCCGACGTCTGTTTTTTATGTTGCGCATTCACACGGGACAACTGAAGTCTGAGATTTGACTGAAATTCACAGACATTTAACAGATATGATGTCAAAGCACTGTGTATTGCGCAACACCTGCTCATACGAGCTGCGTTTCCATCAGCAGTCGATGATCATTCAGAGACAAATGTGTTGAAATATCTCACAGACCGTCACTGCCAATGCTTTAAAGCAGGGATGTCCAAATTCCATACATTGGAGGGCCAAAAATGACTCGGGATGGACAGTCGCGGGCCAAAACTAAAATTTGGTGTTTCAGTGTACAAAATCAATATGCTTTTTTTTTTATTATTGTCAAAAATGAAACCTCATAAAAAGTAATGTGGAAAATGAATAACCTTATTTTTTTCTGCCTGAAATTACTGAATATTCAAATAGGCCTTCAAAAACATTTGGTAAAACATAAATTTAAACCTCCATGAGACCAAAAATACATCACAAAGATTATACTCCTTTGAAAACAGCAACTTTCTGCTTGAATATTAGACATGCTACTTTAATTTTTGTGAAAAAAGTACTAATTTTCTGGTATACTTTTACTTTCTCTTGTCAGTGTGTTGCTGTTTTTCATTAACTATCTCTGACATTTGACAATCTTCTCATTGATTCTCTGGTCATGGGCTTCCAGATCTGAGCTGATACATGCCCAGCCATCACCGCGTCTCAAGACGTCTCAACAGATGTGTCTTAAGACATCTGTTGAGACGTCTTGAGACGTCTGTAAGACACGTCTATAGACATGGGTCTTAAGATGTCTTGAGATGTCTTAAGACATCTCAAAAGATGTGTCTTAAGACATCTTGAGAGACAGTGATGGCTGGATATGTGGAAGAACAGGGCCCCCCCTTTCTAACAATGTAATGCAATGGTCATTTGTGATCAACAGGGGAAGTGCAACAATGAATAAATATCAAAAGAACTTTTCACATTGCTTAGAAAATCTAAATTTTGAAAAGAATGACAGTTGGCAGTGGGCCAAAGATAATAGCTCACGGGGGCCAAAGTTGGCCAACTTTGGCCCCGGGCCCCAAATTGGACAGCCCTGCTTTAAAGGATAAGTTTCTTTTTTTTCAACCTTGACCTTATTTCTAGTTATTATATGTGCACTAACTCCCCAGTAACATTACTGTATCACTCTGACTCCTACGTGACATATTTAGATTTTTTCGCGATCAGCGTATGTCCATATAACCGGAGGAAGCGGGGCAGCCATCGGCGCCTCTATATAAGGCATTATCTGCTGCAAAACTCCTTTAATTTCATCAATACTTACTAATGAATGAACAAACGAACGAGTACCGTTGAACTGTGTCAGGTGTGGGCAACGCTCAGTTATGCCAACAGAGGAGGAGCCTTTGTTGCTCATGATTGGAGATTTGAGATCCAGAAGATGCGTCTGATCTAGAAATGGTCCTCCTGGATAAGTCTCACTACGATAGAAGGATTTATCTGCTCTGATCAACCGGACTGTGGTAGAGACTTTTTTGGTTGTCCCCAAACCACTGTAAACTGGAAGTGGTAACCAACCCGGAACGGGCAGCTGTTCCACGTTAACGTGCGTCAAGGGGGGGGCACGGCCAGTAGAGTGTTGAACGACCCCAATAACAAACGAAGGGCAAAACCTGACGTCGCAGTTCAACGGTACTCGTTCATTTGTTCATTTATTAGAAAGCATTGATGAAATTAAAGGAGTTTTGCGGCAGATAACAAAACGCTCCGGGTGCGGACACGGAGACTGGAACGCCCCCTTCTTATTTGCGTGAGCCTCCCCATGCTTGTCAACAACATCCGGGTTACTATCAGGGTTAAACATAGAAACATCCGCTAGCCAGTTGGCAATGTCCGCTGACTATCGTCTTCTCGAAAGTTTCAAAACTAGTAGTAGTAAGAGTATATGACAGGAAGCATAAAGCTACCATTAGTCAGCTAAACAAGTAGCTAAATGAACGTCAATAAATCTTAATAAGTCCGTTCGATTCATGTATAAAACTAGAGGACTTTTTTTAAAATAAACTTTATTGACAGGTGAGCATAGTACAATATTTAAGACAAAAATGGATGAAAACAGGTAACAATCAGGTGGGATGATAATAAAAATAATTAAATAAATAAGCGAGAGCATTATTACACGAGCTAGGATGGAGTTTACAGCATAGAGCTAACGTACCTATTAGTAAGCTAAGAAAAAAAATTAGCTAAATGAACTCCGATATTAACCCTAAGAGAAGACATGATTACCCATTGTCTCAGGAGCAGTAAATGTCTTATGTGACAACGGTCACTGTAAGCAACGCTTTTGTTGTCTTTATTGTCAGTCTATCGTACTGTTTTGTCGCAGCTCCAACGACGCTGCTTCATTACTGTTTGGCCCTATTCATCAACCTAGTTGATTGTTTCGTCACTGCTTCATCGCTGCTTCATCACTGTTCGTCATTGCTTTGCATCGCTTTGATTCATTTCGATCCTTAGTCGCTGTTCCCTGTTTTGTCGCTGCTTCATCACTGCTTCGTCCTCTCATTGATTCGTCAATGCTTTGTTGCTTGTTTCATCACTGTTTCGTCGCCGTTTCGTCACTGATTCAATGATGTTTCATTGCCTTTGCTGTTTCGTCACTGATTCATCGATGCTTAGTCGCTTGTTTCATCGCTGTTTTGTCGTTGCTTCGTCGTTGCTTCGTCAATGTTTTGTCAATGCTTTGTCAATGCTTCGTCGCTTGTTTCATTGCTTCATCTCGCTTCGTTGCTGTTTGGTTGATGCTTCTCGTTGCTGTTTTGTTCTTCTTCGTCACTCCTTCGACGGTGTTTCATCGCTGTTTTGTCGCTTCGTTGCTGTTTCGTCACTGATTCATCCTTCGTGGCTTCTTCATCATGTTTTGTCGTTGCTTGCTCAATGTTTCGTCAATGCTTCATCATTGCTTCGTTGCTTTTTTGCTTCATCTCGTTTCGTTGCTGTTTCGTTGATGCTTCGAAGTTGCTTCATCGCTGTTTTGTTGCTTCTTCGTCACTCCTTCGTCGCTGCTTCATCATTGCTTCGTTGCTGCTCGTCGCTGCTTCGTCGCTGCTTTGTCATTGCTTCGTCAATGCTTCGTCAATGCTTCGTCATTGCTCTGTCGATAGTTCGTAGCTACTTCGTTGCTGTTTTGACACTGATTCATTGATGCTTAGTCATTTGTTTCGTCGCTGTTTTGTCGTTCCTTCATTGCTGCTTCGTCATTGCTTTGTCGATGCTTCGTCGCTGCTTCATCACATCTTTTTCGCTGTTTCGTCGGTGCTTTATCGCTACTTCATCACTTTACAAAATGTAAGTTAGAATTGTAGAACACCTCTCCAAAAGCTTGGGGTGGAATTTATTAGTCTATGTTGTGATAACTTGACTCGTACTGTAGCAGCTGAAAAAGTCCTGAAAATGTCCTGGAAAAATCCTGGAAAACAACTAAAAGAAAAGAATGGAAACGCTGAGGTTGCGGAGCCCTGTTGTATAACATGACTCCATCCAGTGTATCTGAAAGCTGAACAGTTTAGTTCTGGCACAGCATTCATCATCTGACACACGGTCACATTTTCAGTCATGGTTTCACCTTAATAGTGTAACTCAATAGTTCAACTTCAGATTCAGAAGATGACTTTTTAAACATCCTGTTTACCACACACGCACATGACTATCTAAGATCACATCTAGAGAGCAGATGTGACATTTTACCGCTTTTATTCACACTGGAGTTACTTTTAGTGAACGATCATGTACTGGACCACCAGCTAGTTATGGCCTTCTAGGAGTCAATACTTAGATCGTGATGTAGATGTTACCTGCATGGCCATTCAGATATGAATCTAGCATGTTTGTCTTTATTCAGTGAGGATGGAGATGTTTTCATACGTTGCTAATAAGAAAATGCAGCTTGACTTAAAAACCAAAGTTGTAAAGGAGGACATAACTATGTTTTACATTTAAAGAACGTTAATTGAGATTGGATGTGTTGCCAGGGCAACATTAGCAAGCAGCCATGTCTTGATCAAGAATCAGACAGCGAAGCGTAACTGTGGGAGTCAAACTCAGCACAAAGGGAATGTGAGTGTGTGTTTATCTGATCAGAAGCTGCGGTGGATGACATGATGGTTGGTTTATCAACAGGATGTCGGATGAGATGTGGCTGCATCTCATCCGTCATCTCGCAGCGGGGTGTTAAAAGCGAGGTTCGACCTTTGCTCACTCTTTCTTTCCTCTCACAGATCCGAGTGTACATCAACTCTACGGGGGCGGAGTCCCATCCCATGGACCTGATCGCCCTCCGCTTCATCTCCATCAACTCCATCATCGACCCCTGGGTCTTCATCCTCCTCTCCCCCAGCATGCTGCACTTCTTCTGGTTCTCTCTGTGCCGGGCCCCCCTGGGGACCTCCAGAGGTTCTGTGTTTAAATCAACTCTGGTCAAAGAGAACTCTGCAAACCTGGAACTGTCCGGCCCGACGTGCACTGAACATTACATCTCTACGGCGGCCGTATGACCGCGGCGACGTGTTGTTGTTGTTTATATTTATTGGACGCGCAGCTGGAATGTGTTTTCTCCTGCAGGGTCTCGTGAGCTGCAGAGATTTGATGGGAGGCAACGTCTCTCCCATGAGGTTGATGTTTATTTCTGGATCTTTCCATTAGATAAGTTACCATCTAACTGATAAGAATCAATGAAAAACAGTCACTTCCATCAACTCTGACCATTTCAGCTCAGTTTAGAGGCAAACAGATGGAGACTGTTGTGTTCATCATTAAGGCTCAGCATGTCTTCGTTGCTGCGATGACTTCACGTCATCTGGTTCAGATAAACTGCCAAAGCCTTTCTGTTTGCATCGTTTGTTCCAGAAAACACTGAAGTATCTATAAAAACCCAGAAATGTAGCGATAACGGGTGACAGCTCTATGAAACATGTCCGCTCATCGTTAAAGACGCATGAAATCCACGTGAGGATGAATGAAACGAGGACCCGAGGTCCTCCGGATTATCGGGAGGTTGGGAGGAAATCCAGCTTTGTCAAGCACGACGTGGAGAGGACAAGAGGACAACTGCGCCGTGATTGGACTAAACCAACACCGAGTCGAGTTTCTGCTTGTGTAAACGCTCCGTTTGAGCACTTTAGGGGTCCTGAAGGCCTCTGGTGGAGACGTCAGAGGGGACGAAGCCTGGAGAGACGTAGAGTTTCACTCAGGGAGGGAGTGACAAACAAACATGTTCATACTGACGCTCATTTCATTTTATTTATCGACTCAACAGGTAAACTTCAGGATGTGATGATGTTTCATTAAGACGTTGATGTGGCTGCAGATGTTGCTTCAGTGTTGGGCAGCTGTGGCTCGGGGGGGGGGGTGGGGTGGGTGGGGGGGGGGGGGGCAGGATTGGTGGATCCAGTCACTGCTCTGCAAAGCAGTGGTCAGGAAGCCTTGGTTAAAGGGCTAGACCACCACTCCAGTTTGATCCTCAGTCCTTTGAATGTGCCCAGCTGGCATCTCAACGTTGTGTCAACGTTGAATTAGTGTCGGTTTCACGTTGAATAACCGTTGGATTTTGTTTCGATTTTGCAAATCTAACCAACATTGAAATAATGATCATTTCAACGTCCCGACGTTGATTCAACATTGATTTCAGTTTCCATTTTGCAAATCAACATTGTTTGAACGTTGGAATGACGTTATTTTTCAACTGTTATATTTTATATGGATGTCCGATACCATCGGCCGATATTTGCGTTAAAATATGATATCAGAAAATATCAGTATTGGTTTTTTGTTAGTAAAATCTCGCAAGATTTTGTTACGGAACAACAAAGTCTTGCAAGATCTTGTTCCATTAGCATTGGTGCAGCATGTATAAAAGTCCCTGTTATTGCGAAAGAACTTCATTTCCCAGCATTCCTTTCAGAGTCATGTGACTACAATGCAGCTGCTGCTGCTACAGACTGACTTGCTTTGAAGCTGCTGTTTTAAGTTGTTGGTTAAGTTACCAAGTTGTCAGAAACATTATAATAAGTAGTGTTGGGCAAAAATATCGATACACTGAAGTATTGCCATATTTTCATACGCAGATTTAATATTGATATTTAAAAACGCAATACTAGTTTACTAACAAAATCTTGCTAGATTTCATCGTTCTCTTACTAAATCTCACAAGATTTCACGAAAAAACCTGAGATTTTGGGACAGAATGACGAAATCTCGTGAGATTTCCTTAGTAAAATAGATCGATCCTGCGTTTTTAAATATGGATTTGATATCAGCAGATGAAAATAGTGCGATATTTCAGTATCAATATTTTTCCCAGCCCTAATAGTTAGCCACATGTTGGCTAATACCTGCTAGTATCTAAATTCATGTCCAAAATAAACTCCTCTGGGTGAGTTAAGGAGATTTTGGAATTTTTGCTCTTAGAGCAGAATATAGTTTTATTTCTCAAAATATAGAGATACAACCTCACAGTTCTCTGCATATATCGGTACATACCGGATTGGAATTTAAGAGTTGAACAGTATCGGATATTGGTAAAAAAAGAAAAAAAAAAAAAAAGCCAATATCGAATACCCCTAATAGTTTAGCAAATTCTTTTTCAGAAATGGTTGTAAAAATTATTTTGATTAGACATACAACTAAAAACCTGTTAGTATTTCAAATTTGAATCGATGGTGGGTCAAAAACACCATTTTAACCATTCAGGGGCGGAGCTACGGTGTGCCCAATCACTGGCCACCCCGTAGCTCCACCCCCTCGCTTTAACCGGGCAACACTCAAGCAGTTACAGAGACCCCAAGCTGCTTCCAAACCACTTTTCCTTCTTATTTTACACACTAGCTACCCCATACAGTTGGATAATATATATATATATATATATATATATATATATAATATATATATATATATATATATACACATGCGCTTTGAGGTATCTACTTATGGTCACCCCAGTGAAACATTTCTGGCTCCGCCACGGCAACCATTGTGTATTAAACATTGTTTTGACTGAATTAATGTCCATTCATCACCTGACGTTATTTCAACCACATTTAAATATTTAAAGTCCGTCGAATGCCAGCTGGGTGCTTATCTTTTACACCTCTGCTCAAACATTGCATCCATAATATCACTAGTTTCTGCAACTACAAGGTGTATTTAAGTACTTTGAAGTAATTGTAAAGCAACCAATGGGGGAACCTCTGGTTTAAAAAGGTTATAACAAAAGGTCCTTGAGGGTCGGCATTCTGCAGGTATTAGGATCAATGGGTAATTAGTAGGGATGTGCAATATTGGAATTTTGGCGATATCTGATATGCCGATATTTTAAAACTTATGTGGCCGATAACTAATATTGATACCAATATTAAAGCTGAAAAAAATAAGCAGTCATTGCAAATAGCAGTTTTATTATCCGTTTCTGACACTTTGAAAAATAGAGGTGGGAAAAAATATCGATATACTGAAATAAATATTTTCAAATGCCAATATCAAATCAATGTTTAAAAATTTGGAATCAATCTATTTTACTTACAACTCTTATGAGATTTCATCGCTCTGTTACAAAATCTCAGGATATTTCGTAAATTCTTGCGAGAGTTCGTAACAGAACGATGAAATATCAATAAATAAAAATAAATTTTTCGCCCTGCCAAGGCAACCCAAAGGCTTAGCAATATTTCGTTAGTAAAACAGATCGATGCCGCATTTTTAAATGTCAATATGATATCGGCATATGAAAATATTGCAAAATTTTTGTGTATTCTTGCGAGAGTTCGTAACAGAACGATGAAATATCGCAATATTTCATTTGTAAAACAGATCGATGCCGCATTTTTAAATGTCAATATGATATCGGCATATGAAAATATTGCAACATTTTTGTGTATTCTCGCGAGAGTTCGTAACAGAACGATGAAATATCGCAATATTTCTTTAGTAAAACAGATCGATGCCACATTTTTAAATGTCAATATGATATCGGCATATGAAAATATTGCAAAATTTTTGTGTATTCTTGCGAGAGTTCGTAACAGAACGATGAAATATCGCAATATTTCATTTGTAAAACAGATCGATGCCGATTTTAAATGTCAATATGATAGGCATATGAAAATATTGAACATTTTTGTGTATTCTGGAGTTCGTAAAGAACGATGAAATATGCAATATTTTTTAGTAAAACAGATCGATGCCACATGTTTAAATGTAATATGATATAGCATATGAAAATATTGCAACATTTTTGTGTATTTGGAGAGTTCGTAAAGAATGATGAAATATCGCAATATTTTTTAGTAAAACAGATCGATGCCACATGTTTAAATGTCAATATGATATAGCATATGAAAATATTGCGAAATTTTTGTGAATTCTGCGAGTTTTCGTAACAGAACGATGAAATATCGCAATATTTTTTAGTAAAACAGATCGATGCCGCATTTTAAATGTCAATATGATATAGATATGAAAATATTGCGAAATTTTTGTGTTTTCGGAGAGTTCGTAACAGAACGATGAAATATCGCAATATTTTAGTAAAACAGATCGATGCCGCATGTTTAAATGTCAATATGATATAGCATAGAAAATATTGAACATTTTTGTGTATTCTGCGAGAGTTCGTAACAGAATGATGAAATAGAATATTTTTAGTAAAACAGATCGATGCCACAGTTTAAATGTAATATGATTAGATATGAAAATATTGGAAATTGTGAATTCTCGGAGTTTTCGTAACAGAACGATGAAATATCGCAATATTTCTTTAGTAAAACAGATCGATGCCGCATTTTTAAATGTCAATATGATATCAGCATATGAAAATATTGCGAAATTTTTGTGTATTCTCGCGAGAGTTCGTAACAGAACGATGAAATATCGCAATATTTCTTTAGTAAAACAGATCGATGCCGCATTTTTAAATGTCAATATGATATCAGCATATGAAAATATTGCGAAATTTTGGTGAATTCTCGCGAGTTTTCGTAACAGAACGATGAAACATCACGAGATTTCGACTTTAGAAACAGCGGGCCGATCGGTTAAGTATTCGATGTGTTCGATACTCAGTTTGAAGGTCGTTATAGGCCGATACCGATAGGGGGCCGATTATATCGTGCATCCCTAGTAACTATGTTGCCCATGCTTGCCTTACATCTTAGGATTCGGACCTGAGCTTTACCTAATTATCAGGCCAGCATCTCACATGGCAGCTTCACGGCTTTCGTGTGCGTGAATTTGCAAATGAGAAACATTGCAAAGCGCTTTGAACTGCAGAGCATTAACCATTATTCAGAGTATAAATGTATGCACTTGATGAGCCAAATTACTGCAGATGGCGTCAGCAGCTGATCATATAAACCATATAGTTCATTATCAAAGCATTTACTCCATGTTATTTTCCTTTTTTGAATGAATAAGCTTCACTCTGCAGCTGAAATTTAAACAGAATTGTGGCAATTATGCAACAAGAGACTCTTTTATGCAGCATTATTCACTGGAACAGCATGAAGTAAACATTATGTGACAGTAACCCCTTAAAAGGTCCACAATTTGCTTTATAAACTGGTTTTATTAGACCAGGTTTTTAGAACTCTGTCGCTATTTCCATTCTGAATATTTTGATGCACTTGGTTGAAAATTATTTGGAAAAACTATGAAAAAACATACTTTGAAACAAAAGGGCCTTTTAAAATGTGTCAGTTTCACAAGGGACCATGTTAAACGTCTCAGATGGCACCGAAGATTTCGTTTTAAATTAGAGCCCAGATGGAAAATTACAGACTGAAAATTAAATCCTCACACCAACCGAAAAAGTTTTGGGTTGATTTCAGATGCAGTAATGAAAAATAATTCCCCTTCTGCATCGCACGGTAACGCCACCATGAAGCCAGTTTCCTGGCGACAGCTGGGACTTTTCCCCACTTTCTTCTTGCTTTTGCACACTGGTGAAAGCTGAAGTGTTGCGTTCTACCAGGTCGGATTACATAACACTAATTTCCGAAGCTCTTTTTTAAAAAATAATTACACAGGGCTCGAGGTCTGGCCGTAAAAGGAGCTTCAACAGATTTCTGAAGGATGTCTGCTCATAAATCTCTCCATGAAAAAAGAAACTGAACAAAAACACCAACTGGAATAACTGGTATTACGTAAAAACGGGGACCCAGATTTAATTGCAGCAGTCTGGTGCTGAAGCGCTGCGTCACGTCGGAGGATGCAGAGCGCTCGTTGCACCGTGAGAGTTGCAGTTTGCCGCCTGGTTTACCACAGTGGCTTCTGCTTCCTGTTGATGTTGTGTGTAAGATGCTTGGGAGTTGTGTGTCTGTGATTCGTGCTGCCTTTAACGTGAGCATGGTGTCGTGTTTGGAGTGTGTGTGGACGTTTGGGACGGACGGACGGACGGAAAGCTGCCTACCTGGATGTCTCTTCAAGTACTGTACGTGAAACTGAATGCACTGAGCGCACAAGTGTGTGTATGTCTTCTGGCTTGTGTAAATAAACATCTCATCAGCCAAATATTTTGTTCAACCTCCTCTATAACCTTACACACTCACACAAACACACTCATCCTTGCTTTTCTATCTCTGGGGGTCCCGTCCTTCACAGTTTATCCCCTAAACTAAATGTCTGACTTTAGCTTGTTTTTTCTTTTCTTATACACTCACCTTAACTTAAACATGATCATTGAAACAGATTTTGTTTAATAAAGATTAAAAAAAAAAAGAATTCAACAATTTGGTCCCCACAATCCAGTCTATACCAGCATGTCATGGGCCCCACAAATGCATGAAAACAAGAACAAACACACATGTTGAAGATGGGTTCCAGATGTGGAGAAGAGTGTCTTCATATAAAGTTTTTTTTTTTTTCTAAGGCTGCACGTTAGCTTTGAAGAATGTTGCCTTGTTCAATTAAGCTGCTTTGCTCAAGAGTTTATTCATATTTTATTTTTTTATTTTTTTTAAATTAGACATCACTTCCTAATATAACGGGTTTAAACTATCAGCCCTTTAATAAATGAAGTATCTGAGAACTACTGCATCACCATGTGGAAAAAACTTTGGTCAAAACCCTGTTGTATAAATCTGAGACTGGTCTTCTGCCCCCTAGTGGATACTTTCTGCACTACAATAACTGACGCGTTACACGGTAATAATGCTACATGTATGGAAAATTTGTTTGTTTTCTTTTATTTAATTTTGCTACCGGGTAAATGAACGGCCTCAGATGAAGAAACTGGTGATTTATCATCATCATCATAAACTTTATTAAGGACACACATAGATCCATAGCAATAAAAAAAGAATAATAATAATATAATTTACTTTGTTATTTATTATGAATCGATTTTTGGGTCAGGGTTTAAAGTGTTTATCCACCATTTGGCAATTTTATTGAATTAAAAAAAAAAGTTTTTTAACTTGGAGCACCTTTTTAGCATATTAGCTGTAAAAGCGCCACATAAATTTCACAATTCTTTATTTTATGTTGCACAAGAAGACTGCATGTTGTTAAATTTTACATCAGAAAAACATCCAGGGCTGAAATTTGGGTTGTTGCATGTAAATGGAATAACTTTTTCAAAGACCAAAACATCCGACTTGATAGTACGGAAAAAAATTCTGAGAAAAACGTCACAATTCTGACATTTTTCTCGGGATTCTGACTTTTTCAGAAATTAAAAAAAAAAATTCTGACTTTTTTCTCTGAATTTTGGCACAACCAAATAACTGTGTTACCTTCAGTAGTTTTGAAAATAAATTTAACATAAAAAACAACCTAAAGAAATGTGACATCACTCTGTATGTGTAGGTGTTTTCTGTAATGCTCAAAAAGACTTTTACACCTGTTTACAGGTGTTTTCGTCCACATTTCACAGGAAAGGTGCTCTAATCTGTCTGGGCCAGTTTTGATTAATTGTTTTATTAAGTTATTATTTCCTATCACAAATTAAAATCAATATTTTGTTTCACTAAATTATAATTTTGTAAATTTTTATATATCATTAATTTGTTCAGTTTCTTGTTATTTGAATTATTATTGTGAATTTAGCCTTTTCTTTAATTGGAGGGTGTCAATAATATTGAGCACGACTGTAAATGTTAAATCTGTTTTTTTGCTGTTTTTTTTCCTTTATACTCAATAATGAAAGCCATTTTAAACAACTTTTATTGTTGCCCACTTGTTTTCCAGACAGTTTAAATAATAAGGGTGGGAAAAAATATTATTAATACACTGAAATATCACTATATTTTCATATGCCGATACCATATCTATGTTTAAAAACATGGTATTGATCTATTTTACTAATGAAATCTCGTGAGATATCATCGTTTTGTTATGAAATCTCATGAGATTTTATGAAACACCGCGAGATTGCATCATTATGTTACAAAATCTCACGGTATTTCATGAAATCTCATGAGATTTCGTAACAAAATGATATCTCGTGAGATTTTATTCGTAAAAAAGATACGATACCGGATTTTTAAACATAGCTTTGGTATCGGCTAGGCTGTGGAAAAATATTGATACTCCAAAATATTGCGATATTTTCATATGCTGATATACTGATATTTTAAAATGCGGTTTCTATCTATTTTACTGATGAAATCTTGCGAGATTTCAATGTTCGGTCTCGTAATCTCGTGGGTTTTTGTGAAGTCTTGTGAGAATTTATTGGTAAAATAGATCAATATCGCATTTTTGAATATCTTTATGAAATCTGCACATGAAAATATTGCGATATTTCAATGTATCGATATTTTTTCCCACCCTTATTAAATAATCAGGTGACCCCTTTGTAGTCAGTCGAGGTGCAGCCGGGTCATTACGAAAAAATAAAGCAAAAAAAATTTAGACAGCTAATACAACAATATCCCAGAAATATATATATATATATATATATATATATATAACAATATGTGTAAATATCATATCTCTTTCATGTAAATATCATATTGCAATATCATATCAGTATTTTGCACAGCCCTATTCCTCCTCCCCTCTTTCTCCTCCTCCTCATCAGCCGGTGAACGTGAGATAATTTAATTCATCAGGAGTTATGATGCCGGCCTGCAGACGTTAGATGCCACCACCCCTTCGTGTGCCCATCTGTCTAATCTCACTTCTTTCAAGCCGTCCTGCTAATCAATCTTTCACCTCCCCCCTTTTTCCTTTCATCTTTCAGTCTGGCAGCAATGAGCTAAGAGCCCTCTTGGCATGGGGAACCGGTCTGAGCCAGTTGATGGACGCATGTTTGTGCTACAGCTCAAACTGATAGCGAAGCAGGAGCTACCACCAGGTCTATGATTTAGATATTACTGAATTTCATTTCATAAATCTCCTCCTTATGTTTAAACAAGGACGTAATATTATCTTGCGTGCACACTGATGCAGATTAAAGGCGACAGAAATGCATGTTTCCTGCTATTTCAGGACTTCCTGCATCTTTCCGACCTCTTCAGTTGAGTCATGGGCCTATGACTGCAATGTAAACAAAAAGTATCATTGAGGATTTGTCTCAGCCTGCAGTCTTGCTTCCTCTGAGGCTCTTTTGTCAGCACAAACCCTGGATTTTGACTTCAGGATCACGTTTCTGTGCTTTAACTTCCAGATCAGTCTCTGATCACACCTCAGTCCATTTCTAATCCTCATGATCGTGTTAAACGAGTCCAACCACCAAATTTCAACACAAAATCAGCTTTTCTGTAATATCTTCCCATCTCCATTCTCATTTAGAAGATGACAAGATACAACAAAAAAAATCCCTTTGAAATATAAATTGGAGGTCCCACCCTCTACAATGGCAAACTTTTTTTGGCGTTGTAAACAATGGCAAACTATTCTGGGACCATCTTAAACCATTCTGGGACCGATTTAAATCATGGGGAGAAATTAAGCCAGTCTGGGACAAACTTCAAAAAAAAAAGAAAAAAAGGGAGAAAAAAACCATTCTGGGGAAAGTTTAAACCATTCTGGGGACAAACTTAACCACTCTGGGACTAATTGAAACCATTCTGGGACAAACTTAAACCATTCTAGGGCTAATTTAGACCATTCTGGGACAGATTTAAACCATTGGGAAAATTAAAAATTTGGGAAAAATAAAAAAAATTGGGGAAAAAAAAAAAATTATGGGAAAAATAGAAACTATGGGATAATAAAAAAAATCATCCTGGGACAAACTTAAACCATTCTGGGACTAAACTTAAACCATTCTGGGGCAAACTTAACCATTCGGGCCAATTTAGACATTCTGGGACTAAAAAATAGGAAAAACTTAGACCATTCTGGGATAATCATATTAAACCATTCTGGGACAAACTTAAACCATTCTGGGACAGATTAAATCATTGGGACATTTGGGAAAATAAAAACAAAATGGGACTAATAAAAACACCTGTGACAAATTTAAACCATTTTGGGATAAACTTAAACCATTCTGGGGAAAGTTTAAACCATTCTGGGACAAACTGAAACCATTCTGGGACAAACTTAAACCATTCTAGGGCTAATTTAAACCATTCTGGGACAGAAATTTAAACCATTCTGGGACAAACTTAAACCATTCTGGGGAAAAAAAAAAAAAGAAAAAAAAAAAAAAAAAAAAAAAATAAAAAAAAATGAAAAAAAAAAAAACAAAAAGAAAAAAAAAAAAAAAAAAATCAAAAGAAAAAAAAAAAAAAACAGTATTAACAGACTTTTGGAGTGTGTTTGAATTATAGGGTCCCCAGGAACCCCCAGAATTTGTATGTGGGATTGACCTCAGAGGGACGAATTAAGAAAAGAACCGTCATTTCTTCAAAATAATGACTGTCACCAGTATTATGGCAATCACCAGGAAATATTTAAAAGTGTTGCTCCAACAACCAGTCAGTGGATGGACATCATGAAAGACATCTTTGCTGTGGAGAAAATCACCTTTTATCTGCAACTCAAGGCAGATGACTGACCAAATCTGGAACAGATGCACGATTCCCACTCAGTCATATGAAAAGTTTTCTCCCCGTTACTGTTTCTCATGTCTGGTTTTGCTTTTTCTTGTTCATGTTAATTATTAATACTGAATAAACAGTGTTTAAAACCAGTGATGTCCTCAGTCTAAGACACATTAGGTAGCCTGCAGCACCTTGAGTCGAACTTCATGTAGGTATGTAATGTGATAGATCAGGTCGAGAGGACTGGTTTATGCCATTTCCCCTGTAATTACCCATAATTTCCTTTATATCCTGTGTGAGTTCCCTTGTTGCATTACGAAATAATTATCATCCAGCCAGCTCACCAGACATCGAGAACTCATTACCTTAACTTAGTTAATCCTAATTAGTTGCTAATAAAGCCTGTCTGGTCCCATTCTGATCTCGTCAGAAGAAGGAGGAAGTTCACATGTGATGGTTTGAATTTGAGAACATGCAAAATATCAAACATAACAAATGGTGATAATGATCTAACTTCTTGTGAGCTTTTCCACTACAGAGAGAAAAATTAAGATGCAAGAAGGTGCCAACGTAATGGTGCGAAACGTTGATTCTAGTTTAGCTGTGAACTGGAAACCCTGCAGGAAGTAAGTCTTGATCTGATGGCGAGGTCTGCATCGTGGGGAAACACCTCCAGGGAAATGAGGGGATGGTAATTTTCCATATCTGGGACTGAGGAAACAATCTGATATTTAGTTTAAAATGAAGGTGTTCCAGCTCATTCACCATTTTTGGTTGGTTATCTTTTAATACCACATACAGTGAATACGGAAAGTATTAATTAAACTGATTGGACGTGATTAGGAAAGACACACACCTGTCTATATAAGAGCTTCCAGCTCACAGTGCATGTCAGAGCAAATGAGGATCATGAGGTGGAAGGAACTGTCCAAGGAGCTCAGAGACAGAATTGTGGTGAGACACAGATCTGGACAAGGTTACAAAAGAGTTTCTGCAGCACTAAAGGTTCCTAAGAGCACGGTGGCCTCCATAGTCCTTACATGGAAGAAGTTTGGGACGACCAGAACTCTTCCTAGACCCGGCCGTCCAGCCAAACTGAGCAATGGTGGGAGAAGAGCCTTGGTGAGAGAGTAAAGAAGAAGCCAAAGATCACTGTGGCTGAGCTCCAGAGATGCAGTAGGGAGATGGAGAAAGTTCCACAAAGTCAGTATCACTGCAGCCTCCACCAGTCGGGGCTTTATGGCAGAGTGGCCCGATGGAAGCCTCTCCTCAGTGCAGACATATGAAAGCCCGCATAGAGTTTGCCAAAAACACATGAAGGACTCCCAGACTGAGAGAAATAAGATTCTCTGGTCTGATGAGACCAAGATTGAACTTTTTGGAGTTAATTCTAAGCGGTATGTGTGGAGAAAACCAGGCACTGCTCATCACCTGCCCAATACCATCCCAACAGTGAAGCACGGTGGTGGCAGCATCATGGTATGGGGGTGTTTTTCAGCTGCAGGGACAGGACGACTGGTTGCAGTTGAAGGAAAGATGAATGCGGCCAAGTACAGAGATCCTGGAAGAAAAGCTCTTCCAGAGTTCAGGAGCTCAGACTGGGCCGAAGGTTCACCTTCCAACAAGACAATGACCCTCACACACAGCTGAAATAACAAAGGAGTGGATCAGAACCACTCTGGACCATTCTGGACCGGCCCAGCCAGAACCCCGACTTAAACCCAACTGAGCATCTCTGAGAGACCTGAAAATGGCTGAACACCACCGTTCACCATCCAACCTGACAGAACTGGAGAGGATCTGCAAGAAGAACCAGAAGATCCCAAATCCAGGTGTGGAACACGTGTTGCATCATTCCCAAGAAGACTCATGGCTGTACCAGCTCAGAAGTACTTCTACTCAGTACTGAGAAAAGTACTCAATACTTATGACCATGTCATATTTCACTTTTTCTTTTTTTAATAAATTTGCAAAAGATTTCTACATTTCTTTTTTTTTCTGTCTAGATGGGTGCTGAGTGACATTAATGAGAAATAAAATGAACATTTTTTTTATTTATTTTGGCAAATGGCTGCAATGAAACAAAGAGTGAAGTTTAAAGGGGTCTGAATAGTTTCCGTACCTGCTGTAAGTGAATCTGGCTGCTTGGAAGCTGAATACAAACAGAAATCTGGGAATGGTTGAAGATTTTTGTGATATTGCATAATTTTGGACAAAAACATATTAGTGAATTTTTCACTGAGACGATTTTATAAAGTAGCTGAAACAGCAAAAGTGATGGTTAATGTGGTAGAAACACACAGAAGTTGCCATAGAAACGTCTTCTTTCTGGGTAAAGTTTCACTATTAGTCAGCCAAAGTTCTTCCGTGGCCGGTTTTATTTAGCGCTGAGTGCATTTCAAGTCTCAAACTGGTTTCTAAACTGGAGGGAAAAACAGTTTCGTCATTACTCATGCAGATATTAGTCAGTCAGGTTTCACTTCCACCTTCACTTGTGAGCAAATTTCCATCTGCAGTTCTGAGAAAGCAAATGTGAAAGAAGTGATCTTCCCTCGGTGTTTGTGTCATTGTTTCACAAATAGTTAAAAAAGGAAAGGAAATGACATCTTTTCCTTTATCCAGTGGGTATGTGAGACTGTGTCATTAATTATTTACCAGAGATTCAGACAAACTGAGGCGGTAAGTAAAAGTTAAAGTTCACTCAATGATTCAGCAGCTGCTCCAAACTGCAGAGACATTAAGTCATTTTAGTCTGGATTTCAGGGTGCGTTCACAATCTGCACTGCAAAAAAAGTCTCTAACCAAGTCTTAGATTCTTATATTCAGCAAAAACTGTCTTAACTATCTCAATTTGAGAGTAAAATACTTAACAAGACTAGAATATGTGAGATTATTAATCTAGTTTTGAGAGAAAATGTCTTTTATTTCTTACTTAGTAAGTGAATCTTAAAATTGGATATTTTATTTGCATATGAAGGTAAATTGTCTCACTAAGGGCTGCATTTATCAATATCCAAGTTTGCGTGTAGTAATTTGTCTACGCAATCTGGAATTTTGCGCGAAGGGCTGAACCATAGTTTGCGAGTGATTTACTTAATATTTTAAAATAAGTATGATAATTTTTTTTTTTTTTTAAATGATAGAACAGGTATCTGTGCAGAGTCTCAGAAGTGTCCAGTTTATGAGGACATGGATCAGGAGTTGCTGAACAAATGAAAGTGTCTGCAGCTCCGACATGGTCTCTATTACGCACGAGTTGTGCACTTTGGCACAATGCTAACGGCTTCAGAGCTCGCGTTGCCCGGTGATCCTGTGATCCTGTCCAGGTGCTAAAATCCAAGTTAAAACGTGACGTTGGCGAAACGGGAAATAAAAAAACACAGTTAATGCAGTTTTTGTTCTCAGTAAACTCCACAGTGGCTGCAAACGTTCATTTATCCAGAATATTTTACACCCGTGTTAAATTGTGGTTTGCTGTGGTGATTTTTATTGAATCGACAATGAGAACTAAATACGTTGCCCTCACTGCTCATGAAAAATGATTTTGGATCAGATGTGTGCGTGTCCGGGATTGTCCCTTTTGTGCACAAATCTGCAAGTTGCACCTGCTTTTCAGACGTACTGAAAAAGACGCAAAAAAACAGCAATGCAATGTGTCCCACGGTTGATAAATCACCTTGTCAGTGTTAAATGAATATATTTACATTTTTTTCCTCTAATTACACACACTTTTGCGTGTAAATGCTCCGTATTGCATATTCATTGCAGATGAATAAGTACTAAATGGATAAGAGGCGCTATTAAGCACGTTTTAAAGAACAAACCCTTTTAGCTGTTTATAGATCAGTTTGTACATTTTTTAGCATGTGCAGTGAGATAGCTCACGTTTTTCGCAAACCTTTGACAGGTCCGGCCCTAAGACAGGGTTTCAGATCACTTTCTGTCTTTTGCTCCCAACCTAGCTGTAAAAACTTGTTTTATCAGTTCACACACACACAAGTTTCTTGTAATAAGAAAAAATATCTAGATGTTAAACAAGTGGAAACTTGCTTAAAACAAGCTGAAAAACTCATTTCAAGTTTCTTATTCAAGAAATATTCCACCCACAGAATGATGTAACTTTATCTTCCACTTCCCCTCATGGTGAGAAAGACTCAGCAGCACTTTTTAATATCTCAAATGCAGCCGGCGATCAGGAAGGCTTCTTGTTTCCCCCCAACTTTCATATAATGGAGTTCGCCGGGGTCCGAGCCAAAAAGGTCCATAAAAGTCCACAAAAACTTGTCAATATTCCTCCAAACTGCTCGTCCAACGTAATCCAAGTGTCCTGAGTGGGTAGCGTCCAGAATTTACTGGAAACGACGTCATTTAGTATATTTTTAAAGCCTAAACAGTAGTACATCACATCTCCTCCTCACGAAACTACAGAAGCTGCAGCAGACGAGATCGCGCGTTCTCTTTTTCTTTCTTTCTTTGTTTTAAATCAATATCAACCCCTCTTGGACCCTCTTGTGTTTGTCCCGGTTTGTCTGCAGCTCTGTCGCTCTTAGCAAAATATAAACAGCTAATTTCTTCTTCTACGCTTGTATTATCGGCAGAGTAGGCTCTGAACGCCGAGGCTTCCGTAGTTTCGTGAACGCGCATGTTCGCGCTTTGCGAAAGTAAGATGTAGTACTGTTTAGGCTCTAAAAATCTACTAAATGATGGTTTCCAGTAAATTCTGGACGCTACCCACTCAGGACACTTGGATTACATTGGACGAGCAGTATGGAGGAACATTGACAAGTTTTTGTGGACTTTTATGGACCTTTTTGGCTCGGACCCCGGTGAACTCCATTATATGAAAGTTGGGGGAAACGAGAAGCCTTCCTGATCACCGGCTGCATCTGAGATATTAAAAAAGTGCTGCAGAGTCTTTCTCACCATGAGGGGAAGTGGAAAATAAAGCTACATCATTCTGTGGGTGGAATATTCCTTTAAGGGGGGAAACTACAGGTAAAAAAAAAATAAATAAATTTCATCACCTGGTCAATTTTGAGATTCTAGACTAGAGTAAAAAAAAAAAAAAAAGTCCAAAATAAACATTTTAGGGGTTTATTTCCTGATACTTTGTCTGATGCACCCAAATCCCCTCAAAATGCAGCTAAAGTTGGAAAAAAATCTTTCATTAATTAGTTCACTTTCACCAAGTGGTGCTAGTTGGAACCACCAGATTACAGCAACTATGCTAAGCTAAGCTAAAGTCAGTGCTGCCAGATTCAGAGAATGACTGGGTCGGTTAGAAAACGCTTCTGCCCACTTGTCCAACTCAGGGGACTGTGGGGGGAGGCTCAGTTTCATCCAGGGGGGGGGGCATATGCCTTTAACATGTAACCTGCTGACTGAGGCCTGGTGGGTCTGAGATGGACGGTGTCTCTCAGCACTGCAGGGTCTGACTTTCAGAACGTTTGCTACCACAAAGACTGGCAGCTGCCTCATGTTTTCCATTTTTCCTCTAGAAACAGCAAGAGTGGACTTACTTTTGCAATTCGGCTCAGTTTTACTCAAAAACTGTGATATTTAATGTATATTTGTTATTTTAATGTGAGGTTGTGCTTGGCTGAACTTTAGGCCTGGTGAGGACCAGAGGATTCGTGCTGTCCTGATGCAGAAACCTCCGATGCTGTAAAACAACACACCTTTGTTCTCATGCATGTTCCCTGCTCTATGATTGCACGCCCCCATTCCTCCATCCAAGTGCAACCTTTCTTTAATGAAACCATGACGGAGCTCGTGTCTCCTTCACGTTCTCTGTGTTAAAAGATACTTCTGTCTAGGTTCAAGTTGATATGCAAGTTATGAATAATTGATTGAAACACTTGAAAAAGCTTCTGTGATGAAGCGGAAAGGCTTTTGAATGATCCTTCTGTCATCTGTGATGACCATCAAGAGTAGCTAATTGTGTTTATTTCAATACTCTTGGCTACTGAAAGTAAACGGGTCCTAAGTTCTCTGTATCGGGGTCCTGCAGGTTTCAGAGCAGCAGGATGGCTCAGAGTGAAAAACTCAAGTGTCCTTCAACATCAGTAATTGCTTGCAGCTCTGGGTTTTTACTGCCAGTCACATGAAAACACAGTTTGCCTCGCGGCATCAGTGACGGCTCGTATATCAGCTCCCGAGGCCCTGCAGCTTTTAAAGCTGGATGATATCTGCCCCTCTTGGCTGACTCTACAGCCGCCTCAACAGCAGTCAGGGCATCACTGAAAATGAGGGTAAATTCTCCCGTTGTAGTTGAATGGATGAAAACAATCTGCTAATTTTCTTTTTCTTTTATGTCTGTCCCTTTTTCCTCAAATTAACTCCCCGGTTCAGATCTGAAGATGCAAAACAGATGCTGAACAACTTTCAAAAACAGTCTCTTGCACGTATGGGTGAGTGGAAACTCAGTTAAAGGGATTCCGTGTAACTTTCGGCCACTAGGGGCGCTAAACCTGTAACTTCCCACAGGCCTCACAACTAACATAATAATAATGACATAATAACATAATAAAATGCCCAAAAAAGTCAATTTTGCATGTTACTCCCCCTTAAATGCATTTATTTTATCTCTGTGTCATTTTATTGATCAAATATCCATTTTTTTTCTCGTTTTCACATTTTTGAGTCACTCGTTTATTTTGCTGATAATCAACTAGAAGCCCGATGTTCTTCCAGAAGCTGGAAACCCAACATTCACATGATAAATAAATGTCTGAATGACATCATTATTTGACGTCATGTGACATGTTTTAACTTGTTAAACTGTAAACTGATTCGCTTTATGAAATACAAATGAAACCATATATCAGTATTTGGGGTCTCGGCCCACTTTGTTCAGAACGCCGGCTGTCGGGTTTCCACCTTTACGCAGAAGAGAGCTGGGATCTCATTTGTAATGACTCAGCATACTGAAATCAGCTAAAATCCCTTTTTTGTTTAAATATAATCGTGTCTTTTATCTCGTTAAAGGTGAAACCACTAAATTTCTTCTTCATTTTTTAGCAGAAATAGATGCAAAATGAACAATTAGCCATGAATTCACATTTAATTATGATTTTTTATAAAACCTGTAAATGCTGAAGCAACCGGAGGCTGAATGGGAAGTTTGAACGTAAAGCTTAAAGGTCGTGGCATTTCTACCCACCATGTATTTGTCATATCTGCTTAACTGACAGCTGAGAAATCAGAGGAGGGTGTTTTCCTCCTGAACAGTTGGATGCATCTCTTTTCTTTTCCACTTAGTCATGAAACCGCTTCCTCTGCAAACCAAAACCACGTCCCTGTTGCATCAGTGCCGACCGTTCGGCTCGTTAGATGAAGACAGACAGATGCCGATGACCAAGAGGATCGTCCAAGCTGGACAGAGAAAACAGGGAGGGTTGCCCAACTTATGAATATCCAGCTAAAAATATCCTGGAAAGGCTTTTCCCACTTCAGAAGTACACTGGAGCTGCAAACGGAAACCAGCTCCCAGCCTGAAAGTGAGTCTACAAGAAGCAACAGAGAACTTTATGACTCAAAATCAAACACAAAGGTCTGCATGTCAGCCGGGAAACTACAGATGTAATCATTATTTAGTTGGTACTTCCCATAATTTACAAGCAGACCACACCAGCTAAGTTTTAGCCTGGATGCTCCGAACATCACACACCCTTAATTTATTATTAAAAACACATGAAAAAATTACCGTGTCAACCAAAAAGAAGCAAGACTTTTCCAAGCTGAAGCCCAGAATCGAACAAATCCACCGAAATCCTAGTTTAGCATTTCACATTAGATACACTTTATCGCCAAAAGTGTTTGCTCGCCCATCCAAATGATGGAATCAGGGATTTTTTGGTGTAAAAGACATCGACTAGACGTCTAATGGTCCTTTAACATCTAGGCTAAAATTGGTCTACCACTGGTCTAAAAAGGAATGGTTTTTAAATCTAAACTACACTGTGCATTGATCAATGATGGCCAAATGTTTTGATCCAACATTTGGCCATCATTTATTCAGCCTAAAGATGTTTTTTTTTAATCCAATATTTAATAATAATTGATTAAATTGTAACATCTAGATTCAGGCGAAAATATAGACCAATTACAGCCAGGTAAATTTCGGTCTAAACTTAGACGAGACGTCTTTGGCTCACAGGGTGTGCAACAAATCCAGAGGTGAAATTTACCTCCTAAATATTCCACAGTCAGCTGTCAGCTGGATTATAAGAACATGGAAGTGTTTGGTAACGACAGCAACTCAGTCACGAAGTGGTCGTCCTCGTAAACTGACGGAGCGGGTCAGCGGATGCTGAAGCTTGAGTTTTAAAGAAGTGAAGAATATGTTGTCAAAACTGCTTGAAAATTAAAGGGAGCAGTGACCCTGAGTTCTACTGTTGTTTTTCTTCCATCTGATTTCACCAATCACCGTAATTCAGAATGTTTTCTGACCACATTTCTTCCTGAAAGATGATGGTTCCCAACTATCCTCCCAGTTTTCAATCGTAGTTGGACAGTTCTGGTCCCAGTTTTACTAGTTTCCCCTTCTCAAATTAGTGGTTCTCAAACTTTTTCAGTAATGTTTCCCCTTCTGGAACAGCATTTCAGACAAGAACAGAAGTAAACACAACACTGATTTATTCTTATGTTTAACTCAAAAAGCGTTTTTAAACATCTTAAAAGGACAAATTTCAATCAAGACGTCCCATTTTTGTTATTTTCCTCCAAACTTTGACAGAACAAGACGCGTTTAAATCAAACAAACGCAGCAAGATGCAGATTTCTGCTACATCTGTGGATTCATCCAGCTGGAGTGAGAATCCTGCAGGAAACCTGTCCACAGTTTAACATTCCTGGTTATTCAACGACTGCAAGGCTGTTTCGGTCCTGCAGCTGCAAACCGATGCAAATCATCCACCATGCATGCTTAGTTTTGCTTAAGCAAACAATGGCGACGGTCGCAGGTCATGTGTCGTTTTACCGCATTTTAAGACCTAATGAGGACCTGATCTATCACCAGATGTAAATGTCACGTTACTAAACATGTTCAGACTTTTCATCAATGTGAAGAAACCTCTATAAAGTCATTTTAAATGGATTCATTAGGTGTGTAATGACCTAATGCTGTGCTGCTATTAACTTTACCTGAAAGGTCAAAGCAGGTGCGAACAGGCCTGAAAGACGACGGCGATCGTGGTGAAACGGTCTATACGGTTTCTGACAGCTGATTTATTTTAGGTGAAAAACACATTCTCGGGTTTAAGCGACGAACGGGGAATGTAAATAGAAAAGAAGTGGAAAATGAGGCAACTTAAAACGTCTGACTTTGACTTGTCTGCTTGTCAGAAGTGTGTGTTTTGCTTCAGCTGGAGTGTGTCAGGATAACCGGCGCATGAGGTGTGGTTCATAAACTCACAACAGTGTCGACTACAGATGAAGGAATGTGAGTCATGTCTCGTCAAGTAAAACCAAGAACTGTGGACTTGCTGCTCATGAAGTCTGAACTAAACCTCTTAAATGGGGGATAGTTCAGCTTTAGTCCTGGATGAGGAGTATCAGTTCTCTTCATCCTTCTGATTCGTTTTTAGGCGTCTTATATTTAATGTCTGAAACAAGACATAACGGCCAGAACTTATTCTCCCAATCTAAAGTCTTTATTTGGACCTTTAACAAACTAGAAAAAAAAGATTTATTGGTGATAAAATTCTGTTTATCACCGTGTGATTTGTTAGGATTGTAATGCAGAAAGTCTCCACTAGGGGGCCGAAGACATAAATGATGCGATTGGACAAACTGGGACAGTTACGCTTAATCATGTTTGTCTTTACATGTGTTTACTTCTGTAACTGAAAATCATCATTGAGCTCATCATAGGCAGCATGAGATTTACAAAAGGTTCTGTGTGGATGACATCACTTCCTGGGGGCGTGGCTTACTACTTCAACTACATCTGCAGTGAAACAAGATGGTGGGTAGAATGACGCAGCGTTTTTAGATTAACAATGTTAGAGTTCTAGAAATAAGAAAACTGGTGGATAGTTTGTAATTGTGATATTTTTTGTTAAGGGGTGTAATGTTGATTCATAATTTTTTTAAATTACATCCATCTGAGTCTTTTTAAAAAGCTTTCTAGCTACTGCCCCACTTTAGCAATAGCATATTGCTAAAGTGGGGCAGTGTGTTATTGGCAAACTGGGACAATCATTTGTCTCATTCTTCAAGTGGAAATAAATTCTCTCTTTATTCATCCCTCATAATTTTTCTGTCTAGCTAGATACACAGATTTACTTAAATTGCATAAATCAAGCTAGCTACAATGAAAATGATGACCGTGATGCTTTGCCAGTTTATGCTAGCTAGCCCTTGCCCCGCCCCACATGTTTAGCAGACTCTTTAAATTGATATAAAACAAAAACTACAATGGCCGCCTCACACACGGGGATTACAAAAACATTTTGCCTTTCTTCTCCGGCCTTTTTTTTGGCTTTTTTTCGTTGTTCTTTTATCGTCCGAAATCGGCTGTTTTGAAGTGACATTTACTTTTTGAATAGCCGACTATTTGTTCAATTTTTCTGGGAATGAACTCGTGTCCAACCGCAAATAAACACCAGAAGAAGAATGTAGCAATTTACCCTAAATAAAACAGTTTCCGCCATGAAATTCATAGTTTTACAGTTTACAGTTTCTATAAAAGCTTACCGTAATTACTGTAATTAATTACTATGGTCACCATATTTATTACGGTAGTTTATTGAAAAATAGTTTACATTCTATTGTTATTTTTACAGGACATTACTGTAAACTAATTTATGATATATCATTCTTTTAATAGTAATTTATTGCAAATAACACTGTATTTCACCTTGTAATTCACAGTTCTATAAAGCCATACCATAAGGTCTTATACGTGGTTTACAGTAAAATCCTGGCAAACACAGCTGCCAGTAGTTTACTGTAAAATATCCAGATCTTTTTTACAGTGCACCAGCTGCTCCTGTAAAGTTTCAATGTGACACAGATCTGGACTTTGTTTGACAGTTTGCATGAATGAGGCCACGCTGCTGCAAGTTGGCACTAATTCTACAGCGTTTTACCTGAAAATGTGTGGACACACACCTTTCTGTAAAAACATCTGAATGTGCAAAAAACGTTTAAACATCATTTAGTCTCATGTGGATGAGGTCAAAGTTAATAAATCTGACAGCGCCACTGTTTTGTTTTCATGTTTACAACCCAAACGCATCTTTCCTGAACCAAGCAGGCTTTTATACCCAGTCCTGGCACCCTCACCTTTCACTAGTGAATCTGATGGGTGGAAAATCTTCTAAAATGTTTCTTTAAAACTTCCCTTTTATCGGCATAAGATTTCAGATTTGTTCATATCCTAAAAATATAAAGTTTCTCAGTGGAAACAATGAAAATCTTCTCTTTGGATCAGTGTCTCATATAAAAACAAACAAAAACCCAGATTGAGGTATTTTTCACAGATGTGCCCAAGATGGTTATTTGAAATTGAAATTTGCAGATAGAAGGTCTAAGATCATGAGTTTCCGTGTGACTGACCAACTGTAACACTGAGTTCGACAGCTCAGCCTAAACATGTAAACACTCCAACTTCATTTTTCCTCATGCCAAGAACAAAGGCCACATTTTCTGCAGCATAAAAAGCTCAAGTATATAAATATTAGATATCAAAAATAAAAAAGAAAATTGGCAGTAACATGCTGGCACAGCTCACAACAACAATAGAACTGATATCAGGTTATTTTGACAAGTTTCTGGCAGTTATTTCTGTCTATATTATCAATAACATGAAACAATGTGACACCTCAGCCAACAATAACCAGTCCTGCACGGCGGAGGATAAAAGACCTCATAATGAGGCGCGTTTGCAGTTATCAGCTCTGTTAGGAAGTTTAGAGGACATCTTCTGGAGTCCAGAGTTGACTGGGTAAAAGGTGTGTTGGTACTGAGGGTGAGGAGTCATCGGTCTAGACGAGCTGAAAATACTCTGAGCTGCTTTTATGACTGAGCTGTTGAGAGTGAAGCAACGTAAGAGCGAGAGTGCAGAGAAAGCAATGAAAGAGGAATATGGAGGTCAGAGGACGCGGCGTGTCAGACGATGTGGTCCAAGCTCCAGATGTTGCACAACTGTCTCGTCTCCTGAAATCACTGCAGTCCAGATTATTCACAAAAAACAACCTGAACAAGGTTTAAATGTGGAGAAAAACACTTTAAATAGAATAAACCAGAACAAAAGTGGAGCCTGACTCAGGTTTGGTGAGGGATGCTCAGAGGGAAGCATGGTTCCACTCAGACCCCCACAGACCTACAGTACCGGCCAAAAGTTTAGACACACTCCCATCCAACAGTAATGCAAATAACAAGAAACTGAAAAATAATGATTAATAAAAAAAAAGATTTAATGAATTACGGTTAAGTGAAATAAAACATTATTTTGAAATGGTGGTTTTAAAAAAATATTTTAAAGAAACAAAACTGTCCCAGACTAAATACCTGTCAACAGGTGCAGACGTCTGATTGGACGTTACAGAAAACACCCTTAGCAGCAACAACTGCATCAAGCGTTTGTGATAACTGGCAGTGAGTCTTCTACAGCGCTGTGGAGGAATTTTGTTCCACTCATCTTTGCAGAATTGTTGTAATTCAGCCACATTGGAGGCTTTTCCAGCATGAACCGCCTTTTTAAGGTCATGCCACAGCATCTCAATGGGATTCAGGTGGGGGCTTTGACTAGGCCACTCCAAAGTCTTCATTTTGTTGTTCTTAAGCCATTCAGAGGTGGACTTGCTGGTGTGTTCTGGATCATTGTTCTGCTGCAGAACCCAAGTGCGCTTCAGCTTGAGGTCACCAACAGATGGCCGGACGTTCTCCTTCAGGATTTTTTGGTAGAAGCAGAATTCATGGTTCCATTTACCACAGCAAGTCTTCCAGGTCCTGAAGCAGCAAAACAGCCCCAGACCATCACACTACCACCACCATATTTTACTGTTGCTATGATGTTCCTTTTCTGAAATGCCGTGTTACTTTTACGCCAGATGTAATGGGACCTCCACCTTCCAGAAAGTTCCACTTTTGTCTCGTCAGTCCACAGAGTATTTTCCCAAAAGTCTTGGGGATCATCAAGATGCTTTCTGGCTAAACTGAGATGAGCCTTTATGTTCTTTTTGCTCAGCAGTGGTTTTGGTCTTGGAACTCTGCCATGCAGCCATTTTTGCCCCCCAGTCTCTTTCTGATGGTGGAGTCATGAACACTGACCTTAATAGGGGATTATCATGCTTACCGGAACTTCCCGGTATTTTGACACTTCCTCTTCCGGGCCATGTTAACGACAGCCGTTCCTGCTCTGTTATACTGTTTAAATCGTATAAACTCCAAACATACTTAAGTTTTCATTCCAGACTAAAGTCATACTAAGTAAGAAGTGGATCAAAGCGATCGATTCGCCGCGGTGAAGGGCTGAACTTGACAATAAAACAACACACGTTTGTTTGTCGCCGGTGGGGCACAACACCGGCACTTCACAGCATGCTAGCATTAGCCAGCTAGTGTTTACTGACTTGCTTAACATTGTGCGCCTTAAAACACACAAACATCTGAAAATCGGGTCTGTACTCCCCCCGTTTTCAGTGGAACAACTGGGGACTGCCAAGAAAGGAGACGCTTTCAGATTCTTGTGTGTTTTCAGCCGCACAAAGTTAGGCACGTCATCAAGCTGGCTAATGCTAACCTGCTAACACGGCTGTATAGTTTGCCGGCTACAAACAAACGTGTGTTGTTTTATTATAAAGTTGGGTCCTTCACCGCGGCGAATCGGTCGTTTAGATCCACTTCTTCCTTAGCATCACTTCAGTCTGGAAAGTTTAACAGAGTAGTAGGCAGACTGCTGTTAGCAGGTTAGCATTAGCCAGCTTGATGACGTGCCTAACTTTGTGCGGCTGAAAACACACAAGCATCGGAAAGCGTCTCCTTTCTTGGCAGTCCCCAGTTGTTCCACTGGAAAGTGGGGTGGGGGTGGGGGGGTACAGACCTGATTTTCAGATGTTTGTGTGTTTTAAGACGCACAGTTATGCACGTCGGTAAACGCTAGCTGGCTAATGCTAGCATGCCAGTGTTGTGCCCCACCGGCTACAAACAAACATGCTACGTTATTTTATTATAAAGTTCGGCCCTTCACGCTGGAGAGTCGCTTTGATCCACTTCTTCCTTAGTATCACTTCAGTCTGGAATCAGTGAAATTTTAAGTAGGGTTGGCGTTTATTCACGTTATTTGGGAAGTAAGGCAGGGACATTGAACTGGGCCGGAAGTGGGCGGTCTAAGTGTTTCAAACCGGAAGTTCGGAACACGGAAGCGTGATAATCCCCCATTGAGGCAAGTGAGGCCTGCAGTTCTTTGATGTTGTTCTGGGGTCTTTTGTGACCTCTTGGATGAGTCGTCGCTGTGCTCTTGGGGTCATTTTGGTCGGCCGGCCCCTCCTGGGAAGGTTCACCACTGTTCCATGTTTTCACCATTTGTGGATAATGGTTCTCACTGTGGTTCTCTGGAGTCCCAAAGCTTTAGAAATGGCTTTGGAACCTTTTCCAGACTGATAGATCTCAATGACTTTGTTTCTCATTTGTTCCTGAATTTCTTTGGATGGCAGCATGATGTCTAGCTTTGGAGGATCTTTTGGTCTACCTAACTTATTCAGGCAGGTCCTATTTAAGTGATTTCTGATGGAGAACAGGTGTGGCAGTAATCAGGTCTGGATGTGGATAGAGAACCTGAACTCAGCTTTCGAAAGATGCGATAAACCACAATTAATATATTTTTTAACACACAGTTTAAGGTTTTCATCAGTTTTATGTCTTATATGTAAAATATAAGTTGCATGTAATGCGTAAGATAATGAAAAGAATAATAAAATAGGATATAAATGATAATAGCAAATAAAAAAATACTAAAATAGAAAAATAATACAGCTGGTCATCTCATACATCTTTCAAGTTCATGTTTAGATTGCATCATAGCATCTTCCTCCCTTCCAACAGGTTTGGTTTTCCTGATAATTAGCTCATTGCTGTTTTCAACCAATGCAGGGATACATCTATAAAGTTCATTTACATGTTTATGGTCTCATAAACATCAATCAATCAATCTTTTATTGTCTTTATCATGATAAATACACCAGAATTTTGTTTGGCGCTTACACTGCAAAGCAGAAGAGTGCAAAAATGGTGCAAGACCCATCTGTAAATCCCCTTATGTAACAGTATGTATGCAAACATCCAGCAGTTTAGGTCACACCTGATTAATTACAAGGTCATAACATTTTACGCCCATTTAGTCGTGCCGTACATTACAATGGACATGAAAAAACACAAACACAAAAACATGAGTTGGCAAAAAAAAAAAACAAAAACATTTTGTCTCTTTGTTAGGGAGGAGTACGGAAGAGGATTAGGGCCACTAGAAAAAAAAAAAAAATTCTGAGAAAAAAGTCAGAATTCTGACTTTAATCTCAGAATTCTGGAAGATTAAAGTCAGAATAAAGACTTTTTTCTCAGAATTCTGACTTTAATCTCAGAATTCTGACTTTTCTCAGAATTCTGACTTTAATCTCAGAATTCTGAGATTAAAGTCAGAATTCTGACTTTAATCTCAGAATTCTGACTTTTTTCTCAGAATTCTGACTTTAATCTCAGAATTCTGAGAAAAAAGTCAGAATTTTGACTTTAATCTCAGAATTCTGACTTTTTTCTCAGAATTCTGACTTTAATCTCAGAATTCTGACTTTTTTCTCAGAATTTGACTTTATCTCAGAATTCTGAGAAAAAAGTCAGAATTTTGACTTTAATCTCAGAATTCTGAGAAAAAAAGTCAGAATTCTGACTTTTTCGGAAATTGAAAAAAAAAAATCCAGAATTTTTTTTTTTTTTTTTTACTGTTCTGGAAAAAAGTCAGAATTCTGAGCTTTTTCTCAGAATTCTGACTTTTATCTCAGAATTCTGACTTTTCTCAGAATTCTGACTTTAATCTCAGAATTCAGAGAAAAAGTCAGAATTCTGAGTTTAATCTCAGAATTCTGAGATTTTTCTCAGAATTCTGAGTTTAATCTCAGAATTCTGAGAAAAAAGTCAGAATTTTGAGATTTAATCTCAGAATTCTGAGATTTTTCTCAGAATTCTGACTTTCATCTCAGAATTCTGAGAAAAAAAGTCAGAATTCTGAGTTTAATCTCAGAATTCTGACTTTTTTCTCAGAATTTTTTTTTTTTTTTTTTTCTAGTGGCCCTAATCCTCTTCCGTAGAGGAGCTAAAATCAGTTGGACAACATTTTTTTGATTTACAGGTCACGAGTTAAATTAATTAACCCAAACTAAACAGAAAAACTGTCAAATTTCTTTAACAGAAACTGTAGCCGACGACAGAAACGAGCCCCTAAATGCATCAGGAACTGCAGTGTGGCCTTGTTACTGCTTCTTAAAGAAACAGAGGAGTTTCGTACCGGGAGCCGTTCCCACATCCGTTCTCTCTCTGTGCTGCAAGTCTGAACACCTTCAGTTTCACCCGAACGTGGTTGCAACAGTCCGGATTTCTGGGAGCGCTCCGGCGGTCTGTCGGAGGTGATCCTAACCAGCTGAGCATGTCACATACTCCTCATATCTGCAGGGCTGAAGGGGACCAGAACACACACTTGCTTCTGGCTCACGTTATTATACACAAGCCGGGATTACGTAACAGTCATTTAAACGCCAACGAAACTGTGTTGATTTTAAACGCCACGAACTTTGAACTTGGTCATTTGCAGAAGATGTGGACGAAAGAGCTGCTGATATACAGCTGTGCAGGAAATAATCTGTAGAAGAAGAAGAACAGAGGACAGTTTTATTCTTACTTTAGGTTCCAGATGATGACTGGGATTAAAGGTTCTGATGCTGACTGGGATTAAAGGTTCTAGATGCTGACTGGGATTAAAGGTTCTTGAGGCTGACTGGGATTAAAGGTTCTTATGCTGACTGGGATTAAAGGTTCTAGATGCTGACTGGGATTAAAGGTTCTTGAGGCTGACTGGGATTAAAAGGTTCTGATGCTGACTGGGATTAAAGGTTCTGATGCTGACTGGGATTAAAGGTTCTGATGCTGACTGGGATTAAAGGTTCTGATGCTGACTGGGATTAAAGGTTCTGAGGCTGACTGGGATTAAAGGTGCTGATGCTGACTGGGATTAAAGGTTCTTATGCTGACTGGGATTAAAGGTTCTGATGCTGACTGGGATTAAAGGTTCTAAATGCTGACTGGGATTAAAGGTTCTAAATGCTGACTGGGATTAAAGGTTCTGATGCTGACTGGAATTAAAGGTTCTTATGCTGACTGGGATTAAAGGTTCTAAATGCTGACTGGGATTAAAGGTGCTGATGCTGACTGGGATTAAAGGTTCTGATGCTGACTGGGATTAAAGGTTCTGATGCTGACTGGGATTAAAGGTTCTAAATGCTGACTGGGATTAAAGGTGCTGATGCTGACTGTGATTAAAGGTTCTTATGCTGACTGGGATTAAAAGGTTCTTATGCTGACTGGGATTAAAGGTTCTTGAGGCTGACTGGGATTAAAGGTTCTATATGCTGACTGGGATTAAAGGTTCTGATGCTGACTGGGATTAAAGGTTCTTGAGGCTGACTGGGATTAAAGGTTCTGATGCTGACTGGGATTAAAGGTTCTGATGCTGACTGGGATTAAAGGTTCTAATGCTGACTGGGATTAAAGGTGCTGATGCTAACTGGGATTAAAGGTTCTGATGCTGACTGGGATTAAAGGTTCTGATGCTGACTGGGATTAAAGGTTCTTGAGGCTGACTGGGATTAAAGGTTCTGATGCTGACTGGGATTAAAGGTTCTGGATGCTGACTGGGATTAAAGGTTCTAATGCTGACTGGGATTAAAGGTGCTGATGCTAACTGGGATTAAAGGTTCTGATGCTGACTGGGATTAAAGGTTCTAAATGCTGACTGGGATTAAAGGTGCTGATGCTGACTGGGATTAAAGGTTCTGATGCTGACTGGGATTAAAGGTTCTGATGCTGACTGGGATTAAAGGTTCTAAATGCTGACTGGGATTAAAGGTGCTGATGCTGACTGTGATTAAAGGTTCTTATGCTGACTGGGATTAAAGGTTCTTATGCTGACTGGGATTAAAGGTTCTGATGCTGACTGGGATTAAAGGTTCTTGAGGCTGACTGGGATTAAAGGTTCTTATTCCGACTGGGATTAAAGGTTCTAATGCTGACTGGGATTAAAGGTTCTAAATGCTGACTGGGATTAAAGGTGCTGATGCTGACTGGGATTAAAGGTTCTGATGCTGACTGGGATTAAAGGTTCTTGAGGCTGACTGGGATTAAAGGTTCTTATTCCGACTGGGATTAAAGGTTCTAATGCTGACTGGGATTAAAGGTTCTAAATGCTGACTGGGATTAAAGGTGCTGATGCTGACTGTGATTAAAGGTTCTTATGCTGACTGGGATTAAAGGTTCCGATGCTGACTGGGATTAAAGGTTCTTGAGGCTGACTGGGATTAAAGGTTCTTATGCTGACTGGGATTAAAGGTTCTGATGCTGACTGGGATTAAAGGTTCTTGAGGCTGACTGGGATTAAAGGTTCTTATTCTGACTGGGATTAAAGGTTCTGATGCTGACTGGGATTAAAGGTTCTTGAGGCTGACTGGGATTAAAGGTTCTGATGCTGACTGGGATTAAAGGTTCTGATGCTGACTGGGATTAAAGGTTCTGGTGCTGACTGGGATTAAAGGTTCTGATGCTGACTGGGATTAATGGTTCTGATGCTGACTGGGATTAAAGGTTCTGATGCTGACTGGGATTAAAGGTTCTGATGCTGACTGGGATTAAAGGTTCTGATACTGACTGGGATTAAAGGTGCTGATGCTGACTGGGATTAAAGGTTCTGATGCTGACTGGGATTAAAAGGTTCTGATGCTGACTGGGATTAAAGGTTCTGATGCTGACTGGGATTAAAGGTTCTAGATGCTGACTGGGATTAAAGGTGCTGATGCTAACTGGGATTAAAGGTTCTAGATGCTGACTGGGATTAAAGGTGCTGATGCTGACTGGGATTAAATGTTCTGATACTGACTGGGATTAAAGGTGCTGATGCTGACTGGGATTAAAGGTTCTGATGCTGACTGGGATTAAAGATTCTAGATGCTGACTGGGATTAAAGGTTCTGATGCTGACTGGGATTAAAGATTCTAGATGCTGACTGGTATTAAAGGTTCTAGATGCTGACTGGGATTAAAGGTTCTGATGCTGACTGGGATTAAAGGTTTGATGCTGATGGGCTTAAAGATTCTAGATGTGGGATTAAAGGTTCTAGATGCTGACTGGGATTAAAGGTTCTGATGCTGACTGGGATTAAAGGTTCTGATGCTGACTGGTATTAAAGGTTCTAATGCTGACTGGGATTAAAGGTTCTTGAGGCTGACTGGGATTAAAGGTTCT
>JALJCO010004983.1:0-115898 GCA_023101725.1 Atherinomorus stipes
GCAGTCCACCACCTGGATGTCCATAGGATTCAATAGTTGAAATAAGTCCAGATCTGAAAATCCTTTGTTTATACAGGAAGACACAGAACAACAAAGTGCTCCACTTTTATGAAACTTGCTTCGCAAAAATGAATAGAATGAATGATTTAGGAACATAAAACAAAAAACAACAGTAAAAAATCAGGGTAAAAACACATAAAAGAGAAAAAGGTTTTTATTGCTATGGTTACAGCCTCAAACCCATACAGGCAAATGTGTTAGCCACAAACAGAGAAAAAGGAAGTTTTCTGGCAGATTAAAATCAAACGTGGGTGTTTAGATCTGCAGCAGCAAAAGAGTGGGCTATGATCGTTTTTTACTTTTCAAAGCACTGATTGTGAAAATTTCAGCTCTGCATTTAATCATGCATCCCCCAGATTTCCTGGAGCCGCAGTGGGCTGCAATGTTTCTTGTTAGGAGACCCTGGAGGTTTAGGAGGCGATGGATCTCCTCGGTGTCTGGTTGGACTGGGTTCCAGGTTACAGGTTTCATTGTGATTGATGTTGTCCTTCTCCTCTTTCGGTTCTGTTTTCCATACCAAAACTAGTTTCACTGATCTCTGTTTGACTGGTTCTTGCAGTGCTTCCATCAGGAAGACTTGTTCCTCCTCCAGTTCCTCCAGTTCCTCCAGTTCCCTCCAGTTCCTTCAGTTCCTCCAGTTCCTCCAGTTCCTCCAGTTCCTCCAGTTCCTCCAGTTCCTCCAGTCCTCCTTCAGTTCCTCCAGTTCCTCCAGTTCCTTCAGTTCCTCCAGTTCCTCCAGTTCCTCCAGTTCCTTCTGTTTCTTCCGTTTTTTTAGGAAGTTCTGGCTTTTTGTTTTTTAATTCATATTTTCAGCAACATCAAAACATTCTGTCAAATTTCCTTCTTTTTATTTTCTGCTCAATGTTTGTTCTCAACCCGTGTTTTGCTGCTTCGCTCCAGAACTTCCATGAGAACGCCGTGACTCTTTTTTCATAATCACCTCATCATAGACCATTCTTCCATCACAGCATCCACATTTTTTGCAGCATTGACATTTTCCTCCACAGCATCCAGATATTTTGCAGCATTGACATTTTCCTCCACAGCATCCACATTCAAACACTGACAGCAAGCTCATCAGAACCACATAACCAGGAGTGTGCCAAAGCCGATGTTCTGAAAATGAGGACATTTTGATGAGAATCATCTTCATACAGGAAGTTCAAATATGTCTGTTACAAAGTTTTTCTGTAAATGAAATGATAAAAGACTCACCATCGACTCGTTCTTCAGCCCAGCGATGGTCTTTTGGTCGTCAGCGGTGATGGTGGTTTTATTTACGCAGGCTAACTGAGGCTTTCCAGAATTTTCAACAGCAAACATACCAGTCTCCTTGATCAGCACAGAGATGACCCACAGCGCACCAACGAGAGCTGCTCTAAAGATGTGAATCACTATAATTCCACATGTTTTTTTGCTACATATGCACGGATATTTACATGAGGTGACCTTATCTGTCCACAGCGTCAAAACAAAGAAGATAAAAGATGGCAGAACCATGTAGCAGGAGCAGTCTAAGAGAACATTTTTGCAGGTGCACTCCAGATCCCGTTCCAGCACAACGTTGTAGATGAAACACGGCAATGACTGTGATGAAGACGCCGATTTTCTTCAAGGGTAAAGTATTCAGGAAGCCCTTCATCTTCACCTTCACCTTCACCTTCGGTGGAGAGTTTCTGAGAGCTGAACCTGGAGGGAGTTTTGTTCTTATTCCAGCCACACCTGCTGCTCCGCCTCCATCACTGAAATCAAATCACCCACATGCTTGCGAGGCAGAGGGTGTCAACTGAAGGATGGAGAGCTAACCAAGACTTGAATCCTTATAAGGGCAGATCTGAGTGTGCAGATCTAGATGTGCATTTTATCCAACCACAAAACCATCAGCAACACAAAAGAAAAACACAGGAACATGTAATTATTGTAGTTCAGACTGCATGTTTGATAAGTTTTTCTCCTTCTACGTCTAATTTTCACTAATAGATGAACCAGTTTCTCTAGAAAGTTGATAAATAAGTGAGCTCTGAGTCTCTGCTCTCATTTTATTATCTATATTATGTTTGTTTAACATATGAAATGGAAGTTTTCCTTTTGTGTCCATCATCCAGGTTTCTACACTACCTGTTTCAAGTCGGGACCATAAGGTTTTCCATGAAGCCATTGTCTTTCCTGTTGTGGAAGAATGCTGCTGCTGGATAAGATGCTGCCAGGTTTTCTGCAGACTTTTATTTATGAAAACTACGTTTCATCAAGTCTGAAGTTGGAGAGACTCCAGGCACCAGCAACGGTCATGTTTCTGTAACTCCTCCCCACATCACCTCAGATTAACTCACCTCATTCGTCAGTTTTATTCATGAAAGTACAGAAGCAAAATGTGAAAAATGCATCAACGTTACAAGTTACAACTGTTTTATTAAACTTATTTCATCATTATAATGACAGAGTTACCTAAATATGACATCAGACATGCTGCAAAACCAAAGCACAGACCTCCATGAATTTTGCTTTTCTTTTAATACAGCATGATTAAAGGTTCATTTATGAAAGAAGGAAAAATGAAACACTGGAAATTTGAACACTGAATGTGAACACACACACACACACACACACTCCAACCCTAAAATCAATGGACTATCCTGCTAACCAAGAGGGAACTTCTGTGTCTTGTCATTTTGAAAAAGCAAAAAACAGAATATAGAATTTACTTTTAAAAGCATCGTACACCCACAGAATGATGAAACTTTATTTTCTCCTCATTTACTGGAAACGACTTCATTTAGTATATTTTTAGAACCTAAACATAACTACATCAGTACTACATCGTACTTTCACAAAGCACGCATAAGCACGTTCACAAAACTACGGAAGCCTCGGCGTTCAGAGCCTACTCTGCCAATAATACAAGCGTGAAGAAGAAATTCACTGTTTACATTGTGCTAAGAGTTTTACAGAAATGCTGACGAGCACAAGAGGGTCAAGAGGGGTTGATGTTGATTTAAAACAAAGAAAGAAAGAAACAGACCGCACGACCTGCATCTGATGCAGCTTCTGTAGAATTTTTACATCAGTGTGCTTGCAGAGATGATGTAGTACTGATGTAGTACTGAGGTAGTACTGTTTAGGCTCTAAAAATCTGCATTAAATGGTGTAGTTCCCAGTAAATTCTGGACGCTACCCACTCAAGGACACGTGGATTACATTGGACGAGCAGTATGGAGGAATATTGACAAGTTTTTGTGGATTTTTATGGACCTTTTTGGTTCAGTCGCTGGTGAACTCCATTATATGAAAGTTGGTGGATAATGACCCCCCCCCCCCCCATTAACACTGTCCCAGTTAACCCAGTTCCCTCCCTCTGAAGCTACACCCCCCCCTCACACAAAACATGCTAATAATGGATCTAAATAAAGCAGAGCTTCCTGGTTTCCTCCCAGCAGATGGGAAACTAAATGCTGCCACCTGCTGGTCTAGGGAACAAACCAACCGTGGTGGAAGAAATCTCAGTATGTGTCTGCAGCCTGGGAGACCGCAGGTTTACAGCCCTTCTTCCCCCAGAAAAACGCCCTCTACTGGACGCCAGTGCAACAAAAACACGGGGAGACAAAGATTCCTTCATTCTGTTCTTTCCCCTTTTCCCTGTAGCGATGGATCCCACAAGGTAAATACATCCAGCAACCCCGATGCTCCTTTATCTGCAACAAGACCCCAGTAGTGGAGGGCCTTGCTTAACTTCCACTGTACTTGCTCATACTTCAAAGTTTAAATTAGAATATTCAGGAACTTGGCTGCAGTAAAGCAACACCACATAACTTTCCAACTGCAAAACTCTGAGCTGCTGACTTGATTTGATGGCACACGATGTTAAAACCATCTGTTTCTTCTACACGTGTACTCCTCTGCTGCTCACCAATGGAAATATTTGGGTGTCCTCCCCACTGATCCAAAGTGGGACGAGATTCTTTTTTATTCTTTAGTACTGCAGCTGTATATGCAGAAAATACATTAGCTTTTGTTTTACAACTTAAAGGCTAAAACCAAGCAGAACTCTGGAGTCGTCCAGGACTCAGAGCTGAATTTCAGCTTCAGGTTTTTCCAGTTGCTTAAACACATTTTCAAAGCTCTTCATCTATTTCTCAAAACTTTACTCAGAAATCCAGTTATTGCTCACACAAAATACAAAAAGGTCCCTATCTACTGCAGAATGAAACAAAGAATTCAAAATATTAACACATCTAAAAAGCAAACATTTGTCTCACCTCACAAACACATTTCCCATTTTATCTCATACTTCTGTATCATTTACACACTGTTGATCGAAATCTGAAGCTCTCGTTTTTATTGATTTCCTCCATATATATGAGCCAAAATAGCAAAAATGAAGTCGACACAAGTAAGGGAACCAAAAATATTCTATTTCCTGAATAAACGTGTTGCTGCCGTGGATGCAGTATTGTGTAGTACTGCAACAGAAAAATCAAAGCAAAGTACACTCATCACACATGGAAGAGGCCAAAACAAAACTCTCTCAGCATTTTTGTTTCATTGTTCAAGCAGATAGTTTGACCTTTGACTGTTTTATAGGCCTACATGTATGTCAACACTGCAAAAACTCAAATCTTAGCAAGTATATTTTTCTCATTTCTAGTCAAAATATCTCATCACACTCGAAATGAGACAAAGAGAAACATTCAGTGAGATATCTGAACTGAAATGCAACTGATGGTTTTTCAAGAAATCTTATCAGGGAAATTTTGCTTGCTGTTTGCCATTGGGAGAATTTTTTTTGCATGTAAAACAAGCAAAAAGGGTCCTTTCATACCCCGGTCTCCCGGGCGCTACTGGGGGGAGGGGGGACAGTGGCTACTTCACGCGCCAGTGGTTAAGGCTGGCTGCATTGCGGGGGATCTGCTGGCCTGGGGGATGCCTGGCCTGCTGTGTCCGGGGGTGGGGGATGGGGGTGGTGGTGGGGGGGGGTGGGGGGGGGGGGGGGGGGGGGGGGGGACGTGTTGGGGGGCTTGGAGCTCGCAGCTCCTTCCCGGCTCCGGAGCTACCACTCAGGAGGCACGAGGGCATGAGCAAGAGAGAGGTGGGTATGTGAGAATAATGAATGAGAGTGTGAAAGAGGAAATGTGGGAGGGAGGAACTTGGGCTGGAAGAGGGAGGAGATGTGGGTAAGTGGTTGGAGGAAAGGGGGGATGGAGGAAGGAGTGGCATGCTCGTGAGTGTCTAGTAGGGATGGTCATGAGGGGCTGAAGGAAGGAAGGGCGGGAGTGTGATAGGTCAGAGGGATGGGCGGGGGGGGCTGGACATGCAAGGGGGACTGTATGGGGTATTGGGGGTATAGGGAGGTGGGGGCGTATGTGTGGGGGGGGTGGGGAGGGGTTGGTGCAGTTATGTGGGGGGAGTGCATGTGTGTGTTAGAGGGTATGAGGAGGTGGGGGTAGGTGTGGACGGTAGAGGGATGAGAGTGTTGGGGGTGGAGGGAGGAGTGAGTGTGGGTATGTAAGGTCGGAGAGCGGAGTGGGTGGGTGTGTGTGTGTGTGTGGGGGGTACACGGAGGTGTTGGGTAGGGCTGGGCGGTGTGGGCGGAGGTTCGTATCTCGGTGTTCGTGCCGGGCATCTCGGTGTCGGTGTGGTGCGGTGTGGCTGCGGGTTGGTTGGGGGCCGGGCGCTTTGGTGGGGGGGTGCGGTTTTGTTTGTGGCTTCCGGGGCTTTTTGTGCGGGGTGGGCGCGGGGGGGATCTGTATCTTGTATGTGGTTGCTCTTGCGGTATTGATGTCTTGGGTGTCCGTGTCTCGATGTGGATGCGGTGACGGTATATCTTTCAGCCCTAGTGTTGGGGTAGGTGTGTGGGGAGTGTGTGTGTGAGCGTGGTGGCGGGGTAGGGGGTGGTAGAGGGGGTGGCGCCCTGGTGTCAGGTGTATGGGGCAGGGACTTTGGGGTGGGGGCTGGCCTGCCCTGGGGGGGCGTCGTCTGGGGGGGTCCGGTCCCCTCCTGGGTTTCGGTTGGGCCGCCCGGGTCCCGGGGGGGGGGGGGGGGGGGTGGCTGCCCTGGGCGCTTGGGCCCTGGGCCCGGCGCTGTCTCCGCTCCGGGGGACGCCCGGCGCCCGGTGGGGTCGGCAGCTGCTGGTCTTGGTCCGCTGGGGCCTGGGCCCCCAGACTGCAGGGGCTCCGGCGGGGGCCGCCTTTGCCGCCCTTCGGGGGATGCATGTCCGCTCTTTGGGGGGGGGGTAGCTGGGATCTGGGCCTCTGGGTGGCTGCTGGGGGCCTGGGTCGTGAGCCTTGTGGGCTTCCTCCTCCTTGCGGAGACGAGGCTGCATCTGCATGACTGTATCACCACGGAGACCCTTTATTATGATGATGATGCTGTGACACTGCTTCCCATTGCGATGACTAGGTTGTACCTCTTCTCTACTTCCCATTGCGATGACTAGGTTGTACCTCTTCTCTACTTCCCATTGCGATGACTAGGTTGTACCTCTTCTCTGCGTAGTTCTGCGTGTGTTTGTGTGTGTTTGTATGATCTGAGGATATTTAAGCCACCTGCAGGTCCTCCTGTAGGGGATTGCTTGTTTTGTTTTCCAACAGAGACCTTGGTTGTTTAGGGATCGCGGTACAGATGTACCAGTGAACTGTGTAAGTGGATTCATGTTTTCTATCCTCTCTCTCTTCCTCTTCCTTACTCCTCTCTCTCTCTGTTTCACTTTCTATCATTACCTCTGTTAACTTTCATTTCTCCCTTGTCAGGCCCAGCAGTATGAAATGGAATGGTGTAATAGACAAATGTTTAAATAAAGAAATAAAATGAATAAACATGATATCAAGTGGAGCCTTATATTCATAAAGCTCCGCTTGATAAAGCAAAACTGTTCAACAGAATAAAGCAATCAGATTTCCATTCTGCTTGCTTCGATGCTGGTTTTTAAAAAGAAAAAAAAAAAAAAAAAAAAAAAAAACCAAGCAAAAAAGATATAATTTTTTAGTTATTTTACTGTAAAAGTGGCTAAGATTTTTTTTGCTTGTACTACAGTAAGCAACAAACTTCTGCCAATGGCAAAAGCAAAATTTTCTTGATAAGATTTCTTGAAATAAAATGTACTGTACCGTCTTCTGCCGCGGGGGCAGCTGCCTAAGCAGGGAAGCCCAGACTTCCCTCTCCCCGGCCACATACCCCAGCTCATCCGGGGGGATCCCGAGGCGTTCCCAGGCCAGCCGGGAGACGTAGTCCCACCAGCGTGTCCTGGCTCTCCCTTAGAGATGGGGGGAGGAGCTCGGTCATCCGGGACGGACTCAAAGTAGAGCCGCTGCTCCTCCGTATAGAGAGGAGCCAGATGAGGAGGCTCGGGCATCTGGTCAGGATGCCTCCTGGACACCTCCCTGGTGAGGAGTTCCAGGCACGTCCCTAAGTGTATTTTCAGTAAACTCATAGCAAACCTAAAAGGTTGCTGTCTGTATACTTTAAAGTCTACTTTCTTAAACTAAAAGGGCATCGAGAAGTTTACTGCTAGAAAACTAACAGTATACATAGAAGAATACTTTTAGTACACGTAAAAGTGTACTTCGTAAAAGTAAAAGAAAGCTTAAAGTGTTCGTGTGCATATGGCGGAGTGGGTGACCTAGTGATAAAGTCGTGGGTTTTGGTGCATTGGACCCGGATTCAGGTTCCCATCATGCCACTCAGGTGAGGAAGATTCTTAACCCCCACCAACTGCTCCGTGGGTGCCCTAAGTAGCAGCACACTACTCTCTGGTACTTACAGAAATGGTGAAATACGGAACCCCAATTTCCCCTTTGGGGATCACAACAGTATCTAAAAAGGAAAAATCTAGAAGTGTACTTTCTAAAAATAAGCTTGAAGTTTTAGTACAAGTACACTAAGGGCCGGATCTATCAAAGGTTTGCGTGTATAAAAAACGTGAGCTATGTCACTCCACACGCAAAAAATGTACAACCTGATCTATCAACAGCGTTCTAAAAGGGTTCGGTCTTTAAAACGTGACAAATAGCGCCTCTTATCCATTTAGAACTTTTTCTGCAATGAATATGCAATATGGGACGTTTACACCCACTTTTGCGTGCAATGGGAGGAGAAAATGTAAATATATTAATTTAGCACTTGCAAGGTGATTTATAATCCGTGAGGCGCGTTGCATTGCTGGGTTTTTGCGTCTATTTCAGTACGTCTGAAAAGCAGGTGCAAGCTTGCAGCTTTGTGCACAAAAGGGTGAAAGTTCTGAGAGGAACAATCCTGGACACACATCTGCTTCAAAATCATTTCTAATGAGCAGTGAGGGCAGCGTGTTTAGTTCTCATTGTTGATTCAATAAAATCAGTACAGCAAACCACTATTTAACACGGGTGTAAAATATTCTGGATAAATGAAAGTTTGCAGCTGCTGCAGCTTGATGAGAATTAAATCTGCATTAATTGTGTCTTTTTATTTGCCCTTTTCCCCAACGTCACATTTTGACCTGGATTTTAGCTCCAGGACAGGATCAGCTTTCAGCGCGAGCTCTGAAGCCGCTGGTATTGTGCCAAAGTGCGCACATCCTGCGTAATAGAGGCCATGTCGGAGCTGCAGACACTTTCATTCGTTCAGCAAGTCCTGATCCATGTCCTCATAAACTGGACACTTCTGAGGCTCTGCACAGATACATGTTGCATCATTTTTGTTAAAAAATATATTAATCATTTATTTTCGTTCATTCCGTCCTCCTAATATCTCCATCTTCACGTGGCGACTTGCGTCATATTTCTTTTTGCGCTGTTATCTCTCGCAATTCGCCACGATGCAAACCTGGAAACACACTAAACCTCATTTATATCGGGGCGTTTCCAACAGTTTGCGCTCGCTGTATTTTGCGCCTTCATTCTTGGTAAATCACTCGCAAACCGTGGTTCAGCCCCTCGCGCAAATTTCCAGATAGCGCGGACAAATCACTACACGCAAATTTGGATCTTGATAAATCCGGCCCTTACAGTATACCAGAAGATTACTTTAAGTATACTTAAAAGTATACTTTTAAATACTTAAATTGGGCCAATATAGTCCCAAGAAGTACACTTGTTCGTGTACTGGTAGTACACTGATAGCAGTGTACTTGGTAAATAAAAGTACACTTGGGGGATATACTTTAGTATACTCAGTTACTTGTACGTAAGGAATACTTTTTTTTGGTAAGGGAAGGCTGAGCATGTGTTTATGGTTTTGCTGATTTGAGGTGAGGTTGTGAGGTCTGAGTGTGACATATAAAGGTTTGGTTTTGTAAGCAGCTGAAAGAAACTGTAATATGAATGAATTGTTTTTATATGTCAGCACTTTTTGTTGTTTTGCTTTGAATTTAAAATGACAGTGAGATTTTCTTTGTGTCCATCATCATGACACCACCTGTTCCAAGTCGGTACTGCAGGTTTTTCCACAAAGTCATTTTCTTTCTTTTGTGTGCAAGAATCATCCTGCTGGATAAGATGCTGCCAGGTTTTCTGCTTTCACCTTTGAAAAACACGTTTCATCAAGTCTGAAGTCGGAGAGACTCCAGGCACCAACAATGCTCACGTTTCCTGAAATTTCTCCCCACATCACCTCAGATAAACTCACGTCATTCTGAGTTACCTAAACATGACATCAGACATGCTGTTAAACCAAAGCACAGACTCTTTTTTTCTTTTAATCCATCAACATGATTAAAAGCTGCATTTATCAATGAAGAATAATAAAATGTTAGAAATCAAAAAGCATAAAAGATGCATGTTTTACACGAGAATAAAGTTCACAGAAAAGATGAAAATTTAACTACAGAAAAAAATAGAGATTAAAAAGGAGAGAAATATTTCATATCACAGCTGAAAGGGTTAAAACTTTTTCATTTTATAATCAATCAGGTTAAATGTAAATGTTCTGTAAATAAAATGCAGAAGCAAAGATGATTTCTAGTAATGCGGTATAACATACAGACAGGAAAATTAAATGTTTTTATGTTTTTTACATAAACATGAAAATAAAATGAGATTTCTGAGGAGAATCATCTGGATTTTTGTAGTTCAGCTGAAACTCTCGCTGCTGTTTTAGCTCAGAAAGCAGAAATAGAAGCTAATAAATGGAAAACTCCCACGTTTCACACCAGAAGTGTTAAAAGTCAGAGTTAAAGGATGAATTTGCTCCAACAGCTGAGAAACTGGAAACTGTTCCACGGTGTTCACGTCTGGATGGAGACTCTACAGGGTTTAGGATGCCTCGTGCAGAAGATGTTTTTCCTCATCAGCTGGACTGGGTTCTGGTTCCGGTTTGTTTGATCCTGCTTGGATTTTCTTGTTCTTTTCCTCTCAGCATCTTCTGCTGCTCCTGCTCTGGATGTGGAGGGTAGAAGCTGAATCATCTCTTGTCCTCGGCTTCCGTCAGGTCTTCTGGATCCTTTGACTGGTAGTCTCCTCTCGCTGCTGTTCATCTCTGCTCCCTGTATTTCCTTCCTGTCCAGCAGCAACTCCAGGTCCTCTGGAGTTTTCTATCATGTCCTCAACAACATTAAAACATTCCTTCCATTTATTTCCTTCTATTTTCTCTTCAAGGTTTTTTTCAACTCCTGTTTTGCTTTTTCAGTCAAAACTTCCACGAGAACGTCATCACTCTCTTTAAGAATCAGTGCATCATAGACGACTCTTCTGTCACAGTATGAACATTTTCCCCTCACAACATCTCCTGCAGTCAAACAGCTTCAAGAAGACGGACAAACCAATGATAACTGAGAGAAGACAAAAGCCGTCCTTCTGGAAAAGAGTCAGACAGTTGATCAGAGAATCGTCTTCAGTTCAGGAACGTCTGTTAGAACGTGTTTCTGTAACATCAGAAGGAAAAGACTCACCCTGGACTCATTCTTCAGCTCAGCGATGATCACTCGTTCCTCGGCTGTGAGGCTGCTTTTATCTCTGCAGGCTAAATCAGGCTGTTTTGTGTTCTTACAGCAAACGTACCAGTCTCCATCCATCAGCACGGTGGCCACCCACAGACTGCCGATAATACCTGCTTTCATGATGTGAACAATAACAAGTCCAGCAATTCCACAGCATGGATTGTACTGTTTAGGTTTTGTTTTTTCCTTGGTGCCTTCTGTTTCTTGACTTGACTTTCTGTTCTTGACTTCTGTTTCTTGACTTGACTTTCTGTTCTTGACTTCTGTTTCTTGACTTTCTTGACTTGATGAGGAAGAATTAGGGCATGCACGGCAAATACATCGACACGTCTGGATGCCGACATACCTGCAGCTGCTCAGAAACTCCTTATCCGTCCAGAGTATTAAACCAAAGAAGATTAAAAATGGCAGAGCCATGTAAAGGTCGCAGTCTTCAGACTGTTTGCAGGTGCACTCCAGATGTCTGTCCAGCAGGAGATTGTGGGTGATGCTCACCACCACGATGATGAAGATGCTGGCTTTTTTGAAGAGAGCCTGATTGTGGAAGCCCTTCATCTTTGGTGGAGAGTTTCAGTCTGATGAGCTGCATCAGGAAGCATCAACAGGCATGAATATGAGATCCTTTATCTCCACCACACCTGCAGCTCCGCCTCCAGCACAGAAGTGAAAGAAAAAACTGCTGAAAAAAATCTGATGAAGCAACAGGCAGCTTGTGGTTTTCATCTGAAGATGTCTCTCACCAAAAAGGGAAGTCTTGCTGGTGCACGTTTGTTTCAGTATGAGCTGGTCTTATTTTTAGCCACTACACTGAAAAAAAAATACTTTGGATCAACTTTAAAAAAGTACTGTAATCTCTTACAACTAAATTTATTAGTTTTTCTCAAACTGAATTTATGATTTGGTTGAAACCATAAATTTTGATTTACTGGAAATATATATTTCACCTCAAAACACAGAAATATAATTCATAACAAAGAAACTTTTTATTGCTTTATTACAACTCAATTTTTCATCTTGAAATAAACTAATTGAATTGCTGTAATTCTGTAACATGCTTTATTTTTCTCAAATTAAATTTCTGATTCAGGACAAAGCAAAACTTTTATCTTACTGAACTTACTAAACTTTTAACTCACTAAAAATCTACTAAATGACGTTGTTTCCAGTAAATTCTGGACGCTACCCACTCAGGACACTTGGATTACATTGGACGAGCAGTATGGAGGAATATTGACAAGTTTTGTGGACTTTTATGGACCTTTTGGCTCGGACCCCGGTGAACTCCATTATATGAAAGTTGGGGGGAAACGAGAAGCCTTCCTGATCGCCGGCTGCATTTGAGATATTAAAAAGTGCTGCAGAGTCTTTCTCACCATGAGGGGGAAGTGGAAGATAAAGTTACATCATTCTGTAGGTGGAATATTCCTTTAACCATCAAAGTGAGGACATTTTTGAAAAGCGAGGACGTCCTCACTAAGAAGAGAGAGTCGAGATTTGGTTTTAGAGTTTAGGTTACATAAAGTTTTGGTTAGGTCAATGAATGTCCTCACAAAGACAGAAGTACAAGGATGTGTGTGATTATGTTTGGTGGGGGAGGGGGGGGGATAGATTGATTAGTTCCTTTTAAAACATGTTATTGTTAAAATGAATGAATTGTTTTCATGTCAGCACATTTTGTTGCTTTGCTTTGAATCTTAAATGAAAGATTTTCTTTGTGTCCATCATCCAGTTTCTACCGTCTGTTCCAAGTCGGGACTGTGGGGGGGGTTTCCTAGAAGTCATTTTCTTTCTTTTGTGTGCAAGAATCATCCTGCCGGATAAGATGCTGCCAGGTTTTCTGCATACCTTTAAACAGGTTTCATCAAGTCTGAAGTCGGAGAGACTCCTACACAACCAACGCTCATGTTTCCTGTCATTCCCCCCCTCTTCACCTCAGATACACCCTCATCATTCATTGGAAGTGGGTAGCCTAGTGGTAGCGTCATGACCCGGGTTCGAGTCCCCGACACGACTCCTAAGTGAACCACTGTGGACCCCTGAGCAAGGTCCTTAACCCCCCAACTGCTCCCTGAGTGCTTTAAGTAGCAGCCCCTGCTCTCTGATACTCAGCACAGAGATGGTGAAATGCAGAGAACTAATTTCCCCTCAGGGATCATACAAGTATAACAAAAAAACAAACAAAAAAAGAATCATTCAGTGTTATTTAAAAGCAATGTGTAAAAATGCATCAAATTTAAAAATTACAACTGTTTTATTAACTTAATTTAATCATTGAATGACAGAGTTACCGAAATATGACATCAGACATGCTGCTAAACCAAAGCACAGACTCCATAGATAAAGCTTCTTTTCTATATCAACATGATTAAGGGTTCATTCATAAATGAATAAAAATAAGACATGAGAAATTAAACACATAAAAAATACACAAATATTTTACACAGATTTAGAATAAAGTTCACAAGATGAAAGTTTAACCACAGAAAAAATGGAGTGATTAAAAAGGAGAAAAATATTTTAAATCACAGCTGAAATAGTTAAAACTGTGTATTATATATAATTTAATAATCAGGTTAAATGTAAATATTCTTGACATAAAATGTACTGAAACAAAGATTATTTCTATAATGTCTAATAATTTCTATGAATAAAACTTGTGGAAAGAAATACTGAAAACATTATTGGTGCGTGTATCATTCGTTCTTTCTATTTTCAATCGTAAATCAAAAATCAAAAAATGAAATTGTGGTGAAACTATTTTGTTTTTTGTTTTTAATCATAACACGAAAAAAAGGCCTGTTTTTTATATTCAATTTTAGATTTAGATCGAAAATACAAAATGGAAAAATGGGACACAAGACGAAGTTCGATTTTAATTTTTTATTGTTCGGGGGTTTTGTGACCCGGAAACGGCTTCGCGCGTGATATTTCGGAATCAGGGCAATGTACCGGTTTACCCCGTTACCATGGCGGCAGCGGCACTGGAGCGACACACTGCTTTAATCACGGACTTGTTCAAGAGTGCTTTGACTCATGCCAAAATTTCCCGCACAATGCAGCAGAAAGGCATCCTGCAACGCTCAGAAATTAGCAGAAATTTAGTAGGAAATGATAACGATATGGATACCTATCACATGTTTGACTAAATTAACAGCAGGGGTTGCGATGTCAATACCCTGGAGTCGATACTTCGATACCAGCCAGACAATATTGAAATCAATACTTTTTTTAGTATTCCGATACCACTGTAGATACAAAATATCATTTGTTTTCACTTCGAAGAGTTTTAGGCGATGAAATTATATGTGAAATTAGCAGATTCTAGCTTCTGCATCACATGATGGTGGTAGCCTATCAGATTCTAGCTTCTGCATCACATGATGGTGGTAGCCTATCAGATTCTAGCTTCTGTGTCACATGATGGTGGTAGCCTATCAGATTCTAGCTTTTGTATTACATGATGGTGGTAGCCTATCAGATTCTAGCTTCTGTATCACATGATGGTGGTAGCCTATCAGATTCTAGCTTTTGTATCACATGATGGTGGTAGCCTATCAGATTCTAGCTTTTGTATCACATAATGGTGGTAGCCTATCAGATTCTAGCTTCTGTATTACATGATGGTGGTAGCCTATCAGATTCTAGCTTCTGTGTCACATGATGGTGGTAGCCTATCAGATTCTAGCTTCTGTATCACATGATGGTGGTAGCCTATCAGATTCTAGCTTCTGTATCACATGATGGTGGTAGCCTATCAGATTCTAGCTTTTTGTATCACATGATGGTGGTAGCCTATCAGATTCTAGCTTCTGTATCACATGATGGTGGTAGCCTATCAGATTCTAGCTTCTGTATCACATGATGGTGGTAGCCTATCAGATTCTAGCTTTTGTATCACATGATGGTGGTAGCCTATCAGATTCTAGCTTCTGTATCACATGATGGTGGTAGCCTATCAGATTCTAGCTTCTGTATCACATGATGGTGGTAGCCTATCAGATTCTAGCTTCTGCATCACATGATGGTGGTAGCCTATCAGATTCTAGCTTCTGTGTCACATGATGGTGGTAGCCTATCAGATTCTAGCTTTTGTATCACATGATGGTGGTAGCCTATCAGATTCTAGCTTTTGTATCACATGATGGTGGTAGCCTATCAGATTCTAGCTTCTGTATTACATGATGGTGGTAGCCTATCAGATTCTAGCTTCTGTGTCACATGATGGTGGTAGCCTATCAGATTCTAGCTTCTGTATCACATGATGGTGGTAGCCTATCAGATTCTAGCTTTTGTATCACATGATGGTGGTAGCCTATCAGATTCTAGCTTCTGTATCACATGATGGTGGTAGCCTATCAGATTCTAGCTTCTGTATCACATGATGGTGGTAGCCTATCAGATTCTAGCTTTTGTATCACATGATGGTGGTAGCCTATCAGATTCTAGCTTCTGTATTACATGATGGTGGTAGCCTATCAGATTCTAGCTTCTGTATCACATGATGGTGGTAGCCTATCAGATTCTAGCTTCTGCATCACATGATGGTGGTAGCCTATCAGATTCTAGCTTCTGTGTCACATGATGGTGGTAGCCTATCAGATTCTAGCTTCTGTACCACATGATGGTGGTAGCCTATCAGATTCTAGCTTCTGGATCACATGATGGTGGTAGCCTATCAGATTCTAGCTTTTGTATCACATGATGGTGGTAGCCTATCAGATTCTAGCTTCTGTGTCACATGATGGTGGTAGCCTATCAGATTCTAGCTTTTGTATCACATGATGGTGGTAGCCTATCAGATTCTAGCTTCTGTATTACATGATGGTGGTAGCCTATCAGATTCTAGCTTTTGTATCACATGATGGTGGTAGCCTATCAGATTCTAGCTTTTGTATCACATGATGGTGGTAGCCTATCAGATTCTAGCTTCTGTATTACATGATGGTGGTAGCCTATCAGATTCTAGCTTCTGTGTCACATAATGGTGGTAGCTTATCAGATTCTAGCTTCTGTATCACATGATGGTGGTAGCCTATCAGATTCTAGCTTCTGTGTCACATGATGGTGGTAGCCTATCAGATTCTAGCTTCTGTGTCACATGATGGTGGTAGCCTATCAGATTCTAGCTTTTGTGTCACATGATGGTGGTAGCCTATCAGATTCTAGCTTCTGTGTCACATGATGGTGGTAGCCTATCAGATTCTAGCTTTTGTGTCACATGATGGTGGTAGCCTATCAGATTCTAGCTACTGTATCACATGATGGTGGTAGCCTATCAGATTCTAGCTTTTGTGTCACATGATGGTGGTAGCCTATCAGATTCTAGCTTCTGTATCACATGATGGTGGTAGCCTATCAGATTCTAGCTTTTGTGTCACATGATGGTGGTAGCCTATCAGATTCTAGCTTCTGTATCACATGATGGTGGTAGCCTATCAGATTCTAGCTTCTGTATCACATGATGGTGGTAGCCTATCAGATTCTAGCTTTTGTGTCACATGATGGTGGTAGCCTATCAGATTCTAGCTTCTGTATCACATGATGGTGGTAGCCTATCAGATTCTAGCTTCTGTGTCACATGATGGTGGTAGCCTATCAGATTCTAGCTTTTGTGTCACATGATGGTTGTAGCCTATCAGATTCTAGCTTCTGTGTCACATGATGGTGGTAGCCTATCAGATTCTAGCTTCTGTGTCACATGATGGTGGTAGCCTATCAGATTCTAGCTTTTGTGTCACATGATGGTGGTAGCCTATCAGATTCTAGCTTCTGTATCACATGATGGTGGTAGCCTATCAGATTCTAGCTTCTGTATCACATGATGGTGGTAGCCTATCAGATTCTAGCTTTTGTGTCACATGATGGTGGTAGCCTATCAGATTCTAGCTTCTGTATCACATGATGGTGGTAGCCTATCAGATTCTAGCTTCTGTGTCACATGATGGTGGTAGCCTATCAGATTCTAGCTTTTGTGTCACATGATGGTGGTAGCCTATCAGATTCTAGCTTCTGTGTCACATGATGGTGGTAGCCTATCAGATTCTAGCTTCTGTGTCACATGATGGTGGTAGCCTATCAGATTCTAGCTTTTGTGTCACATGATGGTGGTAGCCTATCAGATTCTAGCTTCTGTGTCACATGATGGTGGTAGCCTTTTTTTAGCCTTATATTTAAAGGGACTAGAGGCAGGAATTTAAAACAAAACCAAACATGCATGTCCACTTTTTTTTTAATAATAATGGGTGATGAAGCGCTAAATACCAAAAAAGTACGGATGTGACATCAAATGACGCTACATCCGCAGTCTTGATCCAGGAAGGAGACGGTCGCGGTGAATTCAAACTCTGTAAGCGATAGTTATGGATTCTTCTGCCGTCAGCAAACGATCCAGATCAACTGAAAGACTCTAAAAAGTGGAACTACGAAGAAAAAGGTGAGTAAACAACATTTTAGCTTCAGTTTGTGCTCCGTGACGGCTTGGTGGGGGCTGCAGGTACCTGAAGCGCCAGTCGCGAGTTTTGTTTCTTAAACTTGCCCCAAGTCCCTTTAATATTGCACTTGCAGTCAAGATATTAGTGCAAAATATACAATCTTGGTTTTTTTTAAAGGAACCAAAAGTATTGGTATCGATAAAAAAAAGTACCACAAACTACTGGTATCGTATCAACATGAAAAATTTCTGTATAGTGGATTATCGCGCTTTCCGTAACTTTCGGAATTTAGCCGCTTCCTCTTCCGGGTCAGTTCAACAATCCAACGTCCCGGCTCTGTTCCACTTTGTAAATCGAATAAACGCCAACCATGATTTAGATTTCATTGATTCCCGACCAAAGTGATGCCAAGGAAGAAGTGGATCAAAGCGATTCGCCGCGGTGAAGGGCCGAACTTTATAAAACAACGTAGCACGTATGTTTGTAGCCGGCAGACTACACAGCTAGCGTTAGCAGGCTAGCGTTTGTTGACGTGCCTAATTTTGTGCGGCTGAAAACACACAAGCGTCTGAAAGCGTCTCCTTTCCTGGCAGTCCCCAGTTGTTCCACTGGAAACGGGGGGGTACAGACCCGATTTTCAGATGTTTGTGTGTTTTAAGACACCCAAAGTTAGGCACGTCAGCTAATGCTAGCCTGCTAACGCTAGCTGTGCAGTCTGCTGGCTACAAACATGCTACGTTGTTTTATTATAAAGTTCGGCCCTTCACCGCGGCGATTCGCTTTGATCCTCTTCTTCCTTAGCATCACTTCAGTCGGGAATCCATGAACATTTAAGTAGGGTTGGCGTTTATTCAATTTACGAAGTGGAACAGAGCAGGGACGTTGAACTGGCCCGGAAGAGGAAGCGGCTAAATGACAAACAGACCAAAAATGTTAAATAGCTACTCCTGAGATTATGTGAGAAATCTAATTTTTTTTTTCCTTTCCCCCCCCCCAGGGTGCACGCAATTTAAATCCAACTCCCTACCACGCTGAATATACGGGTCATAGACTTCATTTAGACCAAAATGAAAAGCTTGGGACGTTTGGTGTCACCCATGTTTGGGCTGTTGATGGCTACAGCAGCAAAACTGTTGAAAAACAATCTTATTATCTATGAGGACGTATGCAGGTGAATATTTTTAACTACTGTTGTCATTATCATTTCTCTGTCCTGCGTTGTCTTTTTAAATATGTGCTCTGGTTGTCATTGAATTGGTTGCATTCAGTGCAGTCATGTAAACACTATTTTATTCCAGATCTGCACTTGTGAACCATGGCATGTGGGACCGACTTCGGGTTGATCACGGCAGGGAGTTTTACCGGCGTGTTTACACGCAGGAAAGGCTGTCGACATACAGACACAACCTCAGCAGGCCACCGACCTCCAAACCACCTCCACAGTGGTGGGGGCTGTGTAGAAGATAACGGATTTCTGGTGCTTCATGCGCTGTCGCCATCAGTGTCTTCAAAAAACATTTGCAAAAGAATTCTTCATCCTCTGTGCAATAACTAGAGATGCACCGATCCAGTTTTTCTGATCCAATCCGATAACGATACCCAATACCGGGCCGATACTGCTGAATGAATGAAACGTACACCCTGCCATGTGAGTGAATCATCAGGCTTGACATAAACATTTAGCCTTTTTAAAATGAACACAGATGTAATTATTTATTAAACAGATATTTTAAAATGTAATATTACATAAAGCAGCTTCCTGAAACCCCACAAACAATGGCAGAGTTAACTTGTTAAAAAATACGCAGAAGTATCATATAAATGATTGGATCGGAAAGCTGGATTGATGTTCATCCGATATCTGATCCAGCTAATTAGTCGATATCAGTGGTTCATCTCCAGCAATAACTTCTCTGAACAACCAAAACTAACATCTGCTGCTGCAGAGACCCTCCTCCTCCTTTCTTTAAGCGTGCTTATATTCATGCTTTTCACATTTGGTTTTAGTGTTTCTATACGGGACTCTCAGGTGAATTCCTCCCCCTTGTGCCACATAATTACATTCATCTTATACATTTACACACTTGATTGATGCAGATTGTTGACACGTCATGTTCATACTGTACAGCAGTATACAGTACACATTCAGTATTGATTTCCATCATACTTTGTCCAGATTACAGCGTAACAGCCGACTTCTCCTTTTTACTTTTGACTTTGTTTGTATCTTTAATGTGTTTCTGCATATTTCTAAATATTGTTTTAGTCCATCACTTTACTTATTAGCTTTACTGTCCATGTTATGTAGTTTTATATCAGAAGTACACTTTATGTAAAAATGGAGGCAGATTTCTTTCATGTGTGGCACATAATTTAAGTTTTGGGTTTTTTTCAGCAATGTATTCTTACATTTTTGTTTTTTTATTTCTCTTTTAACTTAAAACAGAACCTTTGAGTGGAGCGTTTGTGGCCAGAGGTGAACAATCGTGTGAACTGTCCTCTGAAGCGGCACTGGTGCAGCCAAGATGCTTTAATCTGCATAATGAATGTGACTGCAAGATACATCTGAAAGAAATGTATTAGTTGTGCTTTCTCAGACCCGTTGTTGTTCTTGAGTAACTGAATAAGCAGACCATGGATGTAGTTTCCCACTAGCTGGCATGTCCTTAAGTTGTCAATTTATTAATTTGACAAATAAAGTTGCATTTCTTTGAACTGTTTTATTTCACCTTTTTGGGCTTCCAAAGGCGTCGAAAAATATTACAAAAGCTTTAAACATTTTATAGTGTGTGAACTTACAAACATTTTCAAAAACCAAAAGTGCTTTAAATACAAAAAAGAGCTGAAGACTCAGCTGGAACACAAAGCATAGAAACACAATTCACTGACTGTATAAAATTCTAAATGTTTCTGGAAAACAGAAAATATACAACAGTGTAATGAGGTACTTTGGCTTTTATAAAACTAAAATATGACTGTTAAAATAAAATACTGTGAATGTAAACATTTCCAAAAGCCAAAAGTGCTTTAAATGCAAAAAAACGAAAAAACATTGAAGTGGAAAAAGCTGAACAAAGAACACCCGTATACTGTACAGTTTTACTAACAGCATGTTTCCAGGGCAGCCAGTGCCTCAGACAGTCCGCTGAGTTTTGGGGTATTGAGCTCGGCACTTTGGGCACACAGCAGTATTTTTCTGCCGTTCTTCAACGCAGGTCCTGCAGCCAACGAAGCTACAGCAGTGTGAAACCACGGGTTCAACCACTGGACCTGCAAAACAGATTCAGAACACAATCGTAAGAGCGAAATAAATGCAATAACTGCATAAGCAGTTACATTATCATTGGTGTGCTTTTTTCATGGACATGGGTGAAGGAGCTGCACTGACGCCTGCCTAAAGACAAGACTTTATTCACCCTTACAGACGATACAGGCGGCGGCATCTTTCACAGCAGCTGCTTCAGCCTCTGTCAAAGACACTGTTGTTCTTCTTCGGTTGGAACTTGCCAGGTTCGTCAGCTCCTTGATCGTAGCGGACCCCTCCTGAAGACCCTGTGCTGCCAGGACCACCTCTTCAGTGGTATCAAACACTGCATCCAGACCACTCTCGTCTCGCCGGCTGAAAAACAGGCAAAATACATGTTATAACCTTCTTGTTCAACAAAATCCTACCCAGTGCAAACGCAGTCATCGTAGCAAGTTTCCCTGATGTCTGTCGCATTTCAAAACCAACATTTTAAAGTCCACCACTGCAACTTCCACTGGTCTGGCAAACTCGCTTATAAATGAGAAATCAAAGACTGTAAATGTAGTCATGGTGGTCCTTAACCCCCCCCTCATCGTGGCTCAGCGAGCCTCATGAGGCTCATCGTGATACTCATTCAGTGTTATTTAATGAATGCTTGGTTATAAATGCATTTCACATCATATTGCTGGACCCGACAAGAGGAAAAGAGAAGGTTAAGAAAAGAAAAGATAAGGGGTAGATTAAAAAAAGAAGAAGAAACAGAGTGAAGAGAAGAAAGAAAAACGTACACTAACTATTGCATCTGCACAGAAACTCATCAGAAACATTACATGGTCTTTGCTGGAAAAAAACTAACAATCCCCCACAGGAGGGTCTGCAGGTGACAACCTGGCTGAAACGGGCTCTAAGGTGCATCAGTCATGCAGATAAAAAGGCCCAGTCATCGTGATCCCAACTCTTATGTAGTGGAAATTCCAGACTTTAAGGGCCTCTATAGCCAAAAATTCACACAATCCCAGTAACATCATACAAATACGCGATCAGGATGATTGACACAAAAAAGTGCTGATCACGTTTGCATACCTCCGTCTCCTCTTTTGCTTCCTTTTAACTGCTGCATATCTCCTTCCTTCACAGCACAGACTTTTCTTGCATTTTGCTTCCAAAATGCTGATCCTGAAAATAAATGTCTCTTTAGTAGTACATACATAAAGTATACAATTTTACAGAATAAGGGGGTAGTTTGGTTTAAACCGGAGGGTTATAACTAGGATGCACGATAACTATTTTTTAAAACCGATACCCGATAAATTTCAACTCCTAAAGGCCGATACCGATAACCAATACCGATAACACACATAGGCTACATACCTAACTATACCAAATCAAAAAAATCCAACTGTGTGGGGTAGTTTGAGTCTAAAATAAGGCAGGGAAAGAGGTTTGGAAGCAGTTTTGGGTCTCCCCTGTGAAGCAGCAGCTTTCTTTCCCCAATCGCAATATCTCAGCGTGATAAGCATAAAGTGGGATTTTCAACTTCTGCATGTCCGATCTTAAAAGTTCCAACTTTATGGGACATAAGTTATCGGGGTATGTCCTCATGATATCGGACTTATCGGAATGACGTCATAATTTCCTGTTATCGGCCCGATAATTATCGTGCATCCCTAGTTATAACTATGCATTTTTATTCAATAAATTACCTCTGGTTCCCTCTGTGTCCACAATCTGGTGTCCCTGGCCATCGGTAAGGAGGAACGAGTCATCTTGTTCAAGGGCATCATTTACCTTATTGTAATGCCCAGAACAGAAGCCTCAAATTCTGGGAACCGAACTGTCAGGGTTTTGCTTGTTTCCAAACTGCCATCCATAAGATCAGCAATGAAGAAGGTCCTGAAGATGAAAATAAGTTTGAAATTCGTTTGTTCTTGTAATACACACACACATATATATATATATATAAATTCACAACTGTGAAAGACACTAACCTGGTGCACACATCTGTGTTTAATTATTTGTTCACCTTTGAAATGTCTTGGCCATGGGTGCTCTTGGAGAAGGCCTTGCTGCTGAGGCTGAGACGATTTGGGTCGGGAACGGCCCGGGAACACTGGCTCGCTCCCCCACATCATCACGCTCTCCGTGGACCTCATAATGCCCCCTTATTGTAAGGTCAACACTTCTGAATTGATCCCCATTTCCAGGAAATATGGCCATACTATCACCGGTGATGTAACACTGGAGTTTTGTACCTTTTGTCAGGGAGCAGGAGACCTGGACTCAAAGAAAAAACCAAACCAGCACAGGTAACGTTAAGGTTTATTTTAAGGAGGGGGGGGAGAAAGATGGGGAGAAGCTGTAAGGCGATGATAAAAAAAAAAAATCCAGGAAGGGGTAAGGCAACAACAAGGTGAGGTCAATGGCTGAGCAGGCAGAAGTCCAGGGCAGGTATCCGGGGGGGGGGCAAGGCAAAAGGCCATAATTACGGGCTGATTTATTGAATGTTGCGGCTTTCTCAATAGAGTTCTTTGTTTGCCGTGAATATTATTCTATGGTGGTATCCTGTCGTAAAGTGGTAATTTCATTTAATTGGCTATGGCGAAATACCCCCTCCTCCTCCATTTTTCTTTCTTCTTTTTATTTCCTTTCTTTTTGAGCTTTATGACTTAATATTTAGTTTTCAAATGATTCTGAATGGTATTTGAATCTTGATTTCATTTAAAAATAGTTCATCCTAATGCAGATTACCTATTCTGTTTGGGAGGATTGTATTGTTATATGTTTATCTTTGTTGTTTAAACCCTATTTATTATGTATCGAATTATTATTCTTGTAGAAATTTGTTTCGGTGGCTGTGGTATAATGATAACAGTCTAGGCTATAACGTTGGAAATAGATTTATTTTGACTATTTCTTGTCAATATTTTCTATATTTGTCATATGCAGACTGAGCTTGGCTTACAGTACATTTCTTCAAATTTGGTTTCAGAGCTTGTCATACCAAAAGAGGATCCCTTACACTTTGAAAGTCTTTTTGTTAAATTAACTTTCATACAAACAAACATTTAATCATTGGAAATATTTATAGATCACCAAATCCCCCGGCTGAGTCTACTAGGTGCATTTTATCTACCATTAAATCCTTAGAGCATGTCACTGAATTGATTATCTTGGGTGATTTTAACAATAATTGGTGAGACCGCTCATGCAGTAATGATCATAATCTGTTCGGTAGTATAAATCTATCTCAACCTATAACAGAACCTACTAGAGTTAATGCTACGTCATGAACCCTTTTAGACTGGATATTAGTCTCATGTCCTGGATTATATCTTCTGGAGTATTACCAGACTCATTTAGTGACCACTCTATGATTTACTGTGTTTGGAAAATTAAGATACCTCGCCTTCCTCCAAAGTGTATTAAAGTCAGACAGTCTAAAACTATTAACACTGAACTTTTTATACAGGATATAATCGGCATCAACTGGCATAGATTTCAATTAATCCCATATGTTGAGGATGCATGGAACTACTTTTATACAGAGTTTACGAAAATTATAGATAAACTTGCACCCTGGAAAATGATTAAAGTCAAGGGGACACATTTGCCCTGGGTCACTGGTGATCTAATAAAATTGTTTAACCAAAGAGATAAGGCATGGGAAAAATATTGTCTGACAAGAATCCTCAGACTGTTATTTATAAAAAGTTGAGAAAAAAAAAGGTCAAACATTGAACATTTGGTTGGAGCCTTTAGCTTTGATTGCGGCAGCATTCGCTGTGTTTCCAGAAGCTTCTGCAATGTCACCAGATTTATTTGCATCCTGTTGCATCAATTTTTCACCAAGATCTTGATGATGATTGTAGAGTCTGACCACAGCACATCCCAAAGATTCTCAATGGGGTTCAGGTCTGGACTCTGTGGGGGCCAATCCATGTGTGAAAATGATGTCTGATGATCCCTGAACCATCTTTCACAATCTGAGCCCGATGAATTCTGGCACGGCCATCTTGGAATATGGCCGTGCCATCAGGAAAGAAACATCCATTGATGGAATAACCTGCTCATTCAGTATATTCAGGTATCAGCTGACCTCATTATCTGAGCTCATACTGTTGCTGAACCTGGACCTGAGCAACTGCAGCAACCCCAGATCATCACACTGCCCCCACAGGCTCGTACAGTAGCACTAGGCATGATGCTGCATCACTTCATCTGCCTTTCCGGCCACATTTCTTCCTGGAAGACGATGGTCCACCATCCTTCCAGTTTTTCAGAATGCGTTGGACTGTTCTGAACCCAGTTTTAGTAGTTTCTGCATCTCCTTAGATGTTTTCACCTCTTCATGCCAATGATCTGACCCTTCTCAGACAGACTAACATCTTTTCCACGACCACGGATGTGTCTTTCCACATGGTTGTTTAGGAAATGAGAAGCAACTCATTGCACCAGTTGGGGTTAAATAACTTGTTGCCAGCTGAAAGATAATCGTCCATGCAGTAATTATCCAATAGGAGGCTCGTATTTGCTTAGTTAAATCCAGGTGGCGATTTTTTTTTCGGCCAGACAGTGTATATGTACAACTGAAACAAGAAATGCTAAGGCAAACTATTTTAAGGACTGCCTTACATCTGAATTTAAAAATCATAAAAAATTCTGGAACAGAATCAATGCTGTAACTAATAAATCTCCCAAAAAGCAAACTAACTTTATAAAAATCAATAATGAAATAATTGATAACCCTTCTGAAATTGCCAGCGCTTTTAGTCAGCATTTTTCTACATGTAGTTCAAAGTTATATGACTTCGCTGTTTCTGATTCCTCCTTTGATGTGGCAACTCCTGTTCACCGCAATTCCTTCTCCTTTAGGAATATTAGTCCAGTTCAGCAGACAATTGATGGGTTAAGATCTGACTGCAGTGCCGGTCCTGATGGTCGAGAGACTAAGGGCCCGATTTACGAAAGGTTTGCGCTTGTTAAAACGGGCGCTATCTTCATTACGCACGCAATAATCCGCCAGAGCTGATTTACAAAGCAGGGCAAAAGGAGGTTTGCGCCTATTAAGGGGCAAAATAGCGCCGCTGTCCATTTTGCGCATCTGCTGCAGATGAATATGCAAACTGGGCGTTTCTGCCAGAAGGCGCAAAATATTGGGAGGAGACTATGCAAAACCTCAGTTTAATACGCGCAAATGTGATCTATCAACTGTTCAACGGAAAGCGGGCGCAAAAAATTGCGTGTAATTTAGCACGTCTGAAAAGCAGGTATAACTGGCAGCTTTACGCACTGATGGCTGAAAGATGCTGCAGGACTGCAGACATCGGGTCAGAATCATTTTTCATGATGTGTTCAGGCGACACGTCAAGTTTTCATTATTTAATTAAATAACAATCAACATCACTGTTAAACACGGTTATTCTAGACATGAAGCAGAACATCTGCAGCTGCAGCATCATGCTAGTTAAAGCTGATATTATGTCTTTTTATTTACTTTTACTTTTTGCCAATGGCATATTTTTAAATTAAAATCATCTCCTGCTCCTCCACACCGCAGCGACTGCTGCTGCTGTTCTGAGGTGTCCTGTGTGAAGTTGGTCCCCACCCCACAGAAAACTCAGTGAAAATAACCAGTAACACACAAACTATTGATACTACTTTAGTTTTGCGTGGGGTGGGGGGCAATTACACAGGTCCCGCGGCTGGCATTGTGCCAAAGAGCGCGCAGTCTGTGCGTAATATCAGATCATCTTTACCAGCGTGTCCTTATCCATGTCCTTAAACTGGCCTCTTCTTACGATCCACAGGGAAACCTGCTGCATCGTTTTTATTTATAGTTATTATATGAAGAGTTCATTTGCAAAAACAGGCAAATGCCACTGTGGACAAACGGAGTTAACTGTTTTTGTTGCTGTTGGGTACAAACGTCCTATCTCCATTTTACATCATTAAAACCCTCTACTTCATGTGAGCTTGATTTGCTGAAAATATTCAAAAAGTAAATGAAGAGTTTATGTGCAAAAGCAGTTAACTCCGTTTTTTCTAAATGGCGTTTGTCTATTTTTGCAAATGAACTCTTCATATTTATCTTATATTCTGTTTTTTATTTGCCTCATTATATCTCTGAAACTAACATCTCTCTATCAGGATGAATTTCATTTTGCGTTTACCACATGCTCTTCTGAACTTTCCGTGGCGCAGGGAGAGCGCACGCTAAATCCTCATTTAAATCCTGCTGCTTGCGCCTGTTACAGATTGCGCGTGTAATCTTTGTAGATCACCCGCAAACGCTAAAATGACAGCGCACGCTATTTTTTTTGCGAGGCAAAGACATTAGCCTCACAATTTGGATTCTTTGTAAATCAGGCCCTAAGTATTTAAAAATGGCCTCACATGTTCTGGCTTACCTATTATCTGATCTATTTAATTTATCTCTTACATGTACTACCCCATTATCATGGAAATGTACCAGAGTGACCCCATTGTATAAAAATGGTGATCCTCATGACATCAATAACTACAGGACAATATCCATAATTAATACTGTTGTAAAATATTTGAAAAAATCTTATTTAATCAATTATCTCAATACATAAACGACTTTAATATCCTGTCTCCTTTTCAATCTGGTTTTAGACCTAATTTCTCTACCACAAGCACTCTCTTGAAATTCACTAATGACATAATATCTTCATTTGATGCCAAAACAGGTGCTATATTTATTTATTTAGCTAAAGCTTCTGACTTTGTTGATCATTACTTACTCTTAGACAAATTATATGCTATTAGTTTATCAAGACAAGCACTGCTTTGGTTTAACTCATATTTTCACCACAGACGTCAGTGTGTAGTTTATCAGGGAATCTTTTCAGATTTTATGACTGTAGACAAGGGTGTACCTCAAGGGTCCTCTTTAGGTCCGTTGTCATTTTCTATATTTATAAATGATCTACCACAAATTTGCCTAAACTCTCAAATACACTTATATGCAGATGACACTGTAATTTATTTTTCCAGTTCCGATGTTCCCCGCATCCAGCACTCTTTACAATCCGATTTCAGCTTGGTTCAAAAATGGTTTATTCAAAACAAACTCTTACTCAATAACAAAAAGTCTTATTGCATGTTATTTAACTTAAAGGTTGAATATGGAACATTTTTTATTAAAGCTATATTTTTTTTAAATGATACCTCCACAGGTCGTTTGGGGGTGTACAGAATGAAAGTACAACATTTCCCGGAAAAATTATAATTAGCCTAAAAATAATTATAAAATAAATTTTTATGGGTTCGATAATGGCATTTTATTTACGTCTATAAGCCAATACACGCCGCCATTGCAGGTTGCCAAATACGATCTCTGCGTGGAAACAATATTTTGGTCATAGTCAGGCTTGTACAGGGGAAAACCGTGGAAATGACGAGTGAAGCAGCTGCTTCAGAGCCCTGGAGATGTTGTTATCTGTTTCTGAGGAGGAGTGACCTGAGAAGAGCAAAATCTGGAGTAAATTTAGGTGAAGACTTCACTAAATGGACCCACATAAACGTTTTCCACGGAGTAAAACACTGAAATGGCAACTTTCCTCCTGGATCGGTAAGCTAGCTTGTTTGCTAACGTGGCTAACGTTAGCTGTCAGTTATAAACTCCTCTGCGTTACTTGTTGGACATGCTGCAGACTGTTGGACACTTGCGTATCGGCAGATTCTGGCATCCCAGCGGCTGGAGTTGTTTTTCTGCCGTTGCAACTACAACCTAGACACACGTGATGTCGCTGTTCTGTCCGTATTCCATATTCAACCTTTAAGGCATGATAACCAATCAAATGATTTATCAATTAAATTTCTTGATGATTCACCAGTGGTTAAAGTTGAGGTGTTTAAATATCTTGGTCTTCATCTCAACTCTCAACTGACATTTAGACCACATATAGATTCACTTTCAAAGAATATTTCCATTTGTTTGAGATCACTTTATTCCTCCGTTAATTGTTTTACTTTATCTATACGGAACAGAATCATTACTCATTTGATACTTCCAATACTGGACTATGCTGATATGGTTTACCAGAGCACCTCTGATACAAATCTTAAACCTCTTAATGTTTTTTATCAGTCTTTGTAGATTTGTACTGAGGTGTTCTTACAGAACGCATCACTGTCAAATGTATACATCACTAAACTGGTTAGCATTAAAATCAAGAAGGCATTTTCACTGGCTTCAATTTATTTTCAGATGTTTTTATCTTAATTATCCATCTTATTTAAAACAATTTTTAGTTCCAATTAGGTCCTCATATAACTTGAGGCATATCGAGCGTTTGTTTTTTTGTGTCCCCAAAATCAAAAAAGAATTTGGGCGTCGAGCATTTAAATTTAAAGCCCCATCAGACTGGAACAACTTACCTGCTTCAATCAGAGCTATAACTTCTCAACAGATCTTTAGGAGAGCCACACTTACTTATTTACGAACAACTTGTTCTTGTTTCTGATATTGTATTTGTAATTATGTATTTATATATTGTTGCATTCTTACAAAATGTGAATGTCAACCAACTTTTAGCGAGGGACGGTTTATGGGGGTGATTAGATCTGGGAGAGCTTTGTTAGTCGGTGTGAATGTTGTATTGTGTATATTGTAGTTTATTCAATTTCTGTTATTTGTGTAAATGTTTGTTTGTGTCGTGGACCCCCTCGAAAACGAGATGTTACATCTCAAGGGGCCATCCATTAAATAAATTTAAAATGTGTGTTTCTAATGCACACACAAATACTTAAAAGTTGTACACACAAAATAAATCTACACATTCACAAATTACAAAAATACTTTTTACACACAAATTTATTCACCTTTAACCTCTCAAACCCAATAGTTGTGTGTTTAAATGTGACCAAGCCCCCACGAAAATCAGAGGCAGGCCGGGGGTGGGGGGGGGGGGGGGGGGGGCACACGAAACTCCTTGATTTCATCAATGCTTTAAAGGAATATTCCACCCACAGAATGATGTAACTTTATCTTCCACTTCCCCTCATGGTGAGAAAGACTCTGCAGCACTTTTTTAATATCTCAAATGCAGCCGGCGATCAGGAAGGCTTCTCGTTTCCCCCCAACTTTCATATAATGGAGTTTGCCGGGGTCCGAGCCAAAAAGGTCCATAAAAGTCCACAAAAACTTGTCAATATTCCTCCATACTGCTCGTCCAATGTGATCCAAGTGTCCTGAGTGGGTAGTGTCCAGAATTTACCGGAAAGCATCATTTAGTAGATTTTTAGAGCCTAAACGGTAGAACATCTTACTTTCACGAAGCACGCACAAGCGCATTCACGAAACTACGGAAGCCTCGTCGTTCAGAGCCTACTCTGCCGATGATACAAGCGTAGAAGAAGAAATTCACTGTTTCCATTGTAGCAAGAGCGACAGAGCTGCAGACAAACACAAGAGGGTCCAAGAGGGGTTGGATTTAGATTTTTAACAAAGAAAAAAAGAAAAAGACATTCCAAGGTGATGTTGACCTCTGTGTAGTAACACGTCTGTAAAAAGTAGTTCCAGGGTGATGTTTACCATCGTGTAGTAACACGTCTGTAAAAAGTAGTTCCAGGGTGATGTTTATCATCGGGTTGTGACACATCTGTAAAAAGTAGTTCCAGGGTGATGTTTAGCATCGTATAGTGACACGTCTGAAAAAAGTAGTTCCAGGTCGATGTTTACCATCGTGTAATGACACGTCTGTAAAAAGTACTTCCAGGGTGATGTATACCATCGTGTAGTAACACGTCTGTAAAAAGTAGTTCCAGTGTGTGATTTTTACCATTGTGTATTATCACATCTGTAAATAGTAGGTAAAGGGCGATGTTTACCATCATGTAGCGACATGTCTGTAAAAAGTAGTTAAAAGGTGATTTTTATCATCGTGTTGTGACACATCTGTAAAAAGTAGTTCCAGGGTGATCTTTAGCATCGTATAGTGACACGTCTGTAAAAAGTAGTTCCAGGGTGATGTTTATCATCGGGTTGTGACACATCTGTAAAAAGTAGTTTGAGGGTGATGTTTAGCATCATATAGTGACACGTCTGAAAAAAGTAGTTCCAGGGTGATGTTTAGCATCGTATAGTGACACGTCTGAAAAAGTAGTTCCAGGGTGATGTTTACTATCATCTTGCATTACGTCTGTAAAAAGTAGTTCCAGGGTGATGTTTACCATTTTGTAGGGAGAGTCTGTAAAAAGTAGTTCAAGGGCAATGTTTACAATCGTGTAGTATCACGTTTGTAAAAAGTAGTGACATGGTGATGTCTACCATCTTGTAGTAACAAGTCTGTGAAAAGTAGTTCCAGCTTGATGTTATCTGCCATGTTGCAATGTGTCTGTAAATGGTAGTTCCAGGGTGACTCTTACCATGTTGTTGTTACATTTCAGTAAAAAGTAGTTCCAGGGTGACGTTTACCATCTTGTAGTAACATGTCTGTAAAAAGTAGTTCCAGGGTGATGTTTACAATAGTGTATTTTCACGTCTGTAAAAAGTAGTTCCAGGGTCATGTTTACCATCTTGTAGTAACATGTCTGTAAAAAGTAGTTCCAGGGTCATGTTTACCATCTTGTAGTAACATGTCTGTAAAAAGTAGTTCCAGGGTCATGTTTACCATCTTGTAGTATGACGTTTGTAAAAAGTAGTTCCAGGTTGATGTTTACTATCATGGAACAACACGTCTGTAAAAAGTAGTTTCAGAGCGATGTTTACCATTGTGTAGGCACACGTCGGTGAAAAGTAGCTCCAGGTTGATGTTATCCATCATGTAGCAACATGTCTGTAAAATTTTGTTCCAGGGTGATGTTGACCATCGAGTACTATCACATCTGTAAAAAGTAGTTCCAGGTTAATATTATCCGTCATGTAGCAACACGTCTGTAAAAAGTAGTTCCAGGGTGATGTTAACCATTGTGTATTATCACATATGAAAAAGTAGTTCCAGGGTGATGTTATCCATCATGTAGTAACATGTCTATAAAAAGTAGTTCCAGGGTGATGTTAACCATCTCGTAGTTACATGTCTGTCAAAAGTAGTTCCAGGGTGATGTTTATCATCTTGTAGCAACCTGTCTGTAAAAAGTAGTTCCAGGGTGATGTTTTCCATCTCGTCATGACACATCTGTAAAAAGTAGTTCCAGGGTGATGTTCATCATCTTGTAGTAACATGTCTGTAAAAAGTAGTTCCAGGGTGATGTTATCCATCGTGTAGCTTCACGTCTGTAAAAAGTAGTTTGAGGGTGATGTTTAGCATCATATAGTGACACGTCTGAAAAAAGTAGTTCCAGGGTGATGTTATCCATCGTGTAGCTTCACGTCTGTAATAAGTAGTTCCAGGGTGATGTTTAGCATCGTATAGTGACACGTCTGAAAAAAGTAGTTCCAGGGTGATGTTTACTATCATCTTGCATTACATCTGTAAAAAGTAGTTCCAGGGTGATGTTTACCATTTTGTAGGGAGAGTCTGTAAAAAGTAGTTCAAGGGCAATGTTTACAATCGTGTAGTATCACGTTTGTAAAAAGTAGTGACATGGTGATGTCTACCATCTTGTAGTAACAAGTCTGTGAAAAGTAGTTCCAGGGTCATGTTTACCATCGTGTAGGCACACGTCTGTAAAAAGTAGTTCCAGCTTGATGTTATCTGCCATGTTGCAATGTGTCTGTAAAAAGTAGTTCCAGGGTGTTGTTGACCATCGTGTATTATCACGTCTGTAAATGGTAGTTCCAGGGTGACTCTTACCATGTTGTTGTTACATTTCAGTAAATAGGCACACGTCGGTGAAAAGTAGCTCCAGGTTGATGTTTTCCATTGTGTAGGCACACGCCTGTCAAAAGTAGTTCCAGGTTGATGTTATCCATCATGTAGCAACATGTCTGTAAAATTTTGTTCCAGGGTGATGTTGACCATCGAGTACTATCACGTCTGTAAAAAGTAGTTCCAGGTTAATATTATCCGTCATGTAGCAACACGTCTGTAAAAAGTAGTTCCAGGGTGATGTTAACCATTGTGTATTATCACGTATGAAAAAGTAGTTCCAGGGTGATGTTATCCATCATGTAGTAACATGTCTATAAAAAGTAGTTCCAGGGTGATGTTTAGCATCCTGTAGGGCCACACATGCAAAGATACGTTCCAGGGTGATGTTTTCCATCTCGTCATGACAAGTCTGTCAAAAGTAGTTCCAGGGTGATGTTTATCATCTTGTAGCAACCTGTCTGTAAAAAGTAGTTCCAGGGTGATGTTTTCCATCTCGTCATGACACATCTGTAAAAAGTAGTTCCAGGGTGATGTTCATCATCTTGTAGTAACATGTCTGTAAAAAGTAGTTCCAGGGTGATGTTATCCATTGTGTAGCTTCACGTCTGTAAAAAGTAGTTTGAGGGTGATGTTTAGCATCATATAGTGACACGTCTGAAAAAAGTAGTTCCAGGGTGATGTTTACTATCATCTTGCATTACATCTGTAAAAAGTAGTTCCAGGGTGATGTTTACCATTTTGTAGGGAGAGTCTGTAAAAAGTAGTTCAAGGGCAATGTTTACAATCGTGTAGTATCACGTTTGTAAAAAGTAGTGACATGGTGATGTCTACCATCTTGTAGTAACAAGTCTGTGAAAAGTAGTTCCAGGGTCATGTTTACCATCATGTAGGCACACGTCTGTAAAAAGTAGTTCCAGCTTGATGTTATCTGCCATGTTGCAATGTGTCTGTAAAAAGTAGTTCCAGGGTGTTGTTGACCATCGTGTATTATCACGTCTGTAAAAAGTAGTTCCAGGGTGATGTTTACAATAGTGTATTTTCACGTCTGTAAAAAGTAGTTCCAGGGTCATGTTTACCATCTTGTAGTAACATGTCTGTAAAAAGTAGTTCCAGGGTCATGTTTACCATCTTGTAGTATGACGTTTGTAAAAAGTAGTTCCAGGTTGATGTTTACTATCATGGAACAACACGTCTGTAAAAAGTAGTTTCAGAGCGATGTTTACCATTGTGTAGGCACACGTCGGTGAAAAGTAGCTCCAGGTTGATGTTTTCCATTGTGTAGGCACACGCCTGTCAAAAGTAGTTCCAGGTTGATGTTATCCATCATGTAGCAACATGTCTGTAAAATTTTGTTCCAGGGTTATGTTGACCATCGAGTACTATCACGTCTGTAAAAAGTAGTTCCAGGTTAATATTATCCGTCATGTAGCAACACGTCTGTAAAAAGTAGTTCCAGGGTGATGCTAACCATTGTGTATTATCACGTATGAAAAAGTAGTTCCAGGGTGATGTTATCCATCATGTAGTAACATGTCTATAAAAAGTAGTTCCAGGGTGATGTTTAGCATCCTGTAGGGCCACACATGCAAAGATACGTTCCAGGGTGATGTTTTCCATCTCGTCATGACAAGTCTGTTAAAAGTAGTTCCAGGGTGATGTTAACCATCTCGTAGTTACATGTCTGTCAAAAGTAGTTCCAGGGTGATGTTTATCATCTTGTAGTAACCTGTCTGTAAAAAGTAGTTCCAGGGTGATGTTTTCCATCTCGTCATGACACGTCTGTAAAAAGTAGTTCCAGGGTGATGTTCATCATCTTGTAGTAACATGTCTGTAAAAAGTAGTTCCAGGGTGATGTTATCCATCGTGTAGCTTCACGTCTGTAAAAAGTAGTTTGAGGGTGATGTTTAGCATCATATAGTGACACGTCTGTAATAAGTAGTTCCAGGGCAACGTTTACCATCATCTAGCCTGACGTCTGTAAAAAATAGTTCCAGGCTGATGTTTACCATTTTGTAGGGACACGTCTGTAAAAAATAGTTCCAGGGCTGATGTTTACCATCGTGTAGGGACATATCTGTAAAAAGTAGTTCCAGGGCAATGTTTACAATCATGTAGCATCACGTTTGTAAAAGTATTTCCAGGTTGATGTTTACCATCGTGTAGGGACACATCTGTAAGAAAGTAGTTCCAGGGCAATGTTTACATCATGTAGCATTACATTTGTAAAAAGTAGTTCCAGGTTGATGTTTACCGTCGTGTAGTAACACATCTGAATAAAGTAATTGCAGGGCGATGTTTACCATCATGCAGTATGATGTCTGTAAAAAGTAGTTCCAGGGTGACGTAACTGTTGTGTAGCATCAAGTTTTAGACAGCACCGCACCACTGAGATTGCTCTGACCAAAGTCATGAATTACATATGTCCGAATACTGATGTTGGAAAAATGTCAGTGTTGGTTTTACTGGATCTCAGTGCTGCATTTGACACAGTTGACCACATTAAATAACTCCAATGACGATAAGTGGGTGGATCTCTGGTTCTGTACTAAAGTGGTCCAAAACATACTTGGAGAACAGGAAGTACTTTGTGCCTGTAGGTAAGTTTACCTCTGATCAGATAAAAATGACCCGTGGAGTTCCCCAGGGCTCTATCCTGGGGCCTCTTCTGTTTAACATCTACATGCTACCACTGGCCCAGGTTATAAAGAACAACAATATTAGTTACCATAGCTACGCAGATGACACACAGCTATATATTACAGTGTCACCAGGAGACCGGGGCCCTGTGCAGGCTCTTGGTAAATGTATTGATGAGATTAATGACTGGATGTGCCTCAACTCTCTTCAGCTGAACAAAAACAAAACTGAGGTGATTGTTTTTGGAGCCAAAGAGAAACGACAGCAGGTTGTCCCAGAACTTCAGTCCATCCACCTAAAAACCACCAACCAGACCAGAAACCTGGCTGTGGTGATGGACTCAGACCTAAACTTTGAAAAACACATCAAAGCGATCACTAAATCAGCCGACTATCACCTGAAGAACATCTCAAGGATAAAAGATCTGATGTCTCAAGAAAATCTGGAAAGACTAGTCCATCATTCATCTTCAGTCGGCTTGACTACTGTAACAGCGTCTTTACTGGTCTACCTAAAAAATCAGTTAAACAGCTGCAGCTCATTCAGAACTCTGCTGCCCGAGTTCTCACGAAGACCAGAAACCTGGACAACATCAGTCCAGTTCTGAGGTCTTTACACTGGCTGCTGGTCCATCAGAGAATAGACTTTAAAGTTCTGCTGCTGGTCTTTAATGCTGCGTTCCATTTTCATCGGAACTGGGAAGTGGGAACTGGGGGGTGACGTCACACCCGACCAACTTGCGTTCCAGCTCACTGGTCGGAAAACCAGTTAGCAACCTAGCAAACAACGTGTTTGCTAAGGCTATTGTTATTAGCCGTTGTTGGCACAGCTGGTGTTGTAGTTCACGTATACGACATGAAAAATGTGAATTTCACTACAGCAGCTTCCCCGTACATCTGTATAAACCAATACTACGTGTACGACTGATTTATGCAACAAAATGTAAGTAAGAAGTGTAAATAAATGTAACATTACAGAAGCTTCTAAAATTGCTAACACAGGGCGCGGCCATCTTTAAATCTGAACTCGGAGCTGCGAGAGTTGTCCGACTTTCCGAGTGGGAAATCCGACTTCAGGGGGGCGTTCCAGTTGAAACTTTCTACTCGGAACTGGGAATTTCCGACTTCCGAGTTCAAATGGAACGCAGCATAAAGGTGCCATGACATCAAATGTCACTTTTCTGGGGTTTTGGGTGTATAATATTATCTGTTGTGCACTGATGAAGCCATGTGAATGTCAGAGTGAGAATCAAAGTTCCTGCTTATGGTCTGTCAGCTTTATTTCTCTGCTCAGAAACAGTTGAATCAGACAGCAGGCTATCATTCTACGTAGTTCTATCATTCTACGTAGTTCTATCATTCTACGTAGTTCTATCATTCTACGTAGTTCCATCATTCTACGTAGTTCTATCATTCTACATAGCTCTATCATTCTACGTAATTTAATTGCTCCAATAAGAGCACACTATCAAGTAAACAGCCCCCCCCCCCCCTCTCTCCTAACGGTCCATGCACCGTCCGCTCCCCCCTCCCCTCCCCCTCTCCTAACGGTCCATGCACCATCCGCTCCCCCCTCCCCTCCCTGTCTGATTCAGCTGCGTGTAGTAACTTCTGTGCAGTCAGGTCTGGGTTTTCAAACAAATGGATTTAAAAGAAAATTTCTGCAGTAACACTGAGGGAGGGGACCACAACCTTGTCATTACCTGTAAGTTTATTTATTTTCTAAATGCTGTCTTGTCTGATAAACGTAGCTCACACTGTCTGAAGTGCCCATGTTGCTAGCAGTTAGCCTTTAGCAAAGTCCGACTGCAGCTTGACCTAGATTCTCCAAATAAGGTCATAGCCAAATAAGGTGTAGCAAACATCACCGGACCCAACTGTATTACTGAGGAAGTGAGGTCTGGCGTTTCAAAACAATACTCCGCTGTAAAAAATGCAGTTTTTTTCTTTGGAGTATTTACATATACAGTAATGCCAACAACATAAACTAGTTTTTACTGCTATGTCATCACTCCTTTAAAGCTCTGAATGGTTTCAGCCCAAAATATATCAGTGACCTCTTGACCCAGTATGAACCTACTAGACCCCTCAGGTCATCTGGATCCGGTCTTTTATCAGTTCCAGAGTCAGAACCAGACCTGGAGAAGCTGCGTTCAGCTGCTATGCTCCACATGTCTGGAACAAACTCCCAGAAAGTCTTAGATCAGCTGAAACACTTAGTTTATTTAAATCCAGGTTGAAGACCCACCTGTTCTCAGCTGCAATTACGTAAATTTTACTCAAAAGTTAAAATCTGCACGTCTCTATATTCTCTTTTTATTCTTAAATGTTTTTAATGTTTTAAATTTAAAATTACGCCTCTACTTTCTTGTTCTTATTTTTTTCTTTCCTTTTGCATCCCAATGTAATGTTTATAATGTTTTATGTAAAGCCTGTATATGAAATGTGCTATACGGATTAACTTGCCTTACCTCACATGTTGGTGTTTTTGTTTCTGAAGTTTCTGTACCTGGTCCAGGTTATTCGTTGTTGACATGATTGAGGGTGTTGTTCAGCGATGGTTGTCGGTGTCTCAAGTTGATTTATTTTCCAAAGCCCTCCCTGAGGCCGTCTCGGCGGGGATGGAGATGCAGCTCGGTCCACACACAATATCCAGGGTGCAGCAGTACAGGGTGTAAGGATCTCAAACCGCCCCGCCCAAAGTACCATTCGGTGTGGATCTTTGTAGGAACACACCCTGCAGTGCCGAAATCCACACACAATATCCAGGGTGCAGCAGTACAGGGTGTAAGGATCTCACACCGCCCCGCCCAAAGTACCATTCGGTGTGGACCCATGTAGGAACACACCCTGCAGTGCCGCGGTCCACACACAATATCCAGGGTGCAGCAGTACAGGGTGTAAGGATCTCACACCGCCCCGCCCAAAGTACCATTCAGTGTGGACCCATGTAGGAACACACCCTGCAGTGCCGCGGTCCACACACAATATCCAGGGTGCAGCAGTACAGGGTGTAAGGATCTCACACCGCCCCGCCCAAAGTACCATTCAGTGTGGATCTTTGTAGGAACACACCCTGCAGCGCCGCGGTCCACACACAATATCCAGGGTGCAGCAGTACAGGGTGTAAGGGTGTCGCACCGCCCCGCCCAAAGTACCATTCGGTGTGGATCTTTGTAGGAACACACCCTGCAGCGCCGCGGTCCACACACAATATCCAGGGTGCAGCAGTACAGGGTGTAAGGATCTCACCCCGCCCCGCCCAAAGTACCATTCGGTGTGGATCTTTGTAGGAACACACCCTGCAGTGCCGCGGTCCACACACAATATCCAGGGTGCAGCAGTACAGGGTGTAAGGATCTCACACCGCCCCGCCCAAAGTACCATTCAGTGTGGACCCATGTAGGAACACACCCTGCAGCGCCGCGGTCCACACACAATATCCAGGGTGCAGCAGTACAGGGTGTAAGGGTGTCACACCGCCCCGCCCAAAGTACCATTCGGTGTGGATCTTTGTAGGAACACACCCTGCAGTGCCACGGTCCACACACAATATCCAGGGTGCAGCAGTACAGGGTGTAAGGATCTCACACCGCCCCACCCAAAATACCATTTAGTGTGAATCTTTGTAGGAACACACCCTGCAGTGCCACGGTCCACACACAATATCCAGGGTGCAGCAGTACAGGGTGTAAGGGTGTCACACCGCCCCACCCAAAGTACCATTCGGTGTGGATCTTTGTAGGAACACACCCTGCAGTGCCACGGTCCACACAATATCCAGGGTGCAGCAGTACAGGGTGTAAGGGTGTCACACCGCCCCGCCCAAAGTACCATTCGGTGTGGATCCATGTAGGAACACACCCTGCAGTGCCGCGGTCCACACAATATCCAGGGTGCAGCAGTACAGGGTGTAAGGATCTCACACCGCCCCGCCCAAAGTACCATTCGGTGTGGATCCATGTAGAAACACACCCTGCAGCGCCGCAGTCCACACACAATATCCAGGGTGCAGCAGTACAGGGTGTAAGGGTGTCGCACCGCCCCGCCCCGCCCAAAGTACCATTCGGTGTGGATCCATGTAGAAACACACCCTGCAGTGCCGCGGTCCACACACAATATCCAGGGTGCAGCAGTACAGGGTGTAAGGGTGTCGCACCGCCCCGCCCAAAGTACCATTCAGTGTGGATCCATGTAGAAACACACCCTGCAGCGCCGCGGTCCACACACAATATCCAGGGTGCAGCAGTACAGGGTGTAAGGGTGTCACACCGCCCCGCCCAAAGTACCATTCAGTGTGGACCCATGTAGGAACACACCCTGCAGCGCCGCGGTCCACACACAATATCCAGGGTGCAGCAGTACAGGGTGTAAGGATCTCACACCGCCCCGCCCAAAGTACCATTCAGTGTGGACCCATGTAGAAACACACCCTGCAGCGCCGCGGTCCACACACAATTTCCAGCGTGCAGCAGTACAGGGTGTAAGGGTGATACACCGCCCCGCCCAAAGTACCATTCAGTGTGGACCCATGTAGGAACACACCCTGCAGCGCCGCGGTCCACACACAATATCCAGGGTTCAGCAGTACAGGGTGTAAGGGTGTCGCACCGCCAAAATCGGGGCTTAGTATATATTTACATATATATATATATATATATATATATATATATATATACACACTGCCTGTCCAAAAAAAATGTTGCCACCAAAAAAAAAGGTCATTCCCTCTAATACTTTGTTGGACCGCCTTTAGCTTTGATTACGGCACGCATTCGCTGTGGCATTGTTTCGATAAGCTTCTGCAATGTCAAAAGATTTATTTCCATCCAGTGTTGCATTAATTTTTCACCAAGATCTTGCATTGATGATGGTAGAGTCTGACCGCTGCGCAAAGCCCTCCCTAGCACATCCCAAAGATTCTCAATGGGGTTCAGGTCTGGACTCTGTGGGGGCCAATCCATGTGTGAAAATGATGTGTCATGCTCCCTGAACCAGTCTTTCACAATTTGAGCCCGATGAATCCTGGCATTGTCATCTTGGAATATGGCCGTGCCATCAGGGAAGAAAAAGTCCATTGATGGAATAACCTGCTCATTCAGTATATTCAGGTAGTCAGTTGACCCCATTCTTTGATCACATATTGTTGCTGAACCTAGACCTGACCAACTGCAGCAACCCCAGATCATCACACCGCCCCCACAGGCTTGTACAGTAGGCACTAGGCATGATGGGTGCATCACTTCACCTGCCTCTCTTCTTACCCTGATTCGCCCATCACTCTGGAACAGGGTAAATCTGGACTCATCAGACCACATGACCTTCTTCCATTGCTCCACAGTCCAATCTTTATGCTCCCGAGCAAACTGAAGCCTTTTTTTTCCGGTTAGCCTCACTGATTAGTGGTTTTCTTACGGCTACACAGCTGTTCAGTCCCAATCCCTTGAGTTCCCTTCGCATTGTGCGTGTGGAAATGCTCTTACTTTCAGTATTAAACATAGCCCTGAGTTCTACTGTTGTTTTTCTTCGATTTGATCTCACCACACGTTTAAGTAATCGCCGATCACGGTCATTCAGGATTTTTTTCCGGCCACATTTCTTCCTGGAAGATGATGGGTCCCCACTATCCTTCCAGTTTTTAATAATGCGTTGGACAGTTCTTAACCCAATTTTAGTCGTTTCTGTAATCTCTTTAGATGTTTTCTCTGCTTGATGCATGCCGATGATCTGACCCTTCTCAAACAGACTAACATCTTTTCCACGACCACGGGATGTGTCTTTCAACATGGTTGTTTAGGAAATGAGAAGCAACTCATTGCACCAGTTGGGGTTAAATAACTTGTTGGAGCTGAAAGGCTGAAAGATAATCGCCCATGCAGTAATTATCCAATAGCGAGGCTCATTTGCTTAGTTAAATCCAGGTGGCGACTTTTTTTTATACAGTTATATATATATATATATATATATATATATATATATATATATATATATATATATATATATATATATACAATGTGTGTGTGTGTGTGTGTGTGTGTGTTTATGTAGGCTATATATGAAACAATATTAATTTATCTATCAAATGTTTTTCCATTACTGTGATTTATTGTTTAAATAACCAGATATAACATTTATATTGGCTGCTAATACTAATGGGTTCTGTTTATATTAAATAAAATGATCATTCATTCAACTTTAAAAAGTCATCATCCTAAACTATCAACCAGCTAAACAAACCACCTTCTCCTAAACTAGACTCTGACATCTGGCAAAAACAGAAGCAGATAAAAACTGATCCTGAACTGGACGTGACGTCATGACTGATTCAGTCTCGGGAGATGAAGATGGGACTCACGTTTAGGTCGTCTTCACGGTCCTCACGTGCCTGTGTTGCTTTTCTGATGCGTGATCATGTCTGATGTCCGTCGCGCGCCACAGAAACACTCACTGACATATTTTCCAGTTTCCCTCATCATCTCCACTGATGCTGTTCATCCAAGGACGGTCCTGATCCCACTCACGTGTTTTCTTTAGCAGCGTGTTCGCTTTTGAGAACATGGAGTATCAGGTGTGGACGTTTTAAAAGGCGCGGGTGCTGAGAGGAGCGCGTGACAGCAGCAGCACGCGCAGGCAGACACAGGACTGGAGGATGCTGCAGATCAGCTGCTTTCTGCTGGCTTTAAAGTTTCCTGTGTTTTATTTCGCTTATTATTACTAAATGTAATGTTTATATGTGTGTGACAGACATGAGTGTTTGACATTTATGGAAATACGCAACAAATGGCGCAGCGTTTTATTGTCAATTAAAGGACGATTCCGTATTTTACGGGACGGGTGGCAATATTATAATCCTTATAAATCAAATTATTGAGATTAGGAGGTACTGATAAAATCACTTATTCAGGTGAATTTACCGGTAGAAATATTTATAATTTGTTTACCTGCTGCAAAAGAACTTAAATTTAAGACTTGTTAAAGTGACAAAAGCTGCTTGAGTTAATCCAACGTAACAGGACTGAGTATTTTCAGTCCAGACTGCTGTTTGGTTGATTAAATAGGAATTTGTTCATTTAACATGAACAACGTGTGTTTGTGTTTCCACATTATAATCTCTTGTTGGTTTAAAACATAATAATGTTGGTTAAACATAATACAAAGAAAAGTTAAACAGCTCGTAATCACCAAAAGTACAATCAGATCATTTATAAACCCAATAAAAATGAAATAATCATCTGTCTCTTAGTCCCTCCTCCGATCGTGGGTTCCCATTCTGTAACTTGATCAAAAATCTGATATTTGAAATGAATTCCAGTAACAATCAATCCTAAAATCGGTGAAAATCCCACAATCACCAAATTCCCTAAAATAATCTCACATTATCGTTCTAACGTCCCCATTTGCTGAGTGAAAGTTTCCTTCATTCCTGGTCTTAAAGTTTGTCTTTGTTCCTTTTTGGGTTGAAATTACCTGAAAAACCTGATGTTAATTTAGGAGAGAGGTCCAGAGGTCAGTCCCGTGCGCCGGGGGGGCTCCAGCCCGCTCTTTGTGTGCCCCGGTGACTGCTTAGCTCAGGCCCTGTTGTCCCCAGGGGTGAGGCAGCCCCCGTTAGAAGCACAGACGTGCTAACAGACCAGATGCTTCCCAGCTGAAAGTTGGCTGCGAGTTCATCCAGATCTGGTGGTAAAAGTCCAACTGAGATGTGCCTCTGTGTCTCCCCAGGTGTGGGGACGCTCCTTGCCTCTTCAGATCCCGTAGATGAAACCCTATTTTGGGGGATTGCGGAGGCTTTTCTAACCTCTGTGGGGGGGCCGGCCCTGAAGGCCAAACTCAGCCAGTTGTGACCGGTTTCTCTCCTTGTCAGGTGATGTCTCCCTTTCTGTTGGTGCGCTGCTGTTTTCCAAAGATGCTGAACCTGCATTCCTTTGGCCATTTGGGGAAGTGCCCCCCCCGGCTTGCAGCGGAGCGATGCCGCGGCTTGTTCGGCCATTTGGGGAAGTGGCCCCCCCGGCTTGCTGCAGAGCGATTTTATAATAGGGGTCACATTTCGGGTCAAAAAGTGAAAAAATCAGTGTTTTTTCTGGCTTAACATTCTATTTGTTTCCATAGTTCAGCCCTGGAAGATGCTAAATCTATTAATTGCCAAAACAACACTTGGTTTAATATTTTGTCAACTGTGTTACGAACAAAAGTTGTGTCATAGAAGATATAAATGAGGTACAATGTATTTGATTAAACAATTTTTTGCAACTTTTTGGGTCTGTTCATCCAGGATTTTTTTTGTTTTTGTCTAACTGCTTTGAAAATATGAATTTTTAGCTGAAAATAAACATTCTGTGGGATTTTATCATCAAAGGCGACTGCTTTTTCAACACCAGCCCATATTACACTGAATTTACAAGTTAGGCAACATTTTTTATGCAAATCCCCTCTCTCTAGAAATGGCCCTCATCATTTACAATTTAGCCAACAAAAATCAGAGATAACACAGTAACATTAAGAACAGAAGAAAAAACAAAACCCTTTTTTCCATCTAAAACCTTATTTCTGATTAATTGATTTATTTCTGAAACACAGGAAAAGCTGTCCGTAGGATAACTTACAAAAGTATAAAACTTATTTCCAGCTTGTTGATTTTCAGTTTGAATATATTTTTTTAACATTGCAACATTTTCAAACATCCACCCAGTCTGTCCTCCATTCTTACATCATGTCCTTCCTGTCCTTCCTCTCATTTTTCTATTTCCAGCTTCATCTGTTCATCCTCGCTCTTCTCCTTTTAATCTCCTCTTTAATCTTTGAAAATATGAATTTTTTATTGTTATTTAGCTCATTGCTGTATATTTTTCTCTCAGACAGTGCAGACATGTAAATCTGAGATTTACTTTCAATGTTTCCCTGCTCTAGCACACCTGACTCAAATGAAACGGATCCAACAGCCAATGATGTTCTGGATAATTACTCATTAGTTTGGGTCAGGCGTGTTGGAGAAAGGACACAGTAAAAAAAAAAAAACCCGGACACTGACCCAAAAGGTCCAGATTTAGTGATTCCTGGGCTAGAATATGTCTGATGAATGCTCTTTAATCATGCAGTCCAGTTTAGTTTGTGTAAATATGTGTTCATTATATAGATGATTTGGGGGATATTCCTGTCATTTAAATCATGGTTTATAGTCTAACTACTAAGTAATACTTACAAAGGTGTATTCTCATGACACTTCAATGCAATAGTTAATTAATATAGTTTCACATCAGTTATTCCCTGATCATAATTAAATCATCATCTAAGGGACTCAGGATGGAAATTAGCATTGCTGCATATTTACATTACCTATGTACATTAACATGCACCGTCCCTTTTATGTAAAATGCATTTATGTAAATACGTCCATGTTGCTCTTTATTTCAAGTCATTTGTATGTAATAACAATGGGCTGTATGCACAACTCCAGTACTTCCTGAACTTAGTAGCGCTCCTCTGTTTCCTGTCTTTCATTGTTGGATGATTTGATTAATCCAGGTGTGTCTGACCTCAGTAACCACAGTGACAATGGACAGACACGCCTGGATTAATCAGTTTGTCCAATAATGAAAGACAAGAACAGAGTTCATGAAGTAGTAGAGTTGTGCAATCACATTTTAAACCCACTATGCTGAATACTATCAAAATAAATCCTGCCAAAGTTGTTAACCATGTCATTCCGTGTCAGCCGTGTTACACTTGATGGGTAACACACTGACATTTCCTCCATTTCTGGCCATTTTTGCAAGCTGCAGGTGTTGAAGATGTGAACACATGACCACGATCAACTCTGTGGGTTTTCTTTACATCTAAGTCATTAAAAAATCAAAAGTAAGTCCACGAAAAAATGTCGATAACACAGCTGACGAACAATTAACCCTCTCCATAAGTAGAAAATCATTTTGATCAAATATTGACGAGGAGGATTTGAAATTTAAAACACTGTCCTTAAAGTTCCCACCAAATAGATGAGCCCCCCAGCAGTGAGTCATGTGGCTCTGGAATAAACCATTACTGATTTATCAGCAGGTATGATTTCTTGGACACGGATAAAATGAATAATTATTTGCATAATAATGTTTTAAATTGTTTTAAAAACAGCTTTTCTATGTTTAAATGACCATTTTTGAACAATGAGTTGTGCAACAATATTTTAAAACTTGTGTTTCCAATGTAAAATCTTAGGAGCAAACATGACATGTAAGAAATCAGACAGCACAAAATCTGCAAATACCAATTTATAATTTATATTTTTTGGTAAAAGAAAAGGGTCATCCAAAATAAAATTGGTCTATGTTTAAAATAATGACCAATGATATTTGGTAAGACTGATGTAGTGGAAATTCCAGGGCCGGCTTTGCCGACAGGCGACACATGCAACCGCCTGGGGCGCCAACCCCTGGAAGGGGCGCAAAAAATGCAGAATAATTTTTTTTAAAAAAAGAAAAGAAAGTTAATTAAAGTTATGTAGCTTTTATATATTACGGAAAAGATATACTGTAGCTACTCGAAATTTTCCTCCAAAATCTCAATATTTAATTTCTTTGCAATGATCAGATCTGCAGTTCCTACTTATGCTGCGTTCCATTTCAACTCGGAAGTCGGAAATTCCCAGTTCCGAGTAGGAAGTTTCAACTGGAACGCCCCCTGAAGTCGGATTTCCCACTCGGAAAGTCGGACAACTCTCGAAGCTCCGAGTTCAGATTTAAAGATGGCCGCGCCCAGTGTTAGCAGGTTTAGAAGCTCCTTTAATGTTACATTTATTTACACTTCTTACTTATATTTTGTTGCATAAATCAATCGTACACGTAGTATTGGTTTATACAGATGTACGGGGAAGCTGCTGTAGTGTAATTCACATGTTTCATGTCGTATATGTGAACTACAACACCAGCGGTGCCAACAACGGCTAATAGCAATAGCCTTAGCAAACACGTTGTTTTGCTAGGTAGCTAACTGGTTTTCCGACCAGCGAGCTGGAACGCAAGTTGGTCGGGTGTGACGTCACCCCCCAGTTCCCACTTCCCAGTTCCGATGAAAATGGAACGCAGCATGACACTTGCTTTCACCGTGATGACCTACATGACGTGGTTACTGTGGAAGAATGCAGATCGTGTTGTGTTTAAACTTTTCAGTGATTGAATGATGAAAGAACATCTTTCCAAAAGAGCAGCTTTCCGAAAGTGAAGGAAGGAGGAGGAAGAAAAACGGCCGTAAGCAGAGGAATGTGGACTGAGGCTGAGCTGGTAGCCTGATGGTGGGGAGAGAGAGAGAGAGAGAGGGGGGGGGCATCTCACGTCGCAGTTTATAATGACAGACGTCAACAACTTATCAAAACGCTGAGAATCGTGGTGGAGTGAAGAAAAGAGTTCTCAGTTAGAGATATGTACTTTCCTCCAACATTAAAGCTTGTTTAGCTCGTCATGTGTTGGAGGCTAGCTAAGCTAACATGAGCTAACATAAGCTAGCTAAGCTAACATGAAACAGGTTCCTGCTGCTGCTGCAGCTGCTGTGGGAGACGTTTAACCTCATATTGTAGTACAGTAATGCTCACAGCTGCTGATAACTGATGCTGTTTAACAGGCTACTGGAGGCCATTAAGTTTTAGTCTCTGTTGCAGCTACATGTTGTCCTCTAGCTTCCAGTTGCAGGCAAATCTGCATCTGTCCACATTCACTGAAAGTCCTGCAGATGCCTCTAGAACAGGTCTGCAACCTGGACAATCCAAAGACATTTTTCAGACTTAATCCAGTGAGAAAAGTTGTTTAGAGCTGCTATTTTTTCATGTCCTTTTGAAAAAAGGCTGCTTATAATTTTTTTTATATATATAAATACTGACTGTTTAAAACATGCTGTCATTTTAAAGAATTCAGGTTTATTTTAACATTTAGGTTTTAAAAAAAGAACTTGCAGAAAGAGGATAGATGCATTTTCTTCAAACAGATTTTCTACAGTGGGACTCAACTGTATAAAAAAATCTATATAAATAAAAATGTGGGTATTTGTGGGATATAATGTGAAATGGGAAAACCCCTAATTTCCAAGCTAATTACAAGAAACATATGACAGGGACTTTTGGTGTCATTACGTTGTGGAAATAATAATAATAAAAAAAAGCCAAAATCCGTTATTATTAAAAATATTGTGTATATTCACGGTTATTTAAAAATATTAGTTGGTTCTTTTAGTCAAAGTTATTGAGAGATATTGTGGAAGGTCCAAAGAGCCACTTGCAGCTGTGCAGCTGCAGGTTTCAGACTCCTGCTCAGAAGCTGCTGCAGAGGTGGAGCTTCATCATCACTGTTATGAATGTAGTCATCACTATTATTCGTTAACTTTATTATTAAATTATTGTTGAAGGTTTCAGTTAATCTTAGTTACTAAAAACAGTATAGAGCATAGATAAGGTTCATCTATACAATGTCTACTACATGAAAGAAGGACTCAGTCTGGATGCAGGTGTAACTGTGGATGTCTGAGTCCAGCTCCCATCAGCAGCTGCTGACTTTAGTCATTATTATTATTATTATTATTATTAGTCATTATTACAGCAGCAGTTGTGTTTCAGTGAGACCAAATCCAGACACATGTGGATCTAATCCTACCAGAGAATCACACCTCTGCAACAATGTTCACATCAGACACATGCAGCTCATCCTGCTCTGTTCATCTAGAACAGGGGGGGTCCAGAGGGGGTCCTTAAGGGCTGCTGTCACTGTTTCCCTGCTTCAACACACCTGACTGAAGGCCTTTTCACACCGGGACCGATGCGAATAAACGGCACGAAATTGCGAATAATTCGGAGGAGAAATATCGACGCATTTGTTTATACACACCTGCTCCGACGCGAAATTACGAAGATGCAAGAACAAACTCGCATCCGTTATTCCAGAGGAACGTGAGCACGTGCAGCAGTGACGGAGGGAGAGGCGGCTGCAGGGAAACTTCTGGATGCTGAAAACAGCTGATCTCACCGTGGAGATGCCAGATGGGGATTTTAAATACAACACCTGTAGCTAATAACCTCGAATGGCTTCAAAATGTAGGGAAAACACTGCTACTTCAGCTGTGACCCCCCCCAACCCCCGTTTGCCAAACGAGAGTGCTGCGACATGAAGGTGATAACACCTGAGCCATAATGATGCAGTAACAGCGACACGTCTCTCTTTTTCCTTTCTCTTTTTGCTTGCGACCAGCTCTGTGACGTCAGAGCCTTCTCTGATTGGTGGATTGTGTTTCTGTCGGATGCGAATATTAAGAAAATCGACCCCAGTTCGAAAAAATAAACGTCGCAAAATCGCAAGACGTAATTTTGTCACTGATGTGAACGCTCCCGTTGACTTGATATTAATTTGATTAAAGCTTTTGCCGTGCGAATCTTTCGGACGGAATATTCGGAGTAGGTGTGTAAAGGCCTTAATCCTGAATGGATCCTACAGCCTATGATGTTCTTGGTAATTGGAGTCAGGTGTGTTGGAGCCAGGACACATAGAAAAACTGCAAGATTGTGGCCCTCGAGGACCAGAACTGGACACCCCTGATCTGGAATCACGGATGCCAGGACAGGGGGGCACCAAACTATAACCTCGCCTGGGGCACCAAAGTGGCCAGAGCCGGCCCTGGAAATTCCCACGTAAGCTTGTCATGATCAATTTTACCTGCTTATAAGAGCCATATTTAGTTCAGAGTGATTTGCTTATTTTCTTATAAATGTGTGAACTACAATATGCTTGTGTTACATTTGGTGCTGCAGGGGTGAAGAAGAGGTCAGCTATGAATCAGAACGAAACTATAAACAGCTTCTATCAGACAGTATAAGAGCCTCTTTTAAAGGTTAAGCAGTTCCTCTGACTTTGGGTCAGGGTCCCAAAATTGACTTAGCGTAGGGGGCCAGACGGTGTTGTCTGTCTGGATGTCTTACTCATAGATCAGGTGCAAGCTGAGCTGGACCTGATGGATGTGAACCAATCACTCCCCTTTCAGGACCGGTATATCAAATGAGGAAACGAGGTCAGACTCGCTGAGCAGATCCGTCTACTGAGTGACTCTCACTCTTTTTCACATGCTGCAGCGTTGAATAAAACTTTGTTAAAACTTCTCATCTTCGTGCCTTTATTAAAGAAAAATTCCTCAACACTGACAAATAAACTCTGTGGACTTGAAATGTAACCGTAATAATAGAGTCACTCCGAGGCTTGTTCGGTCATTTGGGGAAGTGGCCCCCGGCTCTCGGTTCCCTTTCTTTTGGAAGTCCACAGCGTGACTGTCGAGCCCCCCCCCGTTAGCTGTGCGTGTTTTTAGCATTTCTAACATCACATGTCCTGCCTGTGCTCTCATTCAGAGTAAAGGTCACAGTTAAAAACTTCATTCTTCTTACTTCAGTACATTCTGTACACATATGATTTAAGATCATTTCAATCACAGACAGCAGTTATGATCTGCCTCATAATCATGGCCTCAAAAAGATGGCGGCCTGTTGAGAGAAGCAGAGAGTGGACAGCCTGCTGCGGCTCTTGTAAGATAAAGCCTGAGATATCATGGCTTCTGACAGCAAGAAGATTGTGGAGGATGAATTTTAAATTTTTAGTCATTAAAATGAAGACAATGGCCCAGGACGAACTAGTTTTGTTGGCCTCAAGTCACTTCCCGTCCGACTGGATTGCAGCCTCAAGAAAAACTTTATTTGAACTCTGTCCTGGTCCTCAAGGCTACATTCAACATAGAGGAGACAAAAAGATATAAATAAGTTAAAAGCTGCCTTGGATTATTGAATGAGCTCGGAGATAAAGTCCTCGTTTTGTGTCACACCATCTCGATGTCTGCCACCTGTGTCCTTTGGCAGTATTGATGTGTCATGTTTACTTGCTCAACTTGAGAAATTAAGAGCCGACATATCTGCGGTAAGCTGGGGATGAATGCACAGGTTCAAGTGTCAACTGATCTACACAATGTGACTCAGGACTTGAACCGGCGTTTGTGTGTGATTGAGCAACACGACAGGAGTAATTTGGTGATGCAGGCCCATGACCAAATTGGAGCGTAAGAAAAAGGAGTGGAGGACATATGCAGTGCGTTGGTACCGCAGCAGTCTGGTGGGAGTAAGCCTACCAGCAACGTGCCGCTTATGGAAAATATGGTTGAGGAGAGTGCAGACTAGGGTTGCCACCCGTCCCGTAAAATACGGAATCGTCCTTTAATTGACAATAAAACCAATAGTATTGAACCAATACGGGACGCCATTTGTTCCGTATTTCCATAATTGTCAAACACTCATGTCTGTCACACATACATAAACATTAAATTTAGTAATAATGAGCTAAATAAAACACCGGACATTTTAAAGCCAGCCGAAACCAGCGGGATCATCGCAGGATCCTCCAGTCCTGCATCTCTGCCTGGCTGCCTGCGCGCTTGCGTGTGCTGCTGTCACGCGCGCTCTCGGCACCCGCGCCTTTTAAAATGTCCACACCTGATCCTCCAGCATGCTCTCAAAAGCGAAAACGCTGCTAAAGAAAACACCTGAGTGGGAACAGGCCCGTCCTTGGGTGGACAGCGTCAGTGGAGATGATGAGAGAAACTGTTAAATATGTGGGTGAGTGTTTTCTGTGGCGCGCGTGGACTGTCTGACATCAGACATCATCACGCATCAGAAAAGCAACACAGACACGTGAGAACCGCGAAGACGACCTAAACGTGAGTGTCCCATCTTCATCTCCTCATCTCCTGAGACTGAATCAGTCATGACGTCACATTCAGAACAGGATCAGTTTTTATCTGGTTGTGTTTTTGCCAGAAGATGTCAGAGGAAAGTTTAGGAGAAGGTGGTTTGTTAGTTTCTTGTTTAGGATGTTGACTTTTTAAATTTGAATGAATGATCATTTATACGAAACCATTATTAGTAGCAGCCAATATAAATGTTATATGGTTATTTAGACAATAAATCACAGTAATGGATTAACATTTGATAGATAAATTAATATTTTTATTTTATATATATATATATATATATATATATATATATATATATATATATATATATATATATATATATATATGTGTGTGTGTGTGTGTGTGTGTGTGTTTATGTATAGCCTATATGCATTCAATATATTTCCTATATAAACCAAACTTGTACAGCTTTCTGTGTATTCTGTGTCGTCAAAATGTTGATTTTGAGGAACACAGTGTTCAGTTTTCACAACACAAATTCTTTTCTTGGTGTGGTTTAACTGTCTGGATGACCTGACTTTCTTTCAAGTCATAAGAGGCAGCAAAAGAAATAAGTTTAATTAATCTGTCATCCCACTCTCGGTTACAGTTGAGGTGACACAGGTGAACCACAGATTCGGACACATCAGATCTGTCTGCAACAGATCACTTTAACAGTTACATTCAGTTCTTCATGTATTTACTAGGCTTATATTTTAAGTTAATTGTTGCACACTCCACACAAACAGATCTCCTTTGGCTGCTGGTGCTGCATGTGATATGTGCATGAGAGCTTCTCATTAATTAGGTTTTATTGATAAAGCAATAACTAAGTTTTGTGCTTATGGCACATTGTTATATATTTTTTCCTTTTATTTTAAATAGGGATGGATGTAATTACAGCATATGTAGCCTAAATAACAGCACTTTCTATGCAACAGTGTTGCTTAAACAATGTGTTCATTGCAGCATTTCAAGCTTTAAGTGCCACCAATTGTTTCATTGATCACTGCTTTTCTAAAAACACTGGTGCAAAATAAAGCATACCACTGCTGTGAGGAGCCACCATACGAGTATCGGACCGTGGTGGTCGTGGCCCCGATGAGCTGTGGTAGGTGTCCCTTATTTTTTTTTCTGAAAGGTGGCAACCCTAGTGCAGACGCTGTGGCTACGCGCTCTACCTGGAGCACTGTGGCCAGGCGGGGGGAGCAGCCGGCTACTGGCTGTGTCAGCATCTGAGAAATCGAAGCCCAGGCCTGCCCAGAGGAATAAGAAAAGCGGGATTGTCGGAACTGGCTCTGGGAACAGCATTCGGACGGTGAGGACCAAGCTGGTGAGTGTCTTCGCCACAAAGTTTGCCCCCGAGCTAGATGCAAGCACGTTATCAATCTACTTGCAAGAGAAACTTGGCCGCAAAGTTACCTGTATGAAAATGGATTCAGTACAGAGTCGGTGTAGTTCATTCAAAATTACCGCAGAGTGTGATGACGTGAACGTAATGTATGACCCCGATCTGTGGCCAGAAGGTGCTTTTGTACGGCGCTTTTATGAAGCGCGTAAACCTAAGGCCGAGTCCGGATGTATCCCCGGGAGGAGTGAAGCTAAATGTGCCTGGTGGACACACTGCATTGTAGTCTAAACAAATAAAATGAGGGTTGCGACCTACAACACACGCGGGCTGCGTCTGGGACAAAGTGCAGCGGACAAGGCGTGACGTCTAGTTGTGGACAACCTGCTTAAGGATGTGGACATCTTATGTATACAAGAAACTTTCCTTCCTAAACAAGATCTAGACAAGCTTAACTCTGTTAATTGTGACTTCCTTGGGGCAGGAGAGTCAACAACCGATTTGAGTTTGGGGATAGTGCAAGGCAGAATATCTGGCAGAGTGGCTATAATGTGGCATAAAAAATATGATTCGAATATAAGTGTCATAAGAATGGGGGCTGATTGGTGTATAGCCCTTAAAGTTGCTTATGATAATAATATTTTTGTCATTGTTAATGTATATATGCCATATGAATGTCCTGGAAATGAAAATGACTACCTTGAAAAACTTGCTTTTATTGCTGCTTTCATTGAAGAAAGTGAATATAACTGTTTCTATGTGATGGGTGATTTTAATGCAGATGTTTCAGATGGAAAGTCCTTATTTGGGCAACACCTGCCTCTATTTTGTCAAGATAATAATCTAACCCTGTCAAGGAAAGTTTTGCTGCCGACTGATTGCTTTACTTATGTTAGTGAGGCCTGGAATACAACATCCTGGCTTGCCACTGCATATGCTCATCAGATGCTCATGGATCTATAGAAAATGTAGAAATTTTGTATGGGATGGTAACTACAGATCACATGCCTGTCTTAGTGACGTTAAGTGTAGAATCTCTACCTGAGCTGCCCATCCAGGATACTCACTCCTATGTACATAAAGTAGATTGGGCTAAACTCACAGAGTGTGATTTGCAGTATTATTTGGGCATGACTGAAATGAATCTACAAAGAATTCAAATGCCATATGATGCTATAATGTGTGATGATATTAACTGTGCTAACCCGGATCGTAATAATGATCTATGTATTATGTATGATAAAATTGTGGATGGACTAAATGGTGCTAGTAGAATATTTTGTAACAAAAGAGCTAAACAAAAACGAGTTAGACCAGGTTGGAATGAGCATGTGAGTGAGCTCCACCAGCAAGCAAGAGAGGCCTTTACTAACTGGGTTGCCTTAGGAAAACCGAGATTTGGTCCTGCATGTGAGCATAAGAAGTTGGCTGCATCGCAGTTCAAATATGCTGTGCGATACATTAAAAGGGAGGGAACAGACTTTTAGAGCCAATTCATTGGCCCAAAAGTTGCTTCTAAATGATGTGAACCATTTCTGGAAAGAGGTCAAGGTTATGAATGCTAGTAAAATACCTTTGCCCTCTAGCATTCAGGGGTTACTGGGGCTGCAAATATTGTTGAACTTTGGAAAAAGCATTACTGCGATCTCTCTAATTGTGTTAAAAGTGATGATTTTAGTGTTGGTGCTGTTTCCCATGAAATTGTGGCCATTACGCCGGATGAGGTTAGCTGTGCAATCAAGAATCTGTCTCTAAATAAATCATGTGGTACTGATCAGATTACAGCAGAACACCTTAACTTTGCTAGTCACAGAGTTGTAGTTTTGCTTGCTTTATGTTTTTCTGGAATGTTAAAGCATGGTACACTGCCGACCTCTATGTTGTCTGTCTGGTTGGTACCTGTAATTAAAGATAAAACAGGGAAAATATCCTGTATTGAAAACTATAGACCCATTGCTCTAGCCAGTGTATTATCCAAGGTATTAGAAATTATTCTTTTAGAAAGACTCAAGGAATATATGCATACCACTGACGAGCAGTTTGGTTTTAAGAGTAAACATAGCACAAGATATGTGTATTTATGCTTTAAAAGAGGCCGTAAGTAAGTACAGAAGACAGAATTCCACTATGTTTCTGTGTTTCTTAGATGCCTCCAAAGCCTTTGACCATATCAATCATGGTAAACTATTTGCACAATCACAACTGAGAGGTGTACCTTCATATCTGATTCGGGTTCTTCATTTTTGGTATACTCGCCAAACAATGCAAGTTAGATGGGGAAACTTAACATCTGAACCCTTCTTGGTGACTAATGGGGTTAGACAAGGTGGCATTCTGTCTCCTCTGTTCTTTAATGTGTACATGGATGTTCTTTCGCAAAGACTCCAAAACTGTAAAACTGGCTGTGTGGTAGGAGAGAAGCTTGTTAATCATCTTTTATATGCTGATGACTTGGTAGTCATGTCTCCTTATTCTGCTGGCCTGCAGCAGCTCCTCAAAGTTTGTTCAGACTATGGTAAACAATTTGAAATGAAGTTTAACACAAAAAAGTCTGTTGTGATGATTGTGAGGACAAAAGAGGACAGGAATGCAGCTTTTCCATCTTTTATTCTGGGAGAAAATGTGTTAGAAGAAGCGGTCAAAGTGAAATATCTAGGTCATGTCATCAGGAATGACCTCTGTGATGATGATGATATACAGAGACAGTGTTCTAAATTGTACGCACAAGCAAATACACTGGCACGCAAATTTGGTATGTGTTCTTGTGAGGTTAAAATTGCCTTGTTTAAAACCTACTGTACACCACTGTATACTGCCCACTTGTGGTGCAGTTACAGTAAAGCTAAATTTAATAAGTTGCAAGTTGCATTTAATGATGCTCTTCGAATCCTTCTGAAGGTCCCTCGATGGACGAGTGCCAGCCAACTGTTTGTACAGAACTCTGTCCCCACTTTGTATGCTGTAATCAGAAATTTTGTATATAGATTTATAATGCGATTGGAGGGTTCTAAGAATGACATTGTCTTGGCTTTAACAATGCCAAAGAGAAGCAGTGTTCGATACCATTCTGGACTGTGGAAGCACTGGAGAAAGTGCTTATATGGATTATAGATGGTTTTTATATTTTATATATTTTATATATTGTGAGTGTGTGTGTTTTTTTGTTTCTTTTTAAATATGGACCTGTGTGAGTCTGAAATAAAGATTGAATTGAATAATCATCATCCTCTCTCCATCTCACCGTCCCCTCCCCTCGCCTGGTTACCATGGGGACCAGGGCTTTTAACTGCTCTGCCCCCAAACCCTGGAACTCCCTTCCTCCAGATCTCCGTAATATCAATTCTTTTGTTCTTTTTTAAATCACATCTCAAAACTCACCTGTTCAAACTTGCCTACAATCTCTGACATTTTTTACCTCATCTGCTGAAACGCTCCAGTTCTGCTCTCTTTTTAAATGTTTGATCTGTTTTTTCTTTCTATTTTATCCCTGTATTTTCTATTGCACTTTGACTCTTTGTGTTTTCTTTTGATTTGCTGCGTGGTGTGTACAGTGTCCTTGGGTTTCTTGAAAGGCGCTTTAAATAAAATGTATTATTCTTATTGTACTTGTTCATTGTAAGGTGGAACTAGGCGAACTCGTACCCGCTCTCCCTCAGCAGTTTTCCCTCTTCTGACATTTCACATAAACACATCACCTCCCTTCATCACATCAACTCTTTACCTCAGATCCTGTTTTCACATTTTACACATTAAAATCACATTTATATATTTTGTGATCATTTTACTCATTTCTGTGCTTAACTGCTGCCAAAGTCCGTGTTGTTCTGTATTCCAGAGGTCAGTTCTGGCTGCCTCTGCTGGATGGGGGGGGGGCTCCATCGTACTCTTAGCTGTTTACACACCTCTGACATCTCTGATACACGTCATCACTGAATTCTGATTAGCAGGTTATAAGCAGACATCGTCATCATCAGGGGCTGAAAGATTCATCGTTACAGGGTTATCTAAAGTAAGAAGTATTTAACCTACTGCTGTGGTACCAAAGATTATTCAGTATTCGCTTTTATCTAACATTTAACACGTCCTGCCCACTTCTTTAATAATCATAACGCTTTATTATGTTTTCATTTTAATGTATTAACGGATAAACATTAAAGTTACAACTCAGAACAACACAAATATCAGGACCAAACCAGGACTCAGTCAGGATATATTCATGAATTTCACCAAAAATATAAAGAAAAGTTGTTTTTAAAAATGCTACTTCACCCAAAATAAACATGTCCTACAATATAATCCCATCTTCTTCTTCTTCTTTTTAACCTGGTTCTTGTTCCACATCTGTGTTGTTCTCATTCCTGCTTTTATCTTCTCCTCTTTGTACGAACACACAAAGATCAACAAGAACCACAAAAAATATTGTAAAAATTGACACACTGATATATTCCACACAATTATGAGGTTATTTGTACCTTTGTTTTAGAGGTAAAACAGGTAAAAGGTCAAATCTGCATATGGTGGGGGGCTGAAACCAGGTTGTTTTTGCTGTATGTACAACATTTAAACATGACATCATCATTTAACCTCAACTTCAAAAGAAACGACACAAACTAGGATGTGTGTTCCTAAATGCTCACGCTGCCATTTTTCTCTCCTTCTACCATCTCTCTCTCTCTCTCTCTCTCTAACTATCTATCTATCTATCTAACTATCTATCTATCTATCTATCTATCTATCTATCTATCTATCTATCTATCTATCTATCTATCTATCTATCTATCTATCTATCTATCTATCTATCTATCTAACTATCTACATATATATATGTATATATATATATATATATACACTGTCTGGCCAAAAAAAAAAAGTCGCCACCTGGATTTAAAGGTTGAATATGGAACATTTTTATTAAAAGCTATATTTTTTCAAAAATAATACCTCCACAGGTCGTTTGGGGTGTACAGAATGAAAGTACAACATTTCCCAGAAAAATTATATTTAGCCTAAAAATAATTATAAAATAAATTTTTACGGGTTCGATAATGGCATTTTATTTACGTCTATAAGCCAATACACGCCGCCATTGCAGGTTGCCAAATACGATCTCTGTGTGGAATCAATATTTCGGTCATAGTCAGGCTTGTACAGGGGAAAACCGTGGAAATGACGAGTGAAGCAGCTGCTTCAGAGCCCTGGAGATATTGTTATCTGTTTCTGAGGAGGAGTGACCTGAGAAGAGCAAAACCTGGAGTAAATTTAGGTGAAGACTTCACTAAATGGACCCACATAAACGTTTTCCACGGAGTAAAACACAGAAATGGCGACTTTCCTGCTGGATTGGTAAGCTAGCTTGTTTGCTAACATGGCTAACGTTAGCTGTCAGTTATAAACTCCTCTGTGTTACTTGTTGGACATGCTGCAGACTGTTGGTCACTTGCGTATCGGCAGATTCTGGCATCCCAGCGGCTGGAGTTGTTTTTCTGCCGTTGCAACTACAACCTAGTCACACGTGATGTCGCTGTTCTGTCCGTATTCCATATTCAACCTTTAACTAAGCAAACAGGTCGGAGCCTCCTATTGGATAATTACATGATGGGCGATTATCTTTCAGCTGCAACAAGTTATTTAACCCCAACTGGTGCAATGAGTTGCTTCTCATTTCCTAAACAACCATGTGGAAAGACACATCCGTGGTCGTGGAAAAGATGTTAGTCTGTCTGAGAAGGGTCAGATCATTGGCATCAAGAGGTGAAAACATCTAAGGAGATGCAGAAACTACTAAAACTGGGTTCAGAACAGTCCAACGCATTCTGAAAAACTGGAAGGATGGTGGACCATCGTCTTCCAGGAAGAAATGTGTCCGGAAAGGCAGATGAAGTGATGCAGCATCATGCCTAGTGCTACTGTATGAGCCTGTGGGGGCAGTGTGATGATCTGGGGTTGCTGCAGTTGCTCAGGTCCAGGTTCAGCAACAGTATGAGCTCAGATAATGAGGTCAGCTGATACCTGAATATACTGAATGAGCAGGTTATTCCATCAATGGATGTTTCTTTCCTGATGGCACGGCCATATTCCAAGATGACCGTGCCAGAATTTATCGGGCTCAGATTGTGAAAGATGGTTCAGGGATCATCAGACATCATTTTCACACATGGATTGGCCCCCACAGAGTCCAGACCTGAACCCCATTGAGAATCTTTGGGATGTGCTGTGGTCAGACTCTACAATCATCATCAAGATCTTGGTGAAAAATTGATGCAACAGGATGCAAATAAATCTGGTGACATTGCAGAAGCTTCTGGAAACACAGCGAATGCTGCCGCAATCAAAGCTAAAGGCTCCAACCAAACGTGAAAGGTTTCACCTTTTTTTGTTGGCGACTTTTCTTTTGGCTGGGCAGTGTATATATATATTCAAAAGTTAGTTAAATTTAATTATAAATTGAAGGAAATTTATTGGGAAATTATTTAATCAAGTCCAAAATAATAATAATTAAAAAAAAAAAAAAACAGAAAAAAGAAAGGCTTAAGCCCCCTAAGCCCCCCCCCCCCCCCCTGCCAATGTTAATAAGTTCACACTCTTTAACACTCAGATTAACACTCATCCTAATATCTGTGCTCCACAGCCGGAGTCCTTATCGGGTTTTTGGCTCCCCCTGGTGGATGATCAGGAGAACTGGTTTCAGGGACCTCATGGATGCACTCACAGATGCATTAACAAGATCTTATATCTCACTGAAATGTTTCTCTTCAGGTAATTTTGTCTTATTTTCAGTCTGATGATTTATTTTAACAAGAAATTAAAAAATGTACTTGGTATTTGAGTTTTTGCAGTGTAGAAAGGAATAAAGCCACATTAACATTCAGCAGTCATTTTATCTGACACTGTTTAAACTAAAGCGTAAAAAAGGAGGAAGTGAGATTTTTAGATGATAAAAGGATTTAAAAGCAAACCAGAGATAAAAGTGTGGCTGGAAAGTTTCTCCCAGATTTCTTCCACCACGGTTGGTTTGTTCCACTTCAGACCAGCAGGTGGCAGCATTTAGTTTCCCATCTGCTGGGAGGAAACCAGGAAGATCTGCTTTATTTAGATCCATTATTAGCATGTTTGTGTGCGTGTAGCTTCAGAGGAGGAACTGGGTAAACTGGGACATGTTAATGGGTCATGCTGGGATTTTAACTTCAGAATCATGTTTTTACTTTTTGTGAGAAATGTTTTTGTATCTTATTAATGAACATTTAATTATTAATCTATGAATCAGTCTCACTCTGAGTTCTTCTCATTTAAACTGACATTAGAGCCACACATGGAAAAACAAAACCAGGACGAGTTGAAGTGACAGATTTACTACAAGCTAAAAAGAAAATTTCCAAAAAAAAAGAAAAGGAAAAAGTAAGGGAAAAAATATATGAAAGAGAAATAAATAAATTTTCTCCCAAACAAAAAATAAAACATGCAGAGAATGTTAGCTAGATAACGGACTAATACATCATGTTAAGCTAGTTAACAAGAACACTGATGTTACCTACATCCTTGCTATTAGTTCATGCTAGGAATAAGCCAACCCTCCTTCATGTCTACAGAGGACTTGTGCTCATTATTGCGTCTTTATATTAAAAATAAATCTTTATTGTCACATGATATGAAGCCGATCAGGCCCTGATGCACTGCTGATCAGCATAATGTAGGAAAAATATATGCAAACAGGATTCTATCCATCCAAACTCATGATAAATGTGACACTGCATATTTATCCATCTGTAACTGTCCAACTGTTCATGTCGTGCCTGAATGTATTATTGTCAGGTGACGGATAGCAGAGATGCAGGAGGAGAAGCTGGAGGTGGAGGAGAAAAGGCTGGAGGAGGTGGAGGAGAAGCTGGAGGTGGAGGAAAAAAGGCTGGAGGAGGTGGAGGAGAAAAGCTGGAGGTGGAGGAGAAAAGGCTGGAGGAGGTGGAGGAGAAGCTGGAGGTGGAGGAGAAAAGGCTGGAGGAGGTGGAGGAGAAGCTGGAGGTGGAGGAGAAAAGGCTGGAGGAGGTGGAGGAGAAGCTGGAGGTGGAGGAGAAAAGGCTGGAGGAGGTGGAGGAGAAGCTGGGGGTGGAGGAGAAAAGGCTGGAGGAGGTGGAGGAGAAAAGGCTGGAGGAGGTGGAGGAGAAGCTGGAGGTGGAGGAGAAAAGGGCTGGAGGAGGTGGAGGAGAAAAGGCTGGAGGTGGTGGAGGAGAAAAGGCTGGAGGAGGTGGAGGAGAAGCTGGAGGTGGAGGAGAAAAGGCTGGAGGAGGTGGAGGAGAAGCTGGAGGTGGAGGAGAAAAGGCTGGAGGAGGTGGAGGAGAAGCGGGAGGTGGAGGAGAAAAGGCTGGAGGAGGTGGAGGAGAAGCTGGAGGTGGAGGAGAAAAGGCTGGAGAAGGTGGAGGAGAAAAGGCTGGAGGAGGTGGAGGAGAAGCTGGAGGTGGAGGAGAAAAGGCTGGAGGAGGTGGAGGAGAAGCTGGAGGTGGAGGAGAAAAGGGATGGAGGAGAAGGTGGAGGGGAGGAGAAAAGGCTGGAGGAGGTGGAGGAGAAGCTGGAGGTGGGGGAGAAAAGGCTGGAGGAGGTGGAGGAGAAGCTGGAGGTGGAGGAGAAAAGGCTGGAGGAGGTTGGAGGGAGAAGGCTGGAGGTGGAGGAGAAAAGGCTGGAGGGGGTGGAGGAGAAGCTGGAGGAGGTGGAGAAAAGGCTGGAGGAGAAGCTAGAGGTGGAGGAGAAAAGGCTGGAGGAGGTGGGAGAGAAGCTGGAGGTGGAGGAAAAAAGGCTGGAGGAGGTGGAGGAGAAGCTGGAGGTGGAGGAGAAAAGGCTGGAGGAGGTGGAGGAGAAGCTGGAGGTGGAGGAGAAAAGGCTGGAGGAGGTGGAGGAGAAAAGGCTGGGGGAGATGGAGGAGAAGCTGGAGGTGGAGGAGAAAAGGCTGGAGGAGGTGGAGGAGAAGCTGGAGGTGGAGGAGAAAAGGCTGGAGGAGGTGGAGGAGAAGCTGGAGGTGGAGGAGAAAAGGCTGGAGGAGGTGGAGGAGAAAAGGCTGGAGGAGGTGGAGGAGAAAAGGCTGGAGGAGGTGGAGGAGAAAAGGCTGGAGGAGGTGGAGGAGAAGCTGGAGGTGGAGGAGAAAAGGGCTGGAGGAGGTGGAGGAGAAAAGGCTGGAGGTGGTGGAGGAGAAAAGGCTGGAGGTGGTGGAGGAGAAAAGGCTGGAGGAGGTGGAGGAGAAGTTGGAGGTGGAGGAGAAAAGGCTGGAGGAGGTGGAGGAGAAGCTGAAGGTGGAGGAGAAAAGGCTGGAGGAGGTGGAGGAGAAGCTGGAGGTGGAGGAGAAAAGGCTGGAGGAGGTGGAGGAGAAGCTGGGGAGGTGGAGGAGAAAAGGCTGGAGGAGGTGGAGGAGAAGCTGGAGGTGGAGGAGAAAAGGCTGGAGGAGGTGGGAGGAGAAGCTGGAGGTGGAGGAGGAAAAAGGCTGGAGGAGGTGGAAGGAGAAGTGGAGGTGGAGGAGAAAAGGCTGGAGGAGGTGGAGGAGAAGCTGGGGGTGGAGGAGAAAAGGCTGGAGGAGGTGGAGGAGAAAAGGCTGGAGGAGATGGAGGAGAAGCTGGAGGTGGAGGAGAAAAGGCTGGAGGAGGTGGAGGAGAAGCTGGAGGTGGAGGGAGAAAAGGCTGGAGGAGGTGGGAGAGAAGCTGGAGGTGGAGGAAAAAAGGCTGGAGGAGGTGGAGGAGAAGCTGGAGGTGGAGGAGAAAAGGCTGGAGGAGGTGGAGGAGAAAAGGCTGGAGGAGGTGGAGGAGAAAAGACTGGAGGAGATGGAGGAGAAGCTGGAGGTGGAGGAGAAAAGGCTGGAGGAGGTGGAGGAGAAGCTGGAGGAGGTGGAGGAGAAAAGGCTGGAGGAGGTGGAGGAGGAGCTGGAGGTGGAGGAGAAAAGGCTGGAGGAGGTGGAGGAGAAGCTGGAGGTGGAGGGAGAAAAGGTTGGAGGTGGAGGGGAAAAGGCTGGAGGAGGTGGAGGAGAAGCTTGGAGGTGGAGGAGAAAAGGCTGGAGGAGGTGGGAGAGAAGCTGGAGGTGGAGGACAAAAGGCTAGAGGAGGTGGAGAAGAAGCTGGAGGTGGAGGAGAAAAGGCTGGAGGAGGCGGAGGAGAAGCTGGAGGTGGAGGAGAAAAGGCTGGAGGAGGTGGAGAAGAAGCTGGAGGTGGAGGAGAAAAGGCTGGAGGAGGTGGAGGAGAAGCTTGGAGGTGGAGGAGAAAAGGCTGGAGGCTCACAGGTGAGGTTGAAAGAATAAACGTGTTCGTCGTGAGATGAAGCATTGTGACAAATGTTTGGAGATAATCTGGATCAGAGCTTTCAGAGTTCAAACACCTGCATCTGCAGTCGTCCTCAAAATGATTCACACCCTCCAACTAAAGTAGAGGTGAAATTAACAATCGTTATTCAAATAACAAGAAACTAAAGAAACTAACAATTAATAAAAAATAAATTACATTATATTTTAGTGAAATCATTTTTTTGAAATCTTTAATTATAGTTGAAAATGATTTAAAAAACAAACAAAACTGTCTCAGATACATCAGAGCATCTTTCTCATGAACATGGACCAACATACCTGTCAGCAGGTACAGACGTCTGATTGGACGTTACAGAAACACCTGATTGCAGTGATTGCGTCATAGTTCAGGAGCCCATCATGCTTGTTTACTTATTTCATTTTTTGTGTGTTTGTTTTTAATATTTCTTCCAAACCACAATTCAAAATCAATTTAATGATTTTCATAGAATTTCTATTTATCATTACTTTTGTATTATTTTCAACTTATTTCACTGATGACTGATTTTTTTTCCTTCTTTAATTTTCGGGTTTGAATAATTTTGAGGACATATTTTGTCAGATGAAAGACGCAAACTGGCCGGTTCAGGTTTTTATGGAGGCTGGTGAACTAAAAAGTCTTTAAACGTGTGAATGCGTTATTTTACTGGTCAGAAACAGAAGTGAGTTCATGAGCAGGTCAGGAACTCACAGCAGGAACATGAACTAGTTTATGTGGCAGTATTTCTGTCATTATTGTAATTACTTAGATTAGAAGTTGCTCATAAATATTCCACCTTTTGTTACATTTATCTTAACTAGTTTGGCCGCTGCCAGGTTTGTTAATAATACCCCCCCCCCCCTCCACCTTTGAAATCAAACCTTCGTCCTTGGACTGAGGTGATCCAGTCATGTGTATTTGACATTTATGGAAATATGGAACAAATGGCGTCCCGTATTGTTTCAATACAGGACGCAACGTTTTATTGTCAATTAAAGGACGATTCCGTATTTTACAGGACGGGTGGCAACCCGATCATTAGTAGCAGAATTAACATAAAATGTAATCCACTCACCTCACCTAAGATAATAGATGAAATAACTACAGGTAGGGCCGTCAAAAAATCAATCCCGGTTAATCACATTGGTTTTATCACTTCTAGAACATATTTAGGATTAAAGGCGTCTCAGCAGGAATTCTGCATTTGTCTTCAGTAGACCAGACGACTGAAACCCCGTCCTCACACGTCTCCCTGAAGTCCTTTAGACGGCAGTTTGGTCCAGAATGCTGCTGGTCCTCACAGGCCGACTTCACACCTGTATTAATGTGAAGCTGAAATCCAGCTCTGAGTCCTGGACGACTCCCAGATCTCTGGCTTGGTTTTAGCCTTTAAGTCGTAAAACAAAAGTTAACGTATTTTCTGCATATAGAAGTACTAATTAATAAATCAATCTCTTGTTTTATAATGTGATTAATTTAGGATTAATCTTTTGGCAGCCCTAAAAATAATGCAAATTAGAGACCAGACAAAAATAATCTCCAAATTTTATAAATTACTAACCAAAACAGACAATTCAGTATATGTACCACAAATCATATGGCATTCAGATTTATCCTCCTGTTTCACTTCCCATCCCTGGTCAGATTCTGTATAAATATAATATCCGGTATATATTATTTCTAAGTGTAGGCCTCCCTGCTTGCAGTGGCTGTAGCCGCCACCAGGGGGAGCTGCAGCCCCCACAGCTCCCCACTTCCTGCGCCATCGGAGATCTACTTCACTTATTCAGGGTGTGAGTGTCACGGATGGGCACGGTGAGGGAGGAAGGGAGAAGTGCTGGATGAGGCAGGTTCAGGAACAAAAGGTTTATCTGACGAGACAAAACTAACGGAGACCTCACAGATCATGACAATGTCTTAGACAGAAGCAGGTGAAGTTTTCATGAAGAGACTGAACAAAACTGAATCAAAAAAAAAAAAAAAAAAAAAAAAAAAAAAAAAAAAAAAAGAAGACAAAAAAAAAAAAAAAAAAAAAGAAAAAAAAAGAAGAGAAAAGAAAAAAAAGAAAAAAGAAGAAAAGGACCTAAAAAAGAAAAAAGAAGGAGAGAGGGGGACAAACATGAATCAGACCTGACAACAACATTAATTCACAAGTTACACCATTTAAAGTTTAAATACAAACTTTATTCATTTTTCCATTAAAAAAGTGTGCGGTACATTTTATATTGCAGCCAAGTTTCTTTGGTAGTTTATTGCTATGTTTGGGATTATCATAGTTTACATGTAGTTTGTCATTTACTTATACATGTTGTCTCATTGAGATCCAATATCTCATTTGCAAGAGAGAACATCACAATACATCTTAGTTATTCACAAATCTGCTTTTTCTTATTTATTTCAGTTGAAATCATTATGATTGTTCTCTAAAGAGAAAGTACAGACCAGTTCTGCAGCTACATGTTCAGAAGCACCACCCTACTGATTAACAAGATTAAGATCATAGTCTGCACTGAAAGGAGGACGTGGAGGTGGTTCAGGTATGTGCTCAGCATCTTTTCTGGAGGACGTCCAGGACAGGAGGTTTGGACATGTCCCTCAGGGAGGAGAGCTGCTGGAGATTGTCTCTGCTGACATGGTGATATCCCCGAGAAGAGCTGGAGGGAATGAGAGGCTATTCTTCTTCATTATTCCTCCCGAAGTCTGTTCATGGAGGAGCAGCAGAAATGGATGAATGTCACATTAAACACATGAAACTGATGCTAAGGATCAGCGTTCTGCATCATTATGAACTCCTGCTACGTATTTTGCCATGTTAGACCTAATATTGTGATTTTGGTTGGTTTTTAATACCAGCTCTACTTGTGTTTTACAGCTTGGCTGTGTTAGAGATGTTGGTCCAAACTGTAAAACATGGTGGTTCTGCTCTGCAGCGGGTTTTCCCTCCGAACCTGACATCCACCAGAGAGTGGAGCCGGATGGTCCCTTTAGCTTTACAGAAGCCACCTGAGCAGGTGATTCACCAGAGACGCATTCGGTTCTAGGATCAGAGAGGATCTAGGATCAGAGAGGTTTTAGGATCAGAGAGGATCTAGGATCAGAGAGGTTTTAGGATCAGAGAGGTTCTAGGATCAGAGAGGTTCTAGGATCAGAGAGGTTCTAAACTCAGAGAGGATCTAGGATCAGAGAGGTTCTAGGATCAGAGAGGTTCTAGGATCAGAGAGGTTCTAGGATCAGAGAGGTTCTAGGATTAGAGAGGATCTAGGATCAGAGAGGTTCTAGGATCAGAGAGGTTCTAGGATCAGAGAGGTTCTAGGATCAGAGAGGTTCTAAACTCAGAGAGGATCTAGGATCAGAGAGGATCTAGGATCAGAGAGGTTCTAAGATCAGAGAGGATCTAGGATCAGAGAGGTTCTAAGATCAGAGAGGATCTAGGATCAGAGAGGTTCTAGGATCAGAAAGGTTCCAGGGTCAGAGAGGTTCTAGGATCAGAGAGGCTCTAGGATCAGAGAGGTTCTAGGATCAGAGAGGTTCTAGGATCAGAGAGGTTCTAGGATCAGAGAGGACCTAGGATCAGAGAGGTTCTAGGATCAGAGAGGTTCTTGGATCAGAGAGGCTCTAGGATCAGAGAGGTTCTAGGATCAGAGAGGTTCTAGGATCAGAGAGGTTCTAGGATCAGAGAGGACCTAGGATCAGAGAGGTTCTAGGATTAGAGAGGATCTAGGATCAGAGAGGATCTAGGATCAAAGAGGTTCTAGGATCAGAGAGGTTCTGGGATCAGAGAGGATCTAGGATCAGAGAGGTTCTAGGATCAAAGAGGTTCTAGGATCAGAGACGATCTAGGATCAGAGAGGTTCTAGGATCAAAGAGGTTCTAGGATCAGAGAGGTTCTAGGATCAGAGAGGTTCTAGGATCAGAGAGGATCTAGGATCAGAGAGGATCTAGGATCAGAGAGGTTCTAGGATCAGAGAGGATCTAGGATCAGAGAGGATCTAGGATCAGAGAGGTTCTAGGATCAGAGAGGATCTAGGATCAGAGAGGTTCTAGGATCAGAGAGGATCTAGGATCAGAGAGGTTCTAGGATCAGAGAGGTTCTAGGATCAGAGAGGTTCTAGGATCAGAGAGGACCTAGGATCAGAGAGGTTCTAGGATCAGAGAGGTTCTTGGATCAGAGAGGCTCTAGGATCAGAGAGGTTCTAGGATCAGAGAGGTTCTAGGATCAGAGAGGTTCTAGGATCAGAGAGGACCTAGGATCAGAGAGGTTCTAGGATTAGAGAGGATCTAGGATCAGAGAGGATCTAGGATCAGAGAGGATCTAGGATCAGAGAGGTTTTAGGATCAGAGAGGATCTAGGATCAGAGAGGTTCTAGGATCAGAGAGGATCTAGGATCAGAGAGGTTCTAGGATCAGAGAGGATCTAGGATCAGAGAGGTTCTAGATCAGAGAGGTTCTAGGATCAGAGAGGTTCTAGGATCAGAGAGGATCTAGGATCAGAGAGGATCTAGGATCAGAGAGGATCTAGGATCAGAGAGGTTCTAGGATCAGAGAGGATCTAGGATCAGGGAGGATCTAGGATCAGAGAGGTTCTAGGATCAGAGAGGTTCTAGGATCAGAGAGGTTCTAGATCAGAGAGGTTCTAGGATCAGAGAGGTTCTAGGATCAGAGAGGATCTAGGATCAGAGAGGATTTAGGATCAGAGAGGATTTAGGATCAGATAGGTTCTAGGATCAGAGAGGTTCTAGGATCAGAGAGGTTCTAGGATCAGAGAGGTTCTAGGATCAGAGAGGTTCTAGGATCAGAGAGGATTTAGGATCAGAGAGGTTCTAGGATCGGAGAGGATTTAGGATCAGAGAGGTTCTAGGATCAGAGAGGGTCTAGGATCAGAGAGGATTTAGGATCAGAGAGGTTCTAGGATCAGAGAGGGTCTAGGATCAGAGAGGATTTAGGATCAGAGAGGATTTAGGATCAGAAGATCTAGGATCAGAGAGGTTCTAGGATCAGAGAGGTTCTAGGATCAGAGAGGCTCTAGGATCAGAGAGGATCTAGGATCAGAGAGGATCTAGGATCAGAGAGGTTCTAGGATCAGAGAGGTTCTAGGATCAGAGAGGCTCTAGGATCAGAGAGGATCTAGGATCAGAGAGGATTTAGGATCAGAGAGGATCTAGGATCAGAGAGGTTCTAGGATCAGAGAGGATCTAGGATCAGAGAGGTTCTAGGATCAGAGAGGATCTAGGATCAGAGAGGTTCTAGGATCAGTTCCTAGAACTCCCCGTCTGGAGTTTAGTTATCAGAACTACGTTCCCCATCAGTCTGCATTGGAACATGAGGGAGAACCTTGATAGAAACCATGTTTGACACATTTTTTCCCCAGATCATCTGATACAAACTGAGGTTCCTCATTTCTTTTATTCAGAGCTGTTATAAAGCTGCTTACCAGCTTTCCATCATGACGGTCATTTCTATCACAAAACGGAACAGCCCCCCCATTGGAAAAGCTGCCCTACTAACGTCTTGTTTATCTTTTGTTGAAGTACGCCTGGACACTGTACTGGATGGACTGGGATTCATCTACTAAAGTGGCACAGATTCTACTGCCACGCGTTGCAGCTGTATCTGGTCATTAAATTAGTATAAAATAATTACTTTTGGACATTTCAGAATAGTTCTGGATCCGGGACGTGTTCCATTCTGATGGATTTAATAATGAATTGGTACACTCCTGTTGTAATAGTTCTTGTTGTTATTACGATCTCTGTAAGCAGTTGTAAACACTGTGGGACTTTTTAAATATGGCGGCTGGAAGAAGCGGAGATCACACAAGGGGCGGGGCTTACCAGTTCTACCAATCACCAAACATCTACGTATTTCAGTTCCTATGGAACCCTGAAAAGACCCTGCCTCGGAGTAGGAGCTAAAAAGGCTCTAGGAACTGAGGTCCAAGGTCTAGTTCCTATATGTCCGAATGCACGAAAAAAACGGCCTGGTTCCTGAAAAGGTTCTAAGAACTCCAGAAGGTTCCTGCAGTCTGAAAGCGCCTCATGACGCTGTTCTGGCATCTCTTACCATCCAGTTCTCATTGTCAGAGCGGTCTCAGTTCATTTCTTCCAACTTTGTCTGCTATTCCACTTGATGCTAGGGGGTTTGAGGGATCATTTGAGATGTAACACTTTATTTCTATCCACCAAGCAACGTGAAACTGATTTCTGTTTCTTTCAGCAGAGTCCACTATAAAAATAATGTGCACTTTTGGAGATCTCAGTGAGGAAATGAGGTTTATTTCTCGCATGCCTCTCAACATTCAGCTGGTTTTGCACAGATGGAGAGGCTGTTTCATCGACATCGTGACTGACTGACAAAAAACTCTGAATTAAATGAAGCAGACGGGTATTGATTACTTACTTGGAACAGTGCGAGACGGCTCAGAATCAATCAGTTCTTCAGCGGCATCGAAACTTTCCTTCCACTGTCCAGCTTCGATCCTGTCCCGGAGTTTTTCTGTTATGTCTTCTTTCACTTTTGCCCTCAAAAATGTTTCCACCAAACCTTCTTCTTCCATAACCAGATGATCGTAGGGAATTTTCCTGTCACAGCATCCATCACAGCATCTGTCACAGCATCCATCGCAGCATCCTTTTGAACAGCATTTTTTTGCAGAGCATCCTTTTGAACAGCATCTTCCTGCACAGCTTTTACAACACTCCAAAAAAATCATGAAGGCGAGGATTGCAGAGATCACCACAAAGCCGATCAACTAAACAGCAGATTAGAGATGAAAGTGTCGTCACTTTATTATACTGATAAGTAAAAATGGCATTAATTATATTTTTAACTAAAGACTTAAAGTGCTGATGACATGGTTTTGATATTTTTTGCCACGTTTCATAGACCAGAACGTTCTTCATGATGATCTATGTCACTCATAGATGAGTGAAAACATGGCTGCATTTCAGCATCTGACCAGACGGTGGCGCTGTTCACAGAAACCAGACGTGACGTCTGCCAGAGAACGTTCTCAGCTCATTTAATATTGAAGTCAACGGCTTCATAGCAGCTTTTAAGTTCCTTTTCCAGTTTTACAGATAAACAGTAACGACTCAGCCTTCTGTTGTTTTACCAGTTAATGTTTAAAAGCTCGTAAGTGCAGCGTTAGTTTATTTAAGTTTCCTACAGATCCAGAATTTTACTTTGAAGATGATGAAGCAGCAGGTCGGACTTGCCGGGTATCAGCGGGACCTTTCTGTGCGTCTGTCCTGTACAGCTTCTGTTTACTGGAGCTTCAGGCATCAACATGCTGAGACTCTAACACATGGAACTGCAGTCACGTCCTCTGGAATATTCTTTTCAACCATCGTTGCTTCATCACATCGGTCATACAGCTGCTGATCGACAGACAGCTGTTCTGGAGCATCTTTCATGTTTTCCACCGCTTTGGTTATACGTGTGAATCAATGAGCCAACTGCAACTCCTTATCTTTCTGAAGTCATGTCACGGAGGCTAGGTTTGCTAGTGAAAAGCTATTAGCGCTTAGTTGTGCCTCTTTAACATCGGATATTTACGTAAATACATATATGTTTAACTTCTAACTGCACAGAACTACTTATTTTGTGTTGTTGTATGCCGAAGTTACTGAAGTTAAGGTCGTGTCATCAGCACTTTAAGATTTGAGCACTCACCCTTGAGCAGTTTTTCAGTTTGGCGACCTCCGCTTGCTCGTCAGCTGTGAGGTTGCTTCTGGTTTTGCAGGCTAACTGAGGATGTGCAGTTTGGTTGAACATGCTGCAAACGTACCAGTCTCCATCGATCAGCACTGAGACCACCCACAGCGCACCAATGAAACCTGCTTTCAGGATGCAGCTGCATGATACCCAGAGAAATCTGCACCGACAGCAGCCGGTGTTTGGTTGGTCTGATTGGTTCGGTTGCTCCGGCTGCACTGGCTGCACTGGTTGCTCTCGTTGCTCCGGTTGCACTGGCTGGTCTGGTTGTTCTGGTTGCACTGGTCGCTCCGGCTGCACTGGTTGCTCCGGTTGCTCCGGCTGCACTGGTTGCTCTGGTTGCTCCGGTTGCACTAGCTGGTCTGGTTGCTCTGGTTGCTCCAGTTGCACTGGTTGCTCTGGTTGCTCCGGTTGCACTGGCTGCACTGGTTGCTCTGGTTGCTCCAGTTGCACTGGCTGGTCTGGTTGCTCTGGTTGCACTGGCTGGCCTGGTTGCTCTGGTTGCTCCGGTTGCACTAGCTGGTCTGGTTGCTCTGGTTGCTCCGGTTGCACTGGCTGGTCTGGTTGCTCTGGTTGCTCTGGTTGCACTGGCTGGTCTGGTTGCTCCGGTTGCACTGGCTGGTCTGGTTTCTCCAGTTGGTCCGATCGTTCTAGTTGGTCCGGTTGCTCAGGTCGCTCTGGTTGCTCCGATTGCACTGGCTGGTGTGGTTGCTCCAGTTGCTCCGGTCGGACTGGCTGCTCCGGTTGCACTGGCTGGTCTGGTCTCTCCAGTTTCTGCGGTTGCTTCGGTTGCTCCAGTTGGTCTCGTTGCTCCAGTTGCTTTGGTTGCTCTTGTCGCTCCAGTTTCTCCGGTCGCTCAGGTCGCTCTGGTTGCTCTGATTGGTCTCGTTGCTCCGGTTGCTGCGATCGCTGCAGTCGCTCCGGTTGCTCTGGTTGCTCCAGTTGCTCTGGTTGGTCTGGTTGGTCTCGTTGCTCCGGTCGCTGCGGTCGCTGCGGTCGCTGCGGTCGCTGCGGTCGCTGCAGTCGCTCCGGTTGCTCCAGTTGCTCTGGTTGCTCCAGTCGCTCCGGTTGCTCAGCAGGAGAATCCGGACAGCAGGTACATGTGCACAGATATCTACAGCTTCTGTAAATCGTCTCATCTGTCCAGACTATTAAGAAGAATATGATGAGAAAAGGCAGAGCCATGTAAACTTTGCAGTGGTAGTCATCGTCCTTCCGTCGGCAGGTGCATGAAACGTCCCTGTCCAGCAGAACATTGTAGGTGAAGCTCACAACGATGGTGACGAAGATGCTGACCTTCTGGAAAGGGAAGTTTGCCATGAAACCCTTCATCATTGGACAGTTTCTTCCTGCTGAGAGATGAAGCCTGAACCTGCAGCAACGCACCAAACAGGTCGCAGTGAAACCAGAATGCTTTCCTGTAAGAAGAAGAGGTGTTTTAGATGCCACACCAGCTCCTCCTCCTCATGTTTAAATATGAAAGCCTTGGCTCTGCAGCGTCACGCTAGCTCTTCCAGAGATGCTGATTGAGGAGTTTAACAAAGAAAACACAGACGATGTTTATCACCGAAACACAAACACGGATCAGACTGAACAACAAACAAGATGGTTGATTTCTTTTGTTTCTTCTCCAAAGGATGGAATATCTCTGTCGTAGAGGAGGTCCTGGTTCACAGAATTTCTTCCCTGCACATGTCATGACTCGAAAACCACAAGTCAAAACCAACATTCATTTGGTTTGAAATGATCCAACATTCATTTGGTTTGAAATGATCCTCTGCATCAGTATGTTTAACTGAAGTCAGTATGGAACAGCTCTACATCCTCACAGCCGCACGTTTCCTGCAGGAGATGTATGCGGGAGCGGGATTTTAGGAAATAGGGTTTAGAGAGGCTTATTTTAACCCTTTAAGACAGACGGGAACCTGATCAGTCCTGATGTCCCACATGGTGGTGACCCTGTCTTTAAAGGAATAGTAAACCTATAGAATGATGGTCCTTCATCATCTTTTTTTTTATATCTCAAATGCAGCCGGAGATCGGACAGGTTTTCGTTTTCGTCCCAACATATAATGGAGTTCAGCGGGACTCAAAATTAAAAGGTCCATAAAAGTCCACAAAAACTTGTCAATATTCCTCCATACTGCTCGTCCAATGTAATCCAAGTGTCCTGAGTGGGTAGCGTCCAGAATTTACTGGAAACCACGTCATTTACCAGATTTTTATAACCTGAACAGTAGAACATTGTGCTTCCCCGATGCGTCCATGCGAGTTCACGACACTACAGAAGTTGTAGCAGACGAGATTGGACGTTGTCTTTTTCTTTCTTTCTTTGTTTTAAATCGATATCAGCCCCTCTTGTGTTTGTCTGCAGCTCTGTCGCTCTTAGCACAATGTAAACAGCTAATTTCTTCTTCTACGCTTGCAATATCGGCGGAGTAGGCGCCGAACACCGCGGCTTCCATAGTGTCGTGGACGCGTACGTGCGTGGAAATAGAAACGGTAATGTACTGTTTACAGGGGTCTCCAACTCTGGTCCTCAAGAGCTACTATCCTGCACAGTTTGGTTGCTTCCCTTCTCCAACACACCTGAATCAAACAAATGGCTCGTTACCAGACATCTGCAGAGCTGAATGACACGTGCATGAGGGAATTAGCTATTTGATTCAGGTGTGTTGGAGAGAGTATGCTCTAAGAATTACAGGATAGTAGCTCTGAAGGACCGGACTTGGAGACCCCTGGTTCAGGCTCTAAAAATCTAGTGAATGATGTGGTTTCCAGTAAACGCTACCCACCCTACCCACTCAGGACACTTGGATTACATTGGACGAGCAGTATGGAGGAATATTGACAGATAGATACTCTTAGCAGTGTTTAACTTCTGCTTGACACTTCCTTTATAGATTGGATGTACGGCGGCGTCCTCGTCGGTCATTGTACCTGCAGTTAGGTAGCCTGGTACACCAGCCTGACTAACGCCATGTATGAGATACACGGCAGGTCAGTCTGGATTCCCTCCGCTGGAGACTGATTTCCAATGCGAGACGAGAGGCGGGACTAACAGGAGGAAGTGAACCGGAGAGAACCAATCAGAAGTGACTGTAGCTGGCGTAGCTCGGCACTCTGTTGCTACGTTTCTATGGCGACGCCGGAAGTCTGTGTTTACACGTTTTTTTCTCTATTTAATGTAGTTTTCTTGTGTATATTAACATAGAATGTTTGGTTTTATTATCATAAATACTCTGTTACATGTCAGCGTTGTTTATTGCTGAACTACTAATATGAGAAAGCGTTTGTGTCGCACGTCATGTGACTATGACCCGGAAGCTGTTAGTTACAGAGCAGAAACAGCGGTGGAGACGTCGGAGGAGTTTTACGTTCATCTGTTCATAATTCTACTGCTGCGCTGTGATTGGTCCGGTCAATTTTTTACCGGAGTGGAATCATTCTCCAATGAAGGGAACCCAGACTGACTTGCCGTGTATCTCACACATGGCGTTAGTCAGGCTGGTGTACCAGGCAAGCAGTTAGGTACTCTTGCATTTATTGGCCAGGACTGTTGAGCTGAGCTGCAGGCCACGCCCTCTCTTCCTGGGTGCATCCAGCATCCAGAGGGACCTTCAATCCACAATTCTTCACCAGGATGTCTGACCGTTGGTGGTCCTCTTGCCAGACGAGGAGCAGGCATGAAATCTATTATCACAAGTTCACTGTGTGCGATCTTTCCAGCGGTTTCCGTGGGAAGATCGAGTGGGAGGTGTTTAGCTGAGCTGCAGGCCACGCCCTCTCTGCCTGGGTGCATCAGGACTGAGTGTGTCTCCCAGCCTGGAGGCAGCAGATTGAATGCACCTTGTGGAGGTAATTAGGGGAGTTTGGAGGTATTCACTCACAGAACAGTCCGGAGAGCAGTGTGAGAGACAATGGTTGGAGACTGCAGGTTTAATGCGGTTCAAAGACGGAAGGAGCCGGTGAGCTTTCAGCTGTTTGTAGCTTGCACTGGGATTGTGGTGGACAAGGGGATAAGGGGGGGGGGGGTCGGGGAAGAAGACTTAAAGAAATAAAAAATAAAAAAAATAAAGGAAAGAAAAGGGAAAAGGGAAGGGGGGGGGGGGGAGAAAAAAAAGGAGGGGGGAGGGGAGGGGAGAAAAGAAAAAAAGAACGGAAGGGGGAAGGGGAGGAAGGGGGGAAGAGGGGGAGGAGGGGTAAGGGAAGTGGAAAAAGAGCTCCGGGGGTATCGCATAAGAAAAGGATGAATAGGGAAGGGGGGGGAGAGGGGGGAGAAGGAGGGGGAGGGGAGAGGGAGGGGGGGGGGGAGGGAGGCGTAAATGAAAAAAGGGGATGGACTGATATGATAAAAATTCAAGTTAAAGTGGAGTGAACTAAAAAGTCATGCGAACAAAATACAAGTTAAAAGGTCATTTGATGTGTAGAAATGTACGTTTAGAAAATATGTATTTTAAAATGGGTCCAAGTTTGCAATGTTCATGATTAAAGATTTAAATTATTTTGTGTATTTACAGGAGTTAAAAGCTGTTATAGTTTTGTAAGGTTAAAATCATTATTGAACATTTCTTTAAAGTGCATTTGGTGTATTTTTGGTGCTTTAAAAAATGGCTATTTTCTACTTATTTGTAGGGTTAATCTTTAGTTTAAAATTTAGTATTTGATTTTGGGTTATGATTGATTTGTGCTTTTTGGGATATTTTCTTCAGATTATCTATTTGTCTGCATTTTAAAGTTTCACTTGTTATTGACCTGAAAGACTTTCAAAATAAAGGAAAGAAAAAGTTCAATCTTGGTCACTGAGTGAAATCCAGTTCAATCTTCTGAAGCAAGAAACCCTTTTCAAGGGGGGGTAACTGCAGAGTTAAAAGCACTTGACAAGGACTGAAAACGTTTTGCTCATCAAAGAATAGAAAATAAACTTCTCCAGTCTGGTTTCTGTTTTACTTTGCTCAGACCTGATGTGCGAAGAGGCAGGAGAGGCAGACAGATGTCCACGTCACAGAAGTGACAGTTCTTTCAGCCAATCAGTGGATTGCAGCATGTCAAGCTGCACGCTTTATGGACAGTCGGTGGAATCAGGATGCCAACCGAGGATGTCCAAGTAGGACGACTGGTTTTAGATTTTCCAGCATTCATTCCATTTTCTGCCAACAGAGACACAGAAGCACCAACCAGCCTGTTCCGATCCGAGCCGGACCTGCTGGTGGAAACGGATCTGCGTATTCAATTACAATACTTTAATCTTTAGGACTTTTCAACCACCTGCATTTGGCCAAAATACTTCACAAAATATAAAACCTTACTTTAACACATCACATCGTGATTACACAAGCAAATACAGAAACATAAATTAGTGAAACAAAGAAAACAACCATGATAAACAATGTAAATAACAGACTACTCTGAACACAACCAGTGTATAAAAATGTTTGTTCCTCAACTGATGGAAAACGCATGAAACGTAAATCTTTATTATATTTCTACACAGATCAGTCATTTCCAACATTGTGTGAATCTCTATACATTAATGTAGCCTTGAAGTGACAAAAGTAAAAAAAATAAATACATTTAAAAAAAAATTAAATGGCTTTTAATGAGTCATGGACACTGAAACACTGAACATTTAACATCACCTGCTCTGGATAAATATAAAAATGTACATTTTTTTAGAAATACCAACAGCATAAAAATATTGTAAAGAAAGGCGTTAACCTTTTTAAACATGTCATACACGTTTGTGATTTATGGATCTACTCTACATGAAGATAATGAACCTAAAGTTTGCTGGAAGTTTGGTCGTCAGCAGTCCGTTTTGTCTTCAGACCAGCTTCAGAGGCTCCGTCTGTAAAAGAAACAAAAGTTTGATGAAAGTTTACAGGAAAAACAAGAGAAAACACGGAGAGTTGATGATGATGATCATTTATAGTCATGGAGTTCCTCAGGGTTCTGTACTTGGACCGGTACTTTTCAGATAGTTCACGCGTCCATCAGGTGATGAAACCAGTCTGACAAAAAAATGTCAACAGTTCTTCATCATTCAAGGTGAGAGGAAATACAGCAAAGGCACGCAAATTTCTGTTATGCTTCTTTTTCCGATGGCAGCAGTGATGCTGCTCTCACATGACTCACAGATACTTGGTAAGATCTGCGGCTCAATCAGCTTCTTTATCCCAGATAAAACCACATCACCTGTTTAAACTAATGTTAATAACTTTGTTTCTGGAAACCTGATGATAAAATCCGAAAAACAAGGCTGGAAAACTGTCAGAAACTTCATGAATAACGAGGAGAAACGTTTTTTTGGTGGATTCTCTTCATAGCTGTGACAAAGCATGAGCTAAATGCCCAAAATTGTCGTCTCTGTCTGAGATGACGTCAGCTTCAGATGTTTTCATCCAGCACTGAATCACATCACCTGTAAACTATTCAGCAGCTTATCGGCTCTCACATTAGCAGCTAACGCTGAGAATGACTTTCATACTCAATAAAACTGGTTTTACTGTATAAACATCAGCAGCATGTTGGTCTGCTGATGATTTTCAGTTTCATTAGTTAAATCATTTTGTCTGTTTTTGGTTTCATTTATTTCTGTGAGATTCATGTTCATGATGGCCGATTTGTTTTGTAAAGGATGAAAACAACCCTGTAAATAAAGACAAAAAAGCCTTGATTACTCTGAACAAACATAATCTAACTATGATTACTCAGGAGGAAGTTTTCTGGTTCCAGTAGAAAGAATCTAATAAACATCATCAGGTTTGTCCTTTATCTCCTGATGTCCTTCTGTCCCTCAGTGGAGACGTGCTGATGGAAACCAGTGAGGAAGAAGAGCTGCTTCTAGTTTAGATCAGATCAAAGATTGTCATTAAAATTTTCATTCATCCATTAATTTCATGGACTCATTAACTTTAAACTCGCTCATCATTTCAGTTTTTCCACCGTTGGATTTTTGGTCCAACTGAGACACAAATTCAGTCTCACAGATTCAACTCTGTTGATAACTGGACGTCCACCTGCACAGAGACTAATTACTATTACTATTAATAAAACATTTTTCTTCTTTTCTCTTTTCTTCCTCTTCCTCCTCAAAGTCAGATCAGGAAATAATCGAGCTTTTGCTCCATCTAGTGGTACAAATAGGTATTACAGTTAAATGAGTTCCATCAGAGAATCAGAACAAAACTTGACTGTTGTACTACATTGTAGTATTGTCTGTACGGTAGTACCACAGTGCAGTTCCTCCAAAATTATATATGTTTTTATATTTTATTAATCTTTGCTCATGACAGTGGGTTCTTTGACAATTTTCCTGGTAAAATAAGTCCCATAAAAATAGATACTCTGAAGCGACCCGGATGAGTTTTTCTTTTACATAACTTTGGAGTAAATTAATTTCATCATTCAGCATTCAAGGTATCCCTTAATTTACTTGTTTTTGGTCATAAAACATTCTGATGTAATCATTTACTTTTTTTAGCTTTTGGATAAAAAGCAGGTATTGATCACTACTCCTGTAATGCACAGCAGGGGTCAAAAATCACCCGTATTCATTTCCTATGTATTATAATGTGTGTTGCAATGATACATTTACATTACCGTTTGACAATAAACTCTGACACATTGACTGAGAGACGAGCTCAGCACATTTCTCTTCACATCTAGTACATGTAAATATTGTTTTTCCATGTTCTGTTGTTACTTTTTGAGATTATTTGATAACAATTGTGAAAGATAATTACATATTTGATTAAATTTGGGTTACCTCAAGACTGAGTACCCTACATCCTTGTCAGAAAGATACAAGTTATCACTGTTATTGTTATTTAGTGTTGTAGTCAAGCTCACACCACCAAATTTTTAGAGTTTTAGAATTTGAAGTTTTCTTAAGCTGCAACTTCTAATCAGCAACATCCAAACGAATAAAAGCTTGAAATATATCAATTCACATATTATTTGTCTATATAATATGTAAATTGCACCTTTTAAGTTGAATTACACTAACTTTTTCAGGATATTCTCATTTTTTGGGTAGTATCTGTGTTGGTATCATACAGTTGATATCAGAATTCACATCACACGCATTCCAGGATTTGCTGGAAAGTGAAGCAAGACAGATTCTTTCTTCACTGTTGAATCCCACTTTTTTGTTAGAAATGTACTTTCTGTATATCAAACAATGTCTAAAACCTGCATTCTCCTTAGCTGGTTTGTTTATTTTAATACCTTTCTTAGGTCACACATACTTTATAGCTTATTTTTGTGATCATTTTTTTTCGTCATGTCTGAGTGATTGATCCATATTTTCACACATGCCTCACTGAGAATTCACAGATGTGTTCCTAAATGTCTAAATCTGATATTTTCAAAGAGAAATGAAGGAAGTAGATGTTTGAAACCATGAAGATTAACTGACAGTCAAATGATTCACCCCAAAAGTGTCTGACTATTGGATGAAACCTGACTGTCAGCTTCCCATTTGCTGACATGCTGGAAGCAACATCCCACTCCAGGGCTGACACTGATTACCTTATTTGATCAATGTAAGAATTGATTTACAATTTGAAAGTTTTTCCGTGCATCTGTTACATATCAAATAAGCAGGATGGTGCTCCAAGATTTTCTTTAAAACTTTACTAAATATTAATATTACTGTTAATAATAATAATAATGTTATATGCAATTACGCAATATTGTTTGGTGCCCCGTGTGAGGCATTTGAAAACTTTTTATGGTACAAAGGGGTCCACTGAGCTGTTGCTGGTCAACATGTGAGCGTTACATGTTATAAACTGAATGTGAAATATTTAAGTGCATTAAAATATTTAGTATTTTAATGCACTTTGGAACAGAGGGAAGTGTGGACACACAGACTGTCAAAGTGGGGGAGACATGCCCTCAGCAAGCTGCTGCTCAACCCCTTTAATTTATGACCTTCCCCCCAGAAGCTAAAGCTAAGCCATGCTTCTCCGCTACGCTGTGCTGTTATATGTTAGATTTTGATGTTTTTTTCTTGCTTCCATCAAATCTGCAGGGTGGTGCTGCGAGTTTTTGTTTTTTAATTGTTTTATTTAATATTAATATTGATATTTATATTAACATTATATGTGATGATGCTACACACAGAAAACATTGTCTCTTTATCAGTTTTCCAGAACAAAGCTGCAGGAAATCTTAGTTTCAACTTTTCTTATCATTAATCTTTGCTAAATGCAGATAAAACTACCACTATGAAATCATCATGAAAGCCTGAAAAATTTTGGTTAACAGTTAAATGTTGACTAAATTTACCTGATCAGATCCAGAACTGCAGCCTTCAGACTTTCTGTCTCAAGGGATCAGGTTGCTTTCCTCTGAACTTCAGGAAGAAAAGAAGAAAATCATATGAAGGAATCATTCATAATCTTTTAGTTGCTCTGGTGTCCTAAAGGGAGTTTAATATAGGATGGGAGTTAAAGTTTAATTACAGGTGTCTTTAACATTCTTTTGGCAAAGAACCCAAACAGATGCATAGAGGCAGCTGAGGAACAGGTTACACGAACAGATTTCTGTAATCTGGGGAGTATTTTACTGTATTATCAACAGTAAAATACTGTAATATATATATATATATATATATATATATATATATATATATATATATGTATGTATACAGTACACTAAACTGCACTGGATTGTGGGAATTCACAGTGACTACTGTAATTGTCCTGTCCTGTAAATTAAAACACGATAGTTCAATCACTCATGAAGAACTGACGGAAGGAAAAAGCCTAAGTGCATATTTTTCTGTTAACATTTTATGTAAAACCCCAGAATCTTTTAGATGTTTTCTGATATTCTTTTAAAGTTGAATGGCAGTATTAGCTGACAAGCTCAAACTTGTTTATTTACATATTTCCCATTGTGCTTTGCGGCACCCTCTGTTCTGTTCTGCACCATGAGTTAAGTGTCCATTTAATCCCATGACTCTATGTCCGTCTGTTCTGCTACAGTAAATGCAAATCTGGACCGTGCAGATTCCACTCTGAGATGATGTGGACACCAGCAAGAACAATAACACTGACACTGTTATTGTAGTGATGGTAATTATAGATATACACTGTAAAAACTCAAATCTTAGCAAGTTTTTTTTCTAATTTCTAAGATTTTTTTTGGCTTGTCATAGACAGAAACATTCTGCCAATGGAACCAGCAAAATTTTCTTGATAAGATTTCTTGAAATAAGATGCATTACCTTAAGACAAAATCTTATATCTCACTGAAATGTTTCTCTTTAAATAATTTTCTTATTTTGAGTGTGATGAGATATTTTGACAAGAAATTAGAAAAATATATTAATATGAATAAAAATATGATAAAGATAAAGATATGGATATCAATGTCGGTATCTATATTCACACTATTTGTATTGATCCGCTCACCATCAAGTTACTGTAAAACCCACAGCAGCCTCTTTACAGTGTGACCTTGTCTATAAGGGTGAATTTGCTCCGTGTGTTTTCCAGTTACTGAACAAAGAACCAGCATGTCCTGCTTACCTGGTTCCTGGCTGGTCCTGGTCCTGGTCCTGGTCCTGGCCCTGGTCTACGTCCTCAGACCTGGTCTCAGTCTTTGGGGGACTTGCTTCGTCCTCACGTTGCTCTGAGGACTCTTTAATGAGCTCATCAGCAACATCTAGACATCGTTCCCAGCGTTCTTCGTTCACATACTGAGTCACTTTCTGAGAGATTTTCTTCTTCGCAGCTTCTCTGAGTTTCTCTGCCAGAAACGTTTCACTCTCCTCCAGAAACAGCCGGTGCAGTTGGATTTTAACGTTGATGCGGTTCCCCCAGCAGGTGGAGAAAATCCTTTCCCAGTCAAACGAAAACCAAACGACTGTCAGGAGACCGATGACGGTGAGTAAGCCGAAGCCCCAGGCCTGGAGGAGAATGGAAGCGTCACATCTGTTCCTTCATCATGTCGTTTATGATCAGCCATCAGGACGAGTTTTCATGTTCCAGAGTACTTTAATAAAACACTAAAGCAGGACAGCCGAGTACTGAGGAGGCATAAAACACTAAACAGACCCTCAAGTGTCTTAGAACTTAGAATTTATAAGTATACTTGTTTTAATACTACAACTGAGGCAGGATACTTGTAGTTTACTTATTATATACTATATTTTATACACTTAAGTATTGTATCCTGAAGTAGACTTGGCTTTATACTTAAAAGTATATTCAAAAATAGTCTAAGACCCAATACATTGATATTGGACTTGAAGTATACTTCAATAAACTAAAAAGTGGACTAGTAGTATATAACTACAATGGCTGTACTCAGAGGAGTATAATTGTGATATTTTTTAAGCATACTTTAATAAACTAAAATGTGGACTAAAGGTACATACAGTACATACAGTAGTATTCTAGTAGTATGAGTGTGCTTGAAACTGTACTTGTATACTTGAAAATGTACTTTTGTAAACTTAAATGGCCTTCCAAAGTATACTTAAAGTACACTTTTATTAATGTAAAATGTTCCAATTCAGTCCAAAGAAGTATTTATTTGCAAATACTTAGGTTTAGGTTTATTTTTATTTCGAGCATTTTGCACATGCAAACAAACAAACAAACAAACAAAACAAACTTACAATTCATAGACATCAAAACATAAAAGTTCATTTATGCTCGAAAAGTAGTGGGATGAAGTAAAACTTATGAATTCTGTCTCTCATTTCTAAACGTCCATTGATTCCAACTTCCTGCTTTCACATAATAAACACAAAATCATTCTTCCCGTTTTTCATTTCTCTCACAAATCATGTCTCTGATCCTCTTTCTAAAGAGAGAAATACTTGGATAATTTTTCAGTTCCTCCCCAGGACTTTTCTACAGTTTAACCTCTTTCACAGAAACACAAAAACTTTTCCTACTTGAAGCCATTACTACTTTAAAATAAAAATGTCCTCTTAAACCATTTCGTCCTTCCCTCTGAGTAAACAATCTCTGTATATTTATTGGTAAGTTATTATTTTTTGCCCTGAACAGAATTTGAGCTGTTTGTATATCCACCAGATCTTTTCATTTCTTTTGTAACATTACAAGCGGTTGAACTGTTGATGTATAATTATTACCTCAAACTGCGACACAATAAGTAAAATATGGCAAGACAAGTGTGCAATACAACATATGTAAAGATGTCTTGTTTAAAACTTGCTTTGCTCTATTTATTACTGCTATACTTTGTAAAATTTTACTACTAATGTGATTAACATGAAATTCCAGTTAATTTTATTGTTTGTTATCACTCCCAGAAATTTTTTTTCATTTACTTGACCAATAATCACTCCATCCAACTTAATTTCCAACTTCAAATTTTCCCTTCCAATCCCAAACACCTTTTTTTTTTTTTTTTCAAATTTAGTGACAGTTTGTATTAAACCATGACTGCATGTTCTTCAGTTCCCTGTTTATCACTGGAACTAATAATTGCAAGTCACTACCAGAGCAAAAAATGTTGGTGTTGTATGCAAACAAAACAACAAAACAAGACCATTCATATAAAGAATAAACAATTTTGGGCCCAACACTGACCCCTGTGGGACACCACAAGAAATACCCATACAGTCTGAACACTCAACACCCAACTTCACATACTGCTTTCAATCACTCAAATAACTCATTATCCATTCTAATAAACTGCCTCAACAATAAGTATACTTATACTCAAGTATACTTAATGAAATAAACTCCGTGTATACTACTTTTTGTTGAGGACATTAAAAATAAGCTCTAAGCTGAAACAGAATGAATGAGATGAAGCCAAACTCACCCTGGAGCTGCTCTTCAGCTGAGCTATCATGTCCTTCTCCTCAGAAGTGTGCGAGTCGCTGCAGGCCAGCTGCACCTGCTGCTTGGAGCCGTCATTCAGACAGCAAACGTACCAGTAACCATCCAAAAGCACCGCCTCGGCCCACAGCAAGCCCACAAGCAGCGCCTTCAGGGAGTGTGTGAACAAACTCAGCACAAACGTGTTGCACTTGGAGCGTGAACAGGTGGATGCGTACCTCCATTCCCGCTGGAAAGGCCTGTCTGTCCACAGGATGAAGATCAGCAAGACCAGACATGGCAGAGAGAAGAAGGCAGCACACTGGAAAGCCTGACCTTTGCAGGAGCAGGTAAAGTTCTGCTGGAAGATCAGAAAGTAGGCGACGATGAAGAAAATGGCAAGAAAAATGTTAAATTTTCTAGAGAGCTGAATACCAGCCTTAACTATGACTTTAATAGTAATTGTCTTGAAGTCGTCCATCTTCTGTCTCTGCAGACCTGCAGGCTTCACACAGGCTTTATAAACACACACTCATTAATATTCATAAGCTGTTTGCAAATCTTTGCTGAAGTCACACCCTCAGTTCACACAGGACATGCTCACACATGCACACACAGCAGGTCTGGAATAAACTGGCTAGATTAGGGGGGAAGTCTGCAGTTTCACAGTTGCAATATTTGTTTTGGTCTTTTCATTTTTCATTTCAGGCAATATGTTTTCATATTTCATCGAACACGAAAAGATGACCATTGAATCACAAGATGACAACAAAACAACAGTTATGGCCATCGCTATGTAACAAAACAGTTATATTCAACATGCCTGAAAGGGAGTGGGAGGAAGCAAACTTATTAAATCCCACCCCCATTTCTCCACATAAATCACAGAAGTCATGCTTCCTTCAAAACCAACAGGAAAAAACAAACAATTGCAGCAATAAACCATAGAACAGGAATTTGTACTAAATAACTCAAGCTACTCGGATCATAGTGGCGTTACCATCGGCAACACATAACCATTAATGCCAACAATAATCCATCCCAACAATGGAAAGTAATGGCAGATATTAACAATGACTGAAAAGAAGACAATAATTCTCATTGGTAACAGACAATATACCAACAATGGATCTGAAACAAAAAAGTGCATTAACCCAGCCACTGACTTTGCATGTAAACCTGACGCCTTTGACCCCCACATTGCGCTTGGTGTGTACGCAGGTAACACTAGAACTGATATACTGCAGATTCAACACCCACTCTCTACATACAGCATTGTGACCAAACCATATCTTTATATAACAGTTTATATCGATGCAAATTTTGACATTGCTTGTGTTGCATTTCCAGTTTGTTCCAAAGTTTAGCCCCACATACAGACAGACGAAAACTTTTAAGAGTACTTCAAACTTCACGTATGATGAAATTCCCAAATCCTCTCAAATTATGAGCTCTGTCTTTTATTTTGAAGAGCTTCTGCAGGTTAGTTGGCAGTAAGTTGTTAAATGCTTTGTATAGGAATAGTAATGTGACATATTTAATTGCCCGTATCTGCCTGAGGGGAGGGGCTGATGCTCTAAGTGAAGAATATGGGATGGCCCTGACACTAGCTTTTGGGCTTGCAGTGTAGAAAATGAATGAATTTATATAAATACTCATGTAAAACATTTCCAGACACAGTAAAACTAAACGGGGTTGTTTCTGAGTTTACACACACATATAAACTCTGTTTTTTTATCCTCATCGGGTTTGATGACGGTGTTTTGGTGTTGCCAACCTGTCAGAATCTAGCTGACCACATCCTGTCTGAGCCTACGAGCTCTCTGGAGTCTTACTGTGAAGCAGAGCAGAGGGAAGAAGCTTCGCGAAGCGTGAAAACCAGCCGGATGTGGTTCAGCTCGTGCCCTGCTCTGCACACATTTCAGTGGGAACTGAAGTCTGAGAACGTTTTCATTGCTTCGAACTATGGAGTTTATTTTGTTTTTTAATAGAAATCAAGAAAAAAAAGTCTTGTCTCTTGGGGAAAGACTGAAAACCTCCAGCCCACAACCACTTATCTCCTCAGTGCTTCATGGCTTGTCTGAACTATCCATGGCCGACTCCAAGGTTCACCCCTGTCCAACCAGTGTCCTCCTGTGGTCAAATGCAGAAATGATGTCCAACACCCAGATGCACCAACATTCCCTAAACTGCCTGTAGAGGGGTCAACATTTCCCACTACTGTTCCAAACTTCGACCTAAACTCTCAACAGTTTCCCCAGTTGGAGAGCTTAGCTGTGACACACAGAACGGCAGCTGAGACGCGTGAGCAGTCTGAGTGCCCGTCATGGCAAGCTTTACGCAAACCTAGAGTTGGATTATGGACTCCCGGACAGACCGCTCCCAGAGGGTGAGAGTAGGACATCACCTGTCCTCATCACTGAGGACTGGCTCTCCGCAGGGCTGCATGCTGAGCCCCCTGTTCTACACACGACTGCACCCCCACCCGCCCGAACAACACCATCATCAAGTTTGTGGACGACACCACGGTGGTGGGGCTCATTTCAGGAGGAGATGAGACTGCTTACAGGATGTAGGGGGAAGCGTCTGTCGGTTTGGTGCATAGACAACAATCTGAGTCTGAACACCTCCAAGTCAAAAGACGTCATCGTTGATTTCAGGAGGTGTAAACAGGACACGCGGCCCATCATCGTCAACGGGGACAGGGTGGAGATGGTACGGGAATTCAGCGAGGACCTGACGTGGACGACCAACTCCACGGCGATCCTGAAGAAGGCACAGCAGAGACTGTACGAACAACCTGAGCTGCTGCTGTCCTACCGCTGCTCTGTGGAGTCGGTGCTGAGCTGCAGCAGAGAGGAAGCAGCTCCAGCGAGTCCTCAACACAGCCCAGAGACTGACTGGCTGCCCTGTCCCCTCTCTGGAGGACATCTACCACCCGCTGCCTTAGGAGAGCCCGCAGCATCATCAGGGACCCCTCACACCCCGGCCACTGCCTTTTCAAACTGCTCCCCTCCGTGAGGCGTTTCAGGGCAATAAGGATGAAAACGAACAGACTAAAGAACAGTATTTACCCTAGAGCTGTGGTTGCCCTGAACGCCTCACACACACACACACACACACACACACACACACACACTGTAACAACTGTTACTGCCATAATCACTTTTCTGTGCAATATTCCTCGTGTGCAATTTCTTACTGCCTCACTGCATAGATATAATATTTTAATATTATTTTATATATATTTCTCTTTTGCACTGTTTTTTATAGAGCTGCGTTTTAAAATTCTGTTGTGTCCCTGTGTGTTTTAATCCAGATTTTACCTTATTGCAGGATCGTGAGATATCGGCGCGGACACAATGACAACACAAGACAGTGACTTTGCTAGAATAACGTGCTCTTTATTCCCCACAATCAGTCACAAACAGATTAAACAATCCGTTTCATTTCAGAGCTGATACATAGAAATTGCTTACCATAGCATGAAGACTGGAGAGCCCAACAGTCCGGGTAAAGCAAAAGGTATCAGCAGGCTGGGCGATCGGCCAGATCCCACAGCAGACTCCAACCCGGTTGCAAGATGCACACTGTTTCATTAAGTTCAGGCTGCATACCTGCCAGGCGGGCAAGGCCCAGCAGCTAGGCGCCCCCCCTTAGCAGCTCTTGGTCTGATAAGAATGGTATTCCAAACTAAGTTGATTCCCAAAGCAATTTATACTTCTCACAACAAGTTGTTTTCTCAAAGCAAGTTATATAAAGCAGTTTTGTAGGGCAATTATCATTAAAATGTGCACAAAGACATCAAAATAAAAATCTTCCATATCACTGTGGTACAATGACAATCAAAGGATTCTGATTCTGAATGAGATATTGAGAGTTTCAAAAACCGACAAAGCAGAAGGTACCGCTTTGGTCCCATAAGGTGCCCGAAAAACCTTTGCCGCCCTGCTATTTTCTCTGCCCCCCCTGTGGCCACCCCTAAAAACTTTTTTGGCAGGTGCCCCCTGACCACCCAGAGAGACTGCAGCAATGATATTCTAAAGTTCTCTACCACGAGTGTATTATTGGGAGTGTATCGTTGGTTAAATGTCTGTAATCTGAAAGTATTGTTTGTATATTTCATGTGTGTGTGTGTGTGTGTGTGGACGCGTAATTGCAACATTGTGGGGACTGTGTTCTGGATTTTTACCATCACTGTGGGGACGTCTTGCCCTCGTGGGGACATTTTCCCGGTCCCCATGGGGATGAACCCCGTTTTGAAGGTCAAGATTAGGTTTTAGAGATTAAGTTCCAATTAGGTTTAGGTTAGGATTAGGACAAGGGTTAGGTTTAGGCAATAGTTATGGGTGTTAGGTTTAGGGTAAGGGGCTAGGGTATGCATTATGTCAATGGAAAGACCCCATGAGGAATGAAAACTGTGTGTGTGTGTGTGTGTGTGTGTGTGTGTGTGTGTGTGGCTGTATTCGGTTGTTTTTCATGGGTGAACAAACATCTAAATGGCCACTAGAATAGAAAATAAATAGGAAGGATGAATTTTAGGCAGGAACAGAAAGCAGACGGTTGGTCAGACAGGCACAAATATAATCTTTGGTCCTGACACTTGGAGAAGAAGCAAAAGTTGGAAACCACAGAATCAACTGGGTCAAATGTGATGGACTTATACTGAATGATCAACCAAAAAACAACTCGCAAACAAAATGCAATTACGGTGTGTGGAGTTACATGAATGAACTGCATATGTGTGACTTTAAACCACTTTTAAGGAAATAATAATCATAATGGATCAGATTTATATTGCATTTTTTTCTTGCAGGGCACTTAAAGCTTCACAGTAGATCCGTTATTCTTTCACTCCTCATTCATACATGGTGACGGTAAGCTACGTATGTAGCCACAGCTGCCCTGGGACAGACTGACGGAAGCGTGGCTGCCAATTCGTCCCTCCCACCACCACCGTAACATTCACACACATTCATACACCAGCAGTGCCCCCACTGGAGGGTTAAGTGACACAACGACTCATGGCTGGGGGATCGGGATTGGAACCGCCGATCCTTCGATCATTGGCTGACCCTGCTCCACCACCTGAGCCACTGCCACCCAAATATAAATATAGTACTCAATAACTATGAATTATTAAACGGTAAATTACACAGAAATGAGATGTTTGTGTGCATTTTGTGTTGCAAATCAATTCGGAGGGTTAACTCTGTCCAAACGGGCTTTTTCTGGCATGTTTCCCAGGCAACATGCCGACAACCAAAAACCAGAAAGAATGTCGGCTACGTCAAAACGAAATTCAGACTTTCCTCAGAGTTCTGTTTGTTTTCCTCAGTGGCCGTACTACTTTTACATTAATCAGTGTGATAAATTACTGTTCAGTGTTCTCATTAAATCATCTGGAGCAGTTAAACTGTTTCAGTTGATAAATCTTCTCATGTGGTTTCATATTTTCTACTGTTTTCATGTATGACTGCATAGATTTGGTAAAAGATGCTTTTGTAATAAAACCAATAAACCTGTAAAACCTCTGAACCTGCATCTTTGACCTGCAGCTGATTTCTGCTGTGAGCAGCTGCAGCAGTGTTGCCAGGTGTACGATAATTATCGTATTTGTACGATAATTTGGCCCTCTGTACGATGTACGATCAATAATTCTAAAAAAGGGCAAATGTACGATAATTTGACCATTTCATATTAATGTGAGCAAAACTGTCAGCTGGCGAATTTTTTTGTGAACCCTGAAGGCATCAGTTCCCATGTGACATGTTTCCAGCCAATCATGCTTTGCTGAGCGTGAGATGCGAGTGACGTCCATGTGTTGATTGGCTGCATGGTAGCTGCACCCGCCCCAGGAGACGCTCAGACAGGAAGGCGAGCGAGATTCAAAACCAAAACAACACGAAGGGAGAGGAGGACATATTAGTATAAATAATAAATGAGTAGAAGCCGGATTGACTGATGGAGTGCGAGAAACTTGGACCAGTCACAGCTCAGTTAATAACTACTGTTGACGAACGATGCCAGAGCTGCGCAGCATCTTCTGCTGTTATCGGCGGAGCATCGAAAGCAGCAACCTGGGAGTTACTTTTCACAAGTAAGACTGAGTATCAATATAAGTTGTGTTTAGTGGTTAAAATATTTACCGGCCTGTAATAATCTGTCTATCAGTGACATCATGCCAAGCGAGTCAGGCTCACTCACTTTTGGTGGTCGCTGTTAAAGTTATGTCATAAAAATGAATATGAAACTTCATAAACCCTTCATACATATCATCTGTGTAGATTACACCTGATATTATGACGCCATTAACCCATTCTGTACTGACGCAGCAAAGTCAAGAGTGCCTGTGAGCGCTTTTAAACACTAGAGTGACAATATTTCACGCATCAGTGGGGTTGTTATTTTACTTATGACGGGTGTACGATAATTTCCCTCAAAATACGATAATTTTGAGTCTCTGGTACGATAATTCTATATTTCCCACCTGGCAACACTGAGCTGCAGCGCGACCGACTGAAACATCTGCACCGTCGGACGACACTCAGCAGTGAAAACGCGTTTCCAGTCTGTGTAGAAACCGGAATCGCTGGTACATACGAGGATGTTGGTCGTCTGGTGGTCTGTTCGATATGGAGTTTATTTTGTTTTTTAATAGAAATTAAGAAAAAAAATAATCCGAAAGAGGAAAATAGTTTTGAATCCAAAATAAAAAATATTGAGAGAATAAATTTGCACACTGATAGCAAAAACTGATGTGATTTGAGACTAAAGAAAATGTTTTGAAGGAAAATATTTTGTAATAGAATAAATAAAAATAAATTGACATTTGGAAAATTATTTTCAAGGGAAAAAAGCTCTCAAAAATATATTTTTACTCTCAAATATTGTTTTTTTGCATTCAGAGTGAAAATATTTTCTCAAAAAAAAAATTTTCTCTCTCAAAACTTTTTCCTTCTCGCTTTCAAAACCTAAGTCTTTGCTCTCGATTCAGAATTTTTCTCTCGATGTGAAAACTGTGTCATGGGCGGGTCTGTGTTCCTATTGGCCAGTCTCAACAGAACTGACAGCCGGGTGGTGATATTCTGGGTAAAGGTGGTGACGCCTTCCTCGTTAATATTCATGAGGAAACTCCCGCTGAACCAGACGTACTGATCCAGCAGCACGTTTAGAAGGACTCAGACTAGCGCTTTCTGAACGGTTAATAAATGCTGCTGCTGCTTTGGGAAACATGGATACGCATCACTGCGTCTTTCATCAAAGTTAATAAAATAAGCAGCCGGGTTATAGTTATACGTGTACACTTTTAGACATCGACTCGGGTGGAGTGGCTGCAGCCTCAGCCCTGCCAGAGTCTGACGAGACGTGTTCAAATTTTCGTTGATGAGATGAGATGGAGGAAAATGTCAGTGCCTGGTCTGCCAGACATTCATAAGATGCAGGAAATTCCTGCTTATTGTGCATTAATCTGTCTGTCAAAAGCTAAAAAAAATAGTGCATCATCTTTTTGTGTGGACGCATCGACCACCACTTGCCGTGCGGCAGTTCTGCGCAGGTTTTCCCAACTCGCATCCGCTGGAACCGAGACCCACGGCCTGGGGCTTGAGAGATGGCAGCGGCGGCGGAGAAGTGCGGCTTGGGAGCTGGAGCCGCTCCTCCGGGACCGGGCCGCCGCTCTGACCAAACGCCTCTCCGTGGGTCCGCAGGAGCGGCTGTTGAAGTCCCGGGGGGGCCCATGGACCGATGGTTGCGGCTGCCGTCGACCCGGTACTGAGCCCAGATAGCAGGAGCCGGGAGAGAGAGCGAGACGCCGACCACGCAAGCCTTTTAGTCCATTTTAGTCTTTCTTTTAGTTCCTTTTATTTCACTACTTTATATTTGGGCATTTTACTGGTTATTTATTTAATCACGTAGGCCTGTTCATTCGAACTTAGTTTTATTCATTTTATTTCTGAATCAAGTTTTGTTTTAACCACAGGCTCCCTGCTGGCGATGCCTCTCTTTCTTCCTCCTTCTGCAGTCGCCGGTATCAGGAAAGAACCACACGTCACATACACACAGGTGAGGCAGCATCAACCAAGCTGCTTCACTGCTTTGGTCAGAAACGATTAAATGATTATGGACACACTTGCAACAGCCATTACGTGCTGATGTGCGCCGTCACTGCGCGCCTCTCCACTTCTGTAGGTTATAGCTGAACTAAATCACGCACATTGCCACAGATCAGTTTTATATTGAAAAAAAAAATATTGCAGAAAGGGGTTATGGGTTATTGGAAGTGTGTCCATAATAATTTAATCGTTTCTGACCAAAGCAGTCAAGCACCCTGGTTGATGCTGCCTCACCTGCGTGTTGTGCATATGTGCACCAAAGTCCTGCAACAATTCGGATACCTGACGGATAACCCGCAAAAACGCTGTTTAGCAGACACAATGTCAAAGATTAATATCACGGTTCAGGTGAGGGCGGATATTTATGCAGTTCGGGCGGGTCGCAGTGAAAATAAGTTTGTTTTTCGTTGGACATGACGTGTTTTAAACATCAGACCGGAATCATTTCCAGCAGACAGACAGTGCTGGTAATGTGAAGCAGAACGGGAACAAAGTGGCAAAATGGCAGATTAATGCACAATAAGCAGGAATTTCCTGCATCTTATGAATGTCTGACAGACCAAACACTGACATTTTCCTCCATCTCATCTCATCAACGAAAATTTGAACACGTCTCGTCAGACTCTGGCAGGGCTGAGGCTGCAGCCACTCCACCCGAGTCGATGTCTAAAAGTGTACACGTATAACTATAACCCGGCTGCTTATTTTATTAACTTTGATGAAAGACGCAGCGATGTGTATCCATGTTTCCCAAAGCAGCAGCAGCATTTATTAACCGTTCAGAAAGCGCTAGTCTGAGTCCTTCTAAACGTGCTGCTGGATCAGGACGTCTGGTTCAGCGGGAGTTTCCTCATGAATATTAATGAGGAAGGCGTCACCACCTTTACCCAGAATATCACCACCCGGCTGTCAGTTCTGTTGAGACTGGCCAATAGGAACACAGACCCGCCCATGACACAGTTTTCACATCGAGAGAAAAATTCTGAATCGAGAGCAAAGACTTAGGTTTTGAAAGCGAGAAGGAAAAAGTTTTGAGAGAGAAAATTTTTTTTTTTGAGAAAATTTTTTCACTCTGAATGCAAAAAAACAATATTTGAGAGTAAAAATATATTTTTGAGAGCTTTTTTCCCTTGAAAATAATTTTCCAAATGTCAATTTATTTTTATTTATTCTATTACAAAATATTTTCCTTCAAAACATTTTCTTTAGTCTCAAATCACATCAGTTTTTGCTATCAGTGTGCAAATTTATTCTCTCAATATTTTTTATTTTGGATTCAAAACTATTTTCCTCTTTCGGATTATTTTTTTTCTTGATTTCTATTAAAAAACAAAATAAACTCCATATCGAACAGACCACCAGACGACCAACATCCTCGTATGTACCAGCGATTCCGGTTTCTACACAGACTGGAAACGCGTTTTCACTGCTGAGTGTCGTCTGACGGTGCAGATGTTTCAGTCAGCCGCGCTGCAGCTGCTCGCAGCAGAAATCAGCTGCAGGTCAAAGATGCAGCTTCAGAGGTTTAACAGGTTTATTGGTTTTATTACAAAAGCATCTTTTACCAAATCTATGCAGTCATACATGAAAACAGTAGAAAATAGGAAACATGAGAAGATTTATCAACTGAAACAGTTTAACTGCTCCAGATGATTTAATGAGAACACTGAACAGTAATTTATCACACTGATTAATGTAAAAGTAGTACGGCCACTGAGGAAAACAAACAGAACTCTGAGGAAAGTCTGAATTTCGTTTTGACGTAGCCGACATTCTTTCAGGTTTTTGGTTGTCGGCATGTTGCCTGGGAAACATGCCAGAAAAAGCCCGTTTGGACAGAGTTAACCCTCCGAATTGATTTGCAACACAAAATGCACACAAACATCTCATTTCTGTGTAATTTACCGTTTAATAATTCATAGTTATTGAGTACTATATTTATATTTGGGCGGCAGTGGCTCAGGTGGTGAAGCAGGGTCAGCCAATGATCGAAGGATCGGCGGTTCCAATCCCGATCCCCCAGCCATGAGTCGTTGTGTCCTTGGGGAAGACACAGGGACGTAATGGCAGCCACGCTTCCGTCAGTCTGTCCCAGGGCAGCTGTGGCTACATACGTAGCTTACCGTCACCAAGTATGAATGAGGAGTGAAAGAATAATGGACCTACTGTGAAGCTTTAAGTGTCCTGCAAGTAAAAAATGCAATATAAATCTGATCCATTATGATTATTATTTCTTTTAAAGTGGTTTAAAGTCACACATATGCAGTTCATTCATGTAACTCCACACACTGTAATTGAAATTTGTTTGCGAGTTGTTTTTTGGTTGATCATTCAGTATAAGTCCATCACATTTGACCCAGCTGATTCTGTGGTTTCCAACTTTTGCTTCTTCTCCAAGTGTCAGGACCAAAGATTATATTTGTGCCTGTCTGACCAACTGTCTGCTTTCTGTTCCTGCCTAAAATTCATCCTTCCTATTTATTTTCTATTCTAGTGGCCATTTAGATGTTTGTTCACCCATGAAAACAACTGTATACACACACACACACACACACACACACACACACGAAATATACAAACAATACTTTCAGATTACAGACATTTGACCAACGATACACTCCCAATAATACACTCGTGGTAGAGAACTTTAGAATATCATTGCTGCAGTCTCTCTGGGTGGTCAGGGGCACCTGCAGAAATTTTTTTAGGGGTGGCCACGGGGGGGGAGGGGGGGCAGAGAAAATAGCAGGGTGGCCAAGGGTTACAGGCACCTTATGGGACCAAAGCGGTACCTTCTGTTTTGTCCGTTTTTTCTCATTCAGTTTGAAAGCTAATTGTATGAAACATGACCAGGGATCTTTCTTTTTAAATTTATTTTCATGTTTGTAATTCCATTATCACTTTTATTACAAGATGCATAGAACAGCAGATATAAAACTTGCAGACTCTCTTTCACCTAAGGACCAAATCGGTCCCATTGACTTTGCCCTCAAAATACAGGTAAAATAGGTTTTAGGTCAGATGACCCCCCCTCAACCTACCAAGGTCAGCAGAGCTTTTTGACATAATTTCTGAAAACCACACAAATGGTCTTGATGTGTTGGGACACACATAAAAGAGTGGTGTGAATGTGGTTGAGAATATGTTTTGTATGTGTGTGTGTAAAATTTGAAAAACAAAAGGGCACATATAGTGTCATATACAGGGCAGGAGCGGCTGTGACTCAGGTGGTGGAGCAGGTCGGCCCATAATCAAAGGATCTGCGGTTCCAGTCCCGATCCCCCAGCCATCTGGTGATGTGTCCTTGGGCAAGACACTCAACCCTCCTTGCCTCCAGTGGGCTCCACTGGTGTATGAATGTGTGTGAATGTTTCGGTGGTGGACGTAGGCGCAAAATGGCTGCCTCACCATTTATAAAAACATGACAACTGTGAGATTACAACGTTGTTTGCTAACCACCACTAAATTCCAGAAGTAGTAGACCGTAGTAAGACCACCTACTGGGCTGCGTGTTCCCTCTGATGGACATGCTGGTGTTAGTGCTGTTTGGCAAACAGGAGCTTTCCTGTCATGATCTGATCTTCCTGCTCCTCGGCAGTTTCTTTTTACTGTGGGGTACCACAAGGGTCTGTTCTCGGTCCCGTACTCTTCTTACTCTATTTGCTACACCTGGGTTTGATTATCAAAATAACAATCTATCTTTTCACTTTTATGCTGATGACTTACAGATTTACAGTTGTGTGAAAAAAGTGTTTGCCTCCTTCCTGATTTCTTATTTTTTTGTATGTTTGTCACACTTCTATGTTTCAGTGTCAGCAGCCAACCAGACATGATGGAGGGAATTGTTGTCCAATAAGGGAAAGATGGGTCGATGGCAGGTGATTCCAGACAGGTGCAGATAGGTTAGGTGGGTTAGGGTCAAGTGGTGATTTGCTGTGAATTGGCTGAACTCAGAAGAAAACTGTCAGTTGAATATCCAGGCCACAATCTGGTTGAATTTTCTAGCATTCATCCCATTTTCTGCAAACAAAAAACACCAAAATGCCAACCAACCTGTCCCAAACCGAGCAGGACCTGTTGGTGGAAACAGGGCTTTATATTAAATTATAATACTTTGTTTTATTTTAAGCCTTTTCCAACAAACTGCAGGTGACCAAAGTACTTTAAAAAACTTCAAATATTACTTAAACACATCACATCAAAGTGATTACACAAACAAATACAGAAACATAAATAATCAAAACAAAGAAAACAACCATGATGATAAAACTGTTTATAAAAGATAAGTTAATAACCAAGATATGAAAATGTTTTTCCCTCATCTTTATATTATGGAAAAAGGATTAAATGTAAATATCATATTTCTACGCAGATCAGCAGACAGTAATTTCCAACATTGTATGAACCTCTATATGTAGCCTAAACGTGACAAAAGTAAAAAAAAAAAAAAAAAAAAAAAAGGATTTTAATGGTTTTACATCTGGATCAATATAAAAATGTGAATTTTCAGAAATACCAACAGCATAAAAATATTGTAAAGAAAGGCAACATGATTAACACATTTTTAAACATAAAAGATGTGGTACCAATGGTACATTGTGATTTATGGATCTGCTGTACATGAAAATAATCAACCTAAAGTTTACTGGAAGTATGGTCTTCAGCAGTTCAGCGTTCTGTAGGAGTCTTCAGACCGACTTCAGAGGCTCCATCTGTAAGAGAAACACAAGTTTGATGAAACTTTACAGGAAAAACAAGAGAAAACAGAGTTGAAGGTATAATGTTGGTCTATAGTCATGGAGTTCCTCAGGGCTCTGTACTTGGACCAGTACATTTCAAATAGTACATGCTTCCACCAGGTGATGAAATTAGACAAAAATAACATGTTCTTCCATTCGTTGGAATTTGTTAAGTTATAATTGGAGCTGTATGGGGGAAAAAAAAGTCAATCAAATTAAATCAGTTCAATTTGATTGATCCAGTATCGGTTCATAAAACTTCAATATATATTTTTTATGTTTCTTTTTCCAAAGGCAGCAGTGACTGACGCAGCTCTTGCATGACTCACTGATCTCAGCATATAAACACTTGAAAAGGTTTCCCGTTGCTCCCCTCCAATCAGCTTCTTTCTCCCATATAATACCACATTCACATGTTTAAACTTACCGTATTTTCTGGACTATAAGTCGCTCCTGAGTATAAGTCGCATCAGTCAAAAAATGCATCCTGAACAGGAAAAAACATATACAAGTCTCACTGGACTATAAGTCGTATTTATTTATTTAAAATAGGGTGATTTTCGGATTTTTCATATCCTACTTGTTACTGCAAAAGATTGCCCAATCAGTCCAATTCCAAAGTTAATGCCTGTAAATGATCATAAACATAATTAAGAGGGTTAAACATGTTTTTTTGTTTTTTTGTTTCACCGCATACACAGATGTCCAAAATGAACTCCTCTCACTGAGATAAGGCTATTTTGGGATTTTTGCCCAAAATAGCATTATTATTTTGGGCAAAAATTATTATAGTCCAGTTGCACTGGACTATAATTCGCTCAAGCCGCCAAACTATGAAAAAAAGCGTGACTTATAGTCCGGAAAATACTAATACTAAAATACTGGTACTAATAACTTTGTTTCTGGACACCTGATGGTAAAACACTAAACACAATGCCGGAAAACTGTCAGAAACTTCATAAATAAGGAGGACAAATGGTTTTTGGTGGTTTCTGGGCTAAATGCCTCAAATCGTCTCTTTCTGAGAAGATGATGTCACGTTCAGATGTTTTCATCCAGCTCTGAATCACATCACCTGTAAACTATTCAGCAGCTTGTCAGCTCTCACATTAGCAGCTAATGCTGAGAATGACTTTAATACTCAAACTGCTTTTACATTAATATCTGGAAATGAGTTAAGTTTAACTGAAATCTAAGGAATCTGTCTGATCTGGATCGTTTTGATACAGGAATTTAGTAGTGATACCAGCCATAATTACTGTTTTTAGTCAACTAGATAATTAAATTTAAAGTGATCTGAAGCTTAAATATAAAGCTCATAGTAATTTTTTACTATTAATACTGAAAAAAGCTTGAAAAAATACAAATCCATTATTATTTAAAGGAATGTCAAATATTCACTCAAAAAATACCAAAAGGGTGACTGTATGTAATCTAATTACATACAAAATTTCAATCCAATATTATAGCCATGTACATGAAGTGTATGTATAGTTTTGTTTCCTTTATTCAATCCAGTTTCATTTTATGTAATATATTCACATTAACTCAACACAATAAAGAGACATTTGTCTGAATGCAGCTGTTTAAATAAAAAGTATCAAATAATATTTCTTCCTCCTGCAAGTCAGACTATAAAATAATGCAGCTTCTGCTCTATCTAGTGGTACAAACTGGTATTACTGTAAAATGAGTTCCATGTGAAGTATCAGAGTTGTACTGTACTGTAATACAATGTTGTAGAACTGTAGTGGTAGTATTGTACCATAGTATTGTTCACCCAACATGATATCTGTTTTTATGTTGTACTCACGTTTACTCATGAGAACCAGTTCTTAGACAGTTTACCTGGTAAATAAAAGTCACATAAAAAGAAATATAGTTTAAATATTATGTTTCTAAAGATATTTGTACATTGGGTACATTTATAATGTTGATATAGTCTCATAAACTCAGCCAAAAACAAAAAAAAATTCTCAGTCTTTTTTTTTATGTGTATTTCTATGTATAATATATACAATTATACAAATTACATTATGTATTTTTATTCAGCTGAAAGTTTTTTTTTCTTTCATTTTATTTGTTTCATCAACTCAAAAGAGCTGAAATTTTCTCCAACTGGTTATGACGAGAAACAGAATCAGATCTTTGTCTCTACAGATGTGGGACCACAACACTGAACTAGTTATAATGGTTAAATATGGAGACTTAAAAATGTTTTACACTGGGAATAAAAATAATTTTTCAGATTCTACAATGAAGTAAGTGAAGATAAAATCCCCTTTAGACAGCAGCTTTGTAAGTCATTACACAGGCGTTGGTTGTTATTCAGGTGAGGGGAAATCAGGGCTGCATGTTTTATAGTTTTATGTCATTAAAAGATCAAATAAAGTACTTTTATAATATTTTTCCAAGTTGTTTTTTGTTATTTTTCAACCTGTGTTTTTATGTTTCTGCATAAAAACAAAAGCATTCACACTCTTGAATCCTGTTTCCGTTTATTCTTAGTTCTTGCACTGTTTTCAAGCACTTAACTCGTTCAGCTGCGCTCAACTCACTTCAACAATTTTGGTATCAAATTGTTCAGCTCATTCCTGCTATGACTTTTGCTATCTTAGTAACATTTTTTTCCCTATTTAACTTTTAAACTTTATTTTTCCCATAGAAATGAAGGGAGAAACCTCTCAGCAATCCTAAAGCTTTTCAAAAACTTCAATCCCTTTCACCCATCTGTAAATTTTTGGCTAGAAACTCCATTCAAAGTTTAAACAAGTTACAACAGATTCAGCTATTCAGGAATGTCTTTTCAACTTCATTCCTTCAACCATTTTTGAATTATCGCAATTTCAAAATCATTAAAATATTCAAAACTTCAGCTTCCTCAAAACTTTCAGTTGCACACTATTTCCACTCTTACTTCAGAAACGTCCTCACCCTTCAACCTTCATATCTTCCGCATAATTTCAGCTAGAAACACCATTCAAACTTTAAACAACTCTCTAAAGCTGTTACCACTAGAAAATGTATTTTCACATTCATATCATTAACCATTTTTGAATTATGGCCTTTCAAAAAATAAGGAAAATTGGACTTTTCCAGACCCAAAGTTTTCACCCAAAAAATGCTTCCAGACTTTTTATCGCACAGATATGACTTTTACATCATTGCGTAGCAACAAGCGTTTGCTATATCCAAAACCCAGCCAAAAAAATCTGTCAGACATTGTTTATGAGCTATGGCTCTCGAAAACGTACAAAGTCACCATGTTTCTCCTGTTTGACCCCATTCATTTGGTCAGGCCTTATCCAAAATGTTATGCATTTTTAACGCGCTGCTGTTTAAATTCTGTTCACATTAGGATAAAATGAAATACATTGCTGAGTTCCTCAAAGCCTTGTGGCACTGATGGTGAAAACGTCATTTTGATATCTCTTACAGTTTTCTCTCAGGGGAGAGTTTTTCAGGGAGTGTTCACAGGATTAGGATTTCTCTCAATAGGGTTGGAGGTCTGTGTCTCTTCTTTAACCTCATGCTGCTTTAAATTTTTACTTCTACTATTGTTGTCAATCTTTTAGTTCAGGCTTCCACAAAGTCTTCTCAGCCATCTATTCCTATCTTCAGCTCATTGCAGCTGTTTTGAAAGCATTTTTAAATATTTAAAGCCATCTTTAACTATTTAAAGTCAAACTCAGCTATCATTCAACTGTTTCATCCATCTTCAGCCCTTTCAGCATTACAGTTCAATTTCTTCAGCATTATAGTTCAGCGCCTTCAGCATAACAGCAATCAAACCAGGTTTTAAGCAGTAACAACATTTTCTACTCAGTTTGTTTGTGTGTTTATTGTTTACAGATGAACTGGTTTAGTTCTGAGCTGTGCAGAAAAAAATCATGTCTGCATTTCCTGACGTCAACAAGCAGTCTCTCTCCCCGTGACAGAAAATGATGTCTCATTTTTCCTGAACGAAACTTCAGGGAATGTCAGATTGTACTGTTCATGTTTGCATTGAGAGGCATGAAAACATTTCCTGATGCGGTTCAACTTTTCTTTCCATTAATCTTTGCTAAATGCAAACTCAACTGTTCGAAATCATCATAAAACCCTGAGAAATGTTGGTAAACAGTGAAATGTTGGCTGTATTTACCTGATCAGATCCAGAACTACCACGTTTGGACTTTCTGTCTCCAGATATCAGGTTGCTTTCCTCTGAACTTTAGGAAGAAAAGAACAAAATAAATGTATGAAGAAATTATTCATAATGTGTTCATTGCTCTCCTGTCCTGAAGGGAGTTTAATACAGGAATGAAGTCAAAGTTTAATTATGGGGGTCTTTAATATTCTTCGGGCCAAGGACCCAAACAGATGCAGGGATGCAGGAGCAAGTTACACTAACAGATTTCTGTAATCTGGGGAGTATTTTACTGTAATGTCTACAGTAAAATACTGTAGAATTTATATACGGTACAGTACTGTAAACTGCAGTGGATAGGGGATTATCACGCTTACCAGAACTTTCCGGTATTTGGGCACTTCCTCTTCCGGGCCATTTTAACAACAGCCGTTCCTGCTCTGTTATACTGTTTAAATCGGATAAACTCCAAACATACTTAAGTTTTCATTCTAGACTGAAATGATACTAAGGAAGAAGTGGATCAAAGCGATCGATTTGCCGCGGTGAAGGACCGAACTTTATACTAAAACACACGTTTGTTTGTCCCCAGTGGGGCACAACACCGGCACTTCACAGCATGCTAGCATTAGCCAGCTAGCGTTTACTGACGTGCTTAACATTGTGCGTCTTAAAACACACAAACATCTGAAAATCGGGTCTGTACCCCCCCGTCTCCAGTGGAACAACTGGGGACTGCCAAGAAAGGAGACGCTTTCAGATGCTTGTGTGTTTTCAGCCGCACAAAGTTAGGCACGTCATCGAGCTGGCTAATGCTAGCCTGCTAACACGACTGTATAGACTGCCGGCTACAAACAAACGTGTGTCGTTTTATTATAAAGTTCGGTCCTTCACCGCGGCGAATCGGTCGTTTTAATCCACTTCTTCCTTAGCATTACTTCAGTCTGGAATGAAAACTTGGCATTGGCGTTTATCCGATTAACAAAGTTTAACAGAGTAGTAGCTGGCGGACTACTGTTAGCAGGTTAGCATTAGCCAGCTCGATGACGTGCAACTTTGTGCGGCTGAAAACACACAAGCATCTGAAAGCGTCTCCTTTCTTGGCAGTCCCCAGTTGTTCCACTGGAAACGGGGGGGTACAGACCCGATTTTCAGATGTTTGTGTGTTTTAAGACGCACAAAGTTAAGCACGTCGGTAAACGCTAGCTGGTTAATGCTAGCATGCCGATGTTGTGCCCCACCGGCTGCAAACAAACTACGTTGTTTTATTATAAAGTTCGGCCCTTCACTCTGGAGAATCGCTTTGATCCACTTCTTCCTCAGCATCACTTCAGTCTGGAATCCGTGAAAATTTAAGTAGGGTTGGCGTTTATTCACGTTATTTACGAAGTAAAGCAGGAACATTGAACTGGGCCGGAAGTGGGCCGTCTAAGTGTTTCAAACCGGAGGTTCGGAACACGTTAGCATGATAATCCCCCATTGTGGGAATTCACAGTGACTAGTTTCATAGTCCTGGGCCGTTTCTCAATCTGCGTACTTGTACGTACTTGCGTGCTCGTGGACTCGTGAAACGTCATCACCCGCGGTCCAAGTCATGTTCCATTAAAAAGTTAGCTTCTCAGCAAGTTCACTGGAGATCCCCGGATGTAAACTTTCTCCGCTCATTTTACCCAGCATGCATCAGGGAGGCTCGTGCGTACTTGGCCAGATATAAATCCCAGCATGCACCTGCACACGCGCAGCGTTTGACAGCCGCCTCTTTCCTCCTCCGCCTCCAACAGCCAAACCTGAGCGATCATTTCCATTCTTTACTGTTCTTGGTCTTTTATCTGCAGCTCTTCCTCCCGCTTTCCTCTCACAGCTGTTTCTAATCACATAATTATGACCTGATTGGCCGTTTGCATTAATGTGCTTATGTATTGGAAATAAATATAATTTACGTTGGGGAAAAATCCCCCAAAAAACATCCACTTAGTGGGCTATAATTGTTTTGGGGCAGTTATTTTAATTGTTTTTATTTGTTTCAGTACCATCTCTACATCTCCACAACAATAAATAACAAACAGCTGTAGAATAATAATATTTCCATGTTGACAGCCCTGCTCACTGCTGCACACCGTTGGTGGTGATGTCACAAGTTTGCGTTGTCTCAATCCGTTAAGTAGGCGGACTCCGTGCGTGTGAACTCCACAAGTGCAGACTTCCAGTACGTACCCACAAGTCTGTACTCACAAGTACACAAGTATGTAGTACGCAAACTAGGAATTGAGAAACGGCCATGTCCTGTACACTAAAACAATCCAATAGTTCAATGGATCTCAAAGAACTGACCAATGGCAAATTTTATTTTTCTTCAATTTTGTGTTCCAACCAGTTCCAACTGAAAGTCTGTAAAGAAAACGGATCTAACTCTGAAAATGCTACAAAAAAGTTTAGTGCATATTTTCTTTTACCATTTCATGTAAACCCCCAGATTTTTCTAAATGTCTCCAGATGTTTTCAGATATTTTTTGAAAGGTAACTTACATCTTTGTAGCCAAGTGTAATGACTTTTTTGTGTCGTGCACATTAGCTAACAAGATAAAAACTTGTTTATTTACATATTTCCCATTGTGCTTTGCAGCATCCTCTGTTCTGTTCTGCACCATGAGTTAAATGTCCATTTAATCCCATGACTCCACGTCTGTCTATTCTGCAACGCACAAATCTGGTCCACACAGGATTCACTCTTGGTGAGGTCAAGTGAACTTACCAGCATAAACAATAACACAAAGCAAAAATTTTATAGTGTGAAATGGCAAAACTGTAAAAAAAAAATACAGCAGTTGTACTGTACACTGGGGATGAGCGATACCAAAACTTTTCCTGTCAATACAATACGAGCAGTTTTGATCATTTTTCAGTGATACTGACACTTTTTTTCATCATGTGACACAGATGCTAGAATCTGGCTGCTTTCTCTCATCATTTTATTGCCTAAAACTGTCAGAAGTGGAAACAAATGACATGTTTTCCAACTGTACTGTGGTATCTCCACAGTGTAGAATCCCATATTTTGTCTGGTTGGTATCAAAATATCGACTCCTGGTTATCAGTATGCCCATTCCTACTGTAAAAAGTTTTACAGCAACTTACAGTAAGTGACTGTAAAACCCACAGCAGCCTCTTTACAGTGTGACCTTGTCTATAAGCGGTGAATTTGCTCCGTGTGTTTTCCAGTTACTGAACAAAGAACCAGCATGTCCCTCTTACCTGGTTCCTGGCTGGTCCTGGTTCTGGTCTACGTCCTCAGACCTGGTCTCAGTCTCTGGAGGACTTGCTTTGTCGTCATGTTGCTCTGATGACTCTCTGATTAGCTCATCAGCAACATCTAGACATCGGTCCCAGCGTTCTTCGTCCACATACTGAGTCACTTTCTGAAAGGTAATCTTCTTCACAGCTTCCCTGAGTTTCTCTGCCAGCAACGTTTCACTCTCCTCCAGAAACAGCCGGTGCAGTTGGACTTTGAGGTTGATACGGTTCCCCCACCAGACGGAGAAAATCCTTTCCCAGTCAAATGAAGACCAAACGACTGCCAGGAGACCGATGAAGGTGAGTAAGCCCAAGCCCCAGGCCTGGAGGGCAGAATGGAAGCGTCACATCTGTTCCTTCATCATGTTGTTTATGATCAACCATCAGGACGAGTTTATCTGCATCACCTTTCATGTTCCAAAGTGTTTTAAATAAAACACTAAAGCTTGACAGTGGGGGGTACAGAGGAGAATACCAGAAAGAATACCAAACACCCTTAGCTAAAAGCAGTTAACTTAAAGAAGTACTTTCATGGTCATTTCATTAATATTGCAGTGTTCTCTATTATTATTGAAGTCATTATGCATCGTTTCTGTAAAAAAAAACCTTCTGGCTGCTTCGTTTCAAGCTGTTTTTGTAAGCTAGAAGAGTGGCTTGGGCTCAAACGACAGGCTTTTCCGGTATTGCTCATGAATATCCGTGACGCGTAAATGAGTTGTCTCTGATTGGCTCCCTCCCATGACTGTGTGAAGGACCCCCCCCCCCCCCACCCCCCGCTCTGTGTGTAACCGTAGCAACCAGCTGAGACCTACGCTATTACGCTGTTCGAGGCTTCATGCCGCCAGCCCTGTAGCGGAGCCAGAGTGGAGGCAAGGGGGCGGTCGTCCCAGGGCCTACAAGGTCAAAGGGCCCCGTTTCGTGTGATTTGTTCATGTATAAATTGTTATAAATAAATTGTTTTAACAATTAAATGTGCAGTGTGTACGTGAAGGTCTACGTCTGAGTGTGGGTTTCAATAGGCCAATTCTTGTGTTACGACTGTCCGTGAATGCATCGGAGCTGTGAGCCAGCGGTGATTGGCTGTGCCGCATTAACTTTTTTTTTCTTTATGCTTGATCTGAATTCTGGAGGGAAGCTAAACAGCAAAAATGGAGAAGAAAAAACACCAATCTGGCTCATTCAAACTAAAGGTAAAAGAGAAATTGGTTGCTTCTTGTCATCCACTCAATTCCTACTTTTCATCAACACCACCATGGCCGTGAGAGCCCAACATCAGTCAGCCCACTCAGTCAGCCGGTGACTGAGGCTAGGCTAGCCGCCAGCGGTACTACTCAAAGCCCAAAGCCCACCATCGGGACCACCAAGAGCCCTGCTACAGTCCAACACAAACGCTGCTGGAACATTTTGTGCCACCAGCAGCAGCGGCGGTCAGTGTCCGTGCTGGTAGCACCGGCGAAGACCCGGCGCATCTGGTAGCCACCTCGGCAGCTGTACAGGAGTACCCGACCGACCCATTCTTGTTTCGAGACCACCCTCTCACCCCTGAAGTAATCCGGGCTCTGGCTCTCATCGGGCATGGACCCTGTCAGCCTGGTTTGAGGGACAAATATGCGAAGTTTCCAGAGGGACGATGCTTTAACCCTGCCGCCATCATTTGGGAGTTTCGGGCATCGTGGAGCGACAGTGGCTCATTTATTCACCCAGACCAAACAAGCTGTTTTGCTTCTGTTGCTGGCTGTTTGGCAAAAAGACAACTGAAAAGTCTGGGAAAGCTGGGGTGACCCATGCACAGGATTTTCAAAATTAAAAAAGGATTATGGAGGAGTCGACTAAACTGCGACAGCCAGCGCAGAGAGCCATTGGTGAGTAGGTATGTTTACATGGAGACTTTTTCCCTTTCGGAATGAAATCATTCTGATTGAGGATTTGAGGGCAGCTGTTTACTTGGGAACTAATACACTCTGATCTGGTGTATATGCGCCAATATTTATTCAGAATAATCCTGTCTGACATGCGCAGAATGATGTAAATCACGTTATTTAATAAAGACGGAGGTATAAAAACTGATCGTCACGGTTGTGGTTTCTGCAGGACTTTAATCAGCAGCTGATCCTCATGCGCTCCTACTGCAGAAAACCACGAGGAAAAGGCGTAGAGACAGCGTTTGAGTAAAAAAACAAACTTTCTTTTGCTGTCCATTGAATGACGTTGTTCACAGCCATCTGTCAAAGTGAGGAAACGTCACTCGTCGCATGTTTACGTCTTGTCGAAGCATGCGCTGTAAGAGCGCAACCTCACAACTTTCCGATTCAGCATTTACATGACACCCCGTTCGGTTTGGGGAAAGGAATATTCTACCCCCGAGAAACCGAATGAAAATTTGATCGGTTCAGCGCTTTTCATTCGGAAAGAGGTGTTTACATGGATCATTTTCATTCCGAAAGAGCTTTTAAACCGAGAGCAATCTATATATTTGGATCCATGTAAACCCAGCTGTGTAAACTTAAAAAATTATCTCTTTCTCAAAATGTTGTAGTCTTGACCAACTGTCTATTGAATGTTCTTTGTATTGCTGTTAACTATAACAGACCTCAAGCTCTGCACACGTCACAATACCTGCAGGACACTGGTCCTCAAGGACCGGAATTCGGGGTCCCTGATCTAAACTTTCAGCACCATGGACAGCCGACACTCTGAGATCGACACCTGTCAAGTGCATGTGTGTGTGTGTGTGTGTATTCAGAACACGTTTGAGAACTGGTTTGTGGTTTTACTCTGCTTTCTGAGGCACATCGGTTTGCTTGGCTCAGTAAAAGTGAGCATTAGTGTGTGAGCATTGTTTGACGGTAGGATAAGGTGTTTGAATAGTAAAATTACGATCATAAGGGCCCATCGAGAATGCTCCGCCGCCTCTGTACTGAGACGTAGCTTGTTGACTCCGCAGCGCCGTCTTCACTTCTGGTGCGGAGAGGGAGGGGACCAGGGCAGGGTTACCTGCATTCCCATGGGCGGGCTTAAACACTAGTGGGTGACGCCCCTTGAACATGTGACGTAGAAATGCAAGGCTCTTCCTGATTCGCTCTTATCTCTGTATAGTTTCTATAAATAGGAAGCACAGCCCATGGAGGTGACGCACCACTTCCAAGCTCAGCATGTGAATGTAATTAAGGGTGACCCTCCCTATTTCAAAAGTAGCAAGTTAAACTGGTTTTTGGCGGAAGGAGGCCTTTAAGTGTACTGAGTACACTTATTTTAATACTAAAGCCGAAGCAGTATACTTAGTTTACTTATTATATACTATATTATATATGCTTAAGAATTGCATACTGATGTATAACTTTAAAATGTATACTGCATACTGAAGTATATACTTGGCTTAAACTTAAAAGTATAAAGACAAGTCTCAGGCTATGTACATTAATACAAGACTTATAGGCCTTGATTTACAAAAGGTTTGCATGCACTAAAACGAGTGCGAACTTGACTGCACGCAATAACGGGCTGCAGCTCAATTACTAACAGGAACAATGAAGGTTGTTGAATATGCAATCTGTGCATTTCTGACAAAACATGCTAAATATTGGGAGGAGACTATACAAACAACTCAGCTTTGCACACGTAATCTGATTCATCAACCATGCAATGGACAGCGGGTGCTATTATTTGCATCTATTTTAGCACATCTAAAATGCAGGTATTGACTCGCAGCTTTACACACAGATGGCTGTAGGAGCAACAACTACTGCTGCAGGACTGCAGGCATGCAGCATCGGGTCAGCATCATTTCTCATGTGGTGAGGGCCACACTTTCAGATTTCATTGTTTAATTAAATAACAATCATCACAGCAAACATCAATTATTAACCCTTAAAAAAACGGATCCAGCGCGGGCGGTTGCCAGAATTTCCCTGTCAGCATAATTCTGTTTAAACTGCTCTAAAATAAAAACTATTATAGCTAGAACTATATTTCTTTTAATAAAATATAAATATATATATATATATATATATATATATGTATATATATGTATATTTATATATACATATATATATATATATATATCAAAACATATAGGTTGAAGATAATTATTCTATTATTCAATACTTTTCTGCATTTATATAGTTTTTCTATGTTCATTTAGTAGTTTAATAGGAAAAAATGCTTTAATTTTGAATAATCTTTCAGCCTCTCAATGGTCAAAAAACTTTTTTGTTTTTATTAGCTATAGATATTTTATTAGCAGAAAAATGTCTTTATTAGCTGCTTTATCTGCAGCTGAAATCCAACCATCAGATCACCTTTGTACTCTGCTACCAAAAAGAAGTGAATCTAAAAAACTAAAACACATAAATGGTTGCAATAACCCGTAAAGTGTTAAGAAATATTTATTTTGATTTTGTACATTTGCAAATGTTTTGGATCACTATGTTTTGTTTTTGTAGTTAGCAAGATGTGATGAAAACAATTCAGATTTTTGTGTAGTTTTTATATTCATGGCATTCTTTTAAGAACATTGTAAGTTATTACTGTCAACTGATGTCCATAATCTTGTAGCTTAAAGGGACTTGAGGCAGGAATTTGAAAAAAAACACACATGAATGTCCCTTTTTTTCATACTAATGGGTGATGAAGCGCTAAATACCAAAAATAACGTTTCCACCCACGTTTCTCTCCGTTGCCTTGAACAGACTGTGTGCTGCAAAATGCGCTGCAATTCGATGTCCGAATTTCCCGCGCTGCCCTGCGGACGTGACATCAAATGATGCTACATCCGCTGTTTTGATATAGGACGAAGCTGGTCGCGGTAAATTCAAACACTGTAAGCGATTGTTATGGATTATTCTGCCGTCAGCAAACGATCCAGATCAACTGAAAGACACTAAAAAGTGTAACTACGGAGAGAAAGGTGAGTAAACAACATCATAGCTTCAGTTTGTGCACGCTACCGTGACGGCTTGGCTCGTGGCTGCAGGTACCTGAAGCGTCAGTCGCGGCAGTCGGGAGTTTCGTTTCTTAATCTTGCCTCAAGTCCCTTTAAGTTGCACAGATTATAAAGATATAAAACACTTGAGGACATCCTAAGAAATGACCCCACTATGCACAAAAATAACAGAGCAGGCATAGAAGGGCCATTTCTCCTGCGGTTATTAAAGGGTTAACACAAACTTATTCTAGACAAACCAATCATAACATTTGCAGCTGCAGTATAATATTAGTTAAAGATGTCATTAATTGTTACTTTTCATTTTCCTGTCTTTGCCAGTAGGTATTTAGACCTGCTTGTGTTTGCTCTTCCTCTGCAGACGGCGACTTCCGCGGCTCTGCAGCTGCTGGCACGTCGCCACATGCATCCTTATTGTGCATAACAGTGTCAAACTTCCTCCAAGGTTTCGTTTGTACCAATAAAAACTCCCTTTCCATGTTCTAAACTGTCTTCTTCTCAGGCTCTGCAGGGACACCTGTGTTGTTTTTACTTTGTAATTATTATACTTATTTTATATTTTATTTTATTTACCTCCTCCACTAATATCTCTCTCTATCGGGTCAAATTTCACTTTGTGTTTATGACATGGTCTCCAACTTTCCATGGCAAAGCAATGGCACAGTTCAATCCTCATTTAAATACTGATGTTTGCAGCTGTTGCGGACTGCGTGAGCAATCTTAGAAGATCACCCACAAACAGTGAGGACACAGCGGACACGTCTACCTGCGCCACAAACAGATTAGCGCTCTTTATCTGAGATCTTAGTAAATCAGTCTTAAAGTATATTTCAATAAACTAAAAAGTGGACTTGTGGTATACGAGTACAATGGAAGTACATAGAAGAGTGTACTTTTTATATACTTTAAGCATACTTCAATAAACTAAAATGTACCACTAGTAGTGTACTTGAAAGTGTGCTTTTGCAAACTTAAAATGACCTTATAAAGTATGCTTACGGTGTACTTATCAACTCAAAATGTTCCAATTAAGTCCAAAGAAGTATTAAATTACTAATACTTATACTCAAGTATACTTAATAAGATAAACTCCATGTATAATAAACTTCATGTATGCTATTTTTTGTTCATAGCATTAAAAATAAGTTTTAAGCAGAAGTAGGATGAATGAAATGAAACCAAACTCACCCTGGAGCTGCTCTTCAGCTGAACTTTGTCGTTGCCAGATCTGCTGCAGGCCACCTGCATCTGCTGCTCTGAGCCGTCATTCAGACAGCAAACGTACCAGTTTCCATCCAACAGCACCGCCTCGGCCCACAGCAAGCCCACAAGCAGCGCCTTCAGGAAGTGTGTGAACAAACTCAGCACAAACTTGTTCCACTTGAAGCGTGAACAGGTGGATGCGTACCTCCATTCCCGCTGGAAAGCCCTGTCTGTCCACAGGATGAAGATCAGCAAGACCAGACATGGCAGGAATATGAACGCAGCACACTGGAAACCCTGACCCTCGCAGGTGCAGTCAAAGCCCTGCTGGAAGACAAAAAGTAGGCAAAAATAAAGGAAATGGCGAGTATAATATTAAGTTTTCTCGGAAACTTATTTATTGTCCATGTTATTGATTCAATAAAAATGCTCCTTATGTTTTTATCCATCTTCTGGGTCTCTGCAGACCTGCAGTCCTCACACAGGCTTCATGAACACAATAATGTTCATAACTTGTTCGAAAGTGTTTGAAGTCACACCCTCAACTCACGCAGGACATGTTCACACATCCACATGCAGCATGTCTGGAGTAAATTAGGTAGATTAGAGGGAGGAGTCTGCAGTTTCAGGGTTGCAACCAGTTCACCACAGCAGTGTGCAGAGATGGTGGTGGTGCAGGCTGGTTACTCTACCACAGCTGCAGGATGCATTTACCGGGGTTGTTTGTCTCTGTGTTGGTCCTGCAATGGACCTGGACCTGTCCAGATGAGTCTGGTCCAGGCATGTCTGGTCCAGGTGAGTCTGGTCCAGATGTGTCTGGTCCAGGCGTGTCTGGTCCAGGTGTGTCTGGTCCAGATGTGTCTGGTCCAGGAGTCTTGTCCAGGTGAGTCTGGTCCAGGCATGTCTGGTCCAGGCATGTCTGGTCCAGGTGAGTCTGGTCCAGATGTGTCTGGTCCAGGAGTCTTGTCCAGGTGAGTCTGGTCCAGGCATGTCTGGTCCAGGTGAGTCTGGTCCAGGCGTGTCTAGTCCAGGTGTGTCTGGTCCAGGCGTATCTGGTCCAGGTGTGTCTGGTCCAAGCGTGTCTGGTCTAGGCGTGTCAGGTCCAGGTAAGTCTGGTCCAGGTGTGTCAGGTCCAGGTGAGTCTGGTCCAGGCATGTCTGGTCCAGGCGTGTCAGGTCCAGGTGAGTCTGGTCCAGGCGTGTCAGGTCCAGGTGAGTCTGGTCCAGGCGTGTCTGGTCCAAGTGTGTCTGGTCCAGGCGTATCTGGTCCAGGTGTGTCTGGTCCAAGCGTGTCTGGTCCAGGCGTGTCAGGTCCAGGTGAGTCTGGTCCAGGTGAGTCTGGTCCAGGCGTATCTGGTCCAGGCGTGTCTGCTCCAGGCGTATCTGGTCCAGGTGAGTCTGGTCCAGGCGTATCTGGTCCAGGTGTGTCTGGTCCAGGTGTATCTGGTCCAGGTGTGACTGGTCCAGGCGTGTCTGGTCCAGGTGTGTCTGGTCCAGGCGTATCTGGTCTAGGCGTGTCTGCTCCAGGCGTATCTGGTCCAGGTGAGTCTGGTCCAGGCATGTCTGGTCGAGGTGAGTCTGGTCCAGGCGTGTCAGGTCCAGCTGAGTCTGGTCCAGGCGTGTCTGGTCCAGGTGAGTCTGGTCCAGGCGTGTCTGGTCCAGGTGTGTCTGGTCCAGGCGTGTCAGGTCCAGGCGAGTCTGGTCCTGCTGCTTGGACAGACTCCAGCCTTCTGCGACCCTGAACTGCAGTAAGCAGTGTAGAAAATGAATGAATTTATTTAAACATTCATGTAAAACATTTCCAGATACAGAAAAACTAAACATCCGGTTTAATAAGGAGTTTTAGTAAACGGTGACTTCTTACACCCACATATAAACTCTGAAGCACAGAAAAATGTTCAGTTTAATGTCTGCTTTTTATCCTGATCAGGTTTGATGACAGTGTTTTGGTCTTGCCAGCCTGTAAGAATCAAAGCAACCACATCCTGTCTGAACCTACAAGGTCGATGGCAGAGGAAAGTTTGCACTGCAGGGTAGAAGCATGATGACCAGCCAGATGTGGTTTAATGTGTGCCCTTCTCTGCAGACATTTCAGTGGGAAATGAAGTCTGAGAACGTTCTCATTGCTTCGAGCAGACCACCAGCCTACCAACATCCTCCATGTACCAGCGATTCTGGTTTCTAAACAGACTGAAACAAGTTTTCACTGCTGAGGCTCGTCTGAGGGTGAAGATGTTTCAGTAAATCACACTGCAGCTGGTCCCAGCAGCTATCAGCTGCAGGGCACATGACCCTGTGCACAAGCATTCCAGGATTCATTATCAATCAATCAATCAATCTTCATTTATAAAGTGCTTTTTCATGCAAAAAGCAACACAAAGAGTTTAAGATACTGTGATAAAAACAAATGTATATTAAAGGATAACTTTCTTTTTTTTTCAACCTGGACTTTATTTCTAGCAGTTTATACGTGCATTCACTCACCGGTAAAGTTTCTGCATCACTTTGACTCCTTTGGAAGATATTACGTTGAGTCGCCCTTCAGTGTACATCCAGTATCATAGAGGAGACGGGGCAGCCTCTACAGTATATGAGGTATTATCTGCAGCAAAACGCCGTGGTTTTTGTCAATACTTTAAGTAGAAGATACTAGAAGTAGAGAAAACCAGGCACTGCTCATCACCTGTCCAATACTATCCCAACAGTGAAGCATGGTGGTGGCAGCATCATGATATGGGGGTGTTTTTCAGCTGCAGGAACAGGACGACTGGTTGCAGGTGAAGGAAAGATGAATGCGGCCAAGTACAGAGATCCTGGAAGAAAAGCTCTTCCAGAGTTCAGGAGCTCAGACTGGGCCGAAGGTTCACCTTCCAACAAGACAATGACCCTCACACACAGCTGAAATAACAAAGGAGTGGATCAGAACCACTCTGGACCATTCTGGACCGGCCCAGCCAGAACCCTGACTTAGACCCAACTGAGCATCTCTGAGAGACCTGAAAATGGCTGAACACCACCGTTCACCATCCAACCTGACAGAACTGGAGAGGATCTGCAAGAAGAACCAGAAGATCCCAAATCCAGGTGTGGAACATTGTTGCATCATTCCCAAGAAGACTCATGGCTGTACCAGCTCAGAAGTACTTTCACTCAGTACTGAGCAAAGTACTCAATACTTATCACCATGTCATATTTTAGTTTTCTAATAAATTTGCAAAAATGTCTACATTTCTTTTTTTTCTGTCAAGATGAGAAATACAATGAACTTTTTTGATTTTGGGCAAATGGCTGCAATGAAACAAAGTGTGAAAAGTTTAGGGGGGTCTGAATACTTTTAGTACCCACTGTAATGTGTTCCGTAGCCCCTTTCCCTACTCCGAACCATCACAACTTAAGCCCCGTTTCCACCCGCGGGTCAGGTCGGGCCAGGCCGGATCGGGTGGGTTTTGGTACGGATGTGTTGATTTCATGCTGCGTCCCCACAGCAACCTGTACCCCTACTCTGGAGGCGCTGGACAGCGCTGCTACGTGATCGCGCGACATCATCGCTGTGCAACGCTGTTTAACCAAAACACCACAACGCCACACATGACAGAAACAAAAAAGGAGTCACCCCGGCTTTGTTTTTACGCTTGGTCATGCGGGAAGTGAGATTTTTCAACAAATCAATGTATTGCTGTGTGTTAGCTCCACCTCTTTGGTCCGGATCGGTTAGATCAGTACTCCTACCGAAGGGTGCCAAAAAAGTAGGCCGGGTCAGGTCGGATAATGGTACCCGTCCCAGTTTTTATCTGTGGAGACGCAAAAAAACGTGGACCGATCCGGCCTGACCCGACCCAGACCCGCTGGTGGAAACGGGGCTTTATTGCCTAAACCTAACCCCAACCAAAACCTAATTGTAACATAAACTCTAAAACCAAATCTTGACCCTAAAAAATGGTTTTTTCTGAGGCGTTTTTAGTGAGGACCGGCCTAAATGTCCTCACTTTGTTAGTTAAAAAGCGCAAAACATTTCTCACAATGTAGCAAGTAAAGGAACACAAACACACACTACATCTAGAAAACTAAGGCGCCGAATTGTTTCCTGAATTGGAAACAAAAAAACAACGTGAGCATCAATCAGTTCAGGAATCTCCTCTCAGACTACATCAGTACTGAGATGATTTCTGCCGCCTCAGAACCTCAGCTGGAGGAATTTCACTCTCTGCTGCCCCTGTGATTAGCTCCATCACTTAGTGGAGGGGGTGGGTTATGGCCTTTCCCCCTTGGGGGCTGGGGGTTGGCTGAGGGGGGGTGTTGGGGGCCGTGGTGTTTTGGTGGTCTCTCTGGGGGGTGGGCCCTGGACAGTGTGCCGTGGGTAGCTGTATGTCTAGCCTGGATTTTGGCTTGCAGGCGGCTCGAGACTGGGCTGCCTGGTGGGGATGGGGGTGGGCTCCTTGGTTGGGCAAGGGCAGTGGCGTGGCCTGGGCTGGGCAGCCGGACCCTTCTGGGGGGGGGGGTCTGGGCACCTATTGACCTGGGGTTGTTCCCCCCTCTTTGGAGGGAGGGGGACTCGGCCGATTCCTGGGATCTGGGTTGCCCTGGGCGTGCCACTCCAAGGGTGGGTGGATGGCTTGGGGCCCGGTGGGGGTCCTTGGGACCAGGGCCCAGCCCGGGGTGTGTGTGCGTGCGTGGGCATGTGTGTGTGTATGTGTGAGTGCATACGTATGACAGAGTGGGTGGGTTGTAAGAGTGGGTGTGTGTGTGTGTGGGTACATATGACGCAGTGTGTGGGATGTGAGAGAATGTGCGTGTGGGGGTGTGTGCAGGTGTCTGTTTAGGTGTGATTGTGCATGGGGAGGGTGTGTGTGTGTATGTGTAGAGGGCTGGGGGTTGTTGGGAGAGGGTGGAGGATGGTGTAGGTGGGTAATGGGGTCAGGGTATCTGAGGGTGGGAGTGTGGATGGTTGTCTGTGTATGGCTGGGGGCGTGTGTGAAGGGGTGGGATTGCCTCTGGTTGGGCTCAGGGTCCGCGGGTCTTGGATTCGGGCTCGCACAGGTAGGTGGTACTCTCTGTGTGGCGCTGCATCCAGCACTGTGCGGTTTGCGGCCCCTGGATTTTCTGCTTTTTGCAGTTCTCACATTTTATCTCAAACTCCCGACCACGATAAAGAAATGATGAAGAAATCTGGATTGATTGATCAGATGTACACATAACACTTATCAGTTTAAATGGGCAAAAGAAGTTTATTAATTCAATTCACTACTCACAGGGCGGCTGTAGCTCAGGTGGAAGAGCAGTCGTCTTTCAACCGGAGGGTTGTGGGATCGATTCCAGGCCTCCCCAGACTACGTGCCGAAGTGTCCTTGGGCAAGACACTGAACCCCAAGTTGCCTCCCGATGTGCCTATTGGGGTGTGAATGTGTGTGTGACTGGGTGAATGTGATATGTAGTGTAAAGCGCTTTGAGCGGTTAGTACATATAAGTATAGTATAGTACTATATAAGTACAGTCCATTTACCATTCACAGCAGTGCAAGAGAGAGAGAGACAGAGAGAGATGAAAGTGACAAAGCTAATGAGGGGGGGCAGGGGTGGTCAGTAGGCAACAACAAACGATAGATGGATTTTTAGGCTCTAAAAATCTAGTAAATGATGGTTTCCAGTAAATTCGGGACGCTGCCCACTCAGGACACTTGGATTACATTGGACGAGCAGTATGGAGGAATATTGACCAGTTTTTGTGGACTTTTATGGACCTTTTTGGCTCGGACCCCGGTGAACTCCATTATATGAAAGTTGGGGGGAAACGAGAAGCCTTCCTGATCACCGGCTGCATTTGAGATATTAAAAAAAAGTGCTCCAGAGTCTTTCTCAGCATGAGGGGAAGTGGAAAATAAAGTTACATCATTCTGTGGGTGGAATGTTCCTTTAAATATAACACCTGTAGCTAATAACCTCGAATGGCCACAAAATGTAGGGAAACGCTGTTACCTCAGTGGTGACTTTTTCCCCTCGTTGGCCAAAGAAGATGCTGCAACACAAAGCTGAAACACCGAAACCATGATGATACAGTAGCAGCAACCGAGACACACTTTGCTCTTTTTGCTTGCGACCAGCTCTGTAACGGTCAGAGCGCCTTCTCTGATTGGTGGATTGTGTATCTGTAGGATGCGAATATTAAGAAAATCGACCTCAGTTCAAAAAAAAATAACCATTTTTTTCACTGACGTGAACGCTCCCGTTGACTTGACATTTATTTGATTAAAGCTGTTGCCGTGCAAATATGTCAGACGAAATATTCGGAGTAGGTGTGTAGAGGGGTTAAGTCTGGCTAGAAATGGTCTTCATGGAAAAGTGTAAAATCTAGAGAATATTAAGACTTTATTCTTGTAAAATTACAACTATACTCTTGTAAAGTAACTAGTTTTTCTTGTAAAATTTCATTTTTTTGTAATGCAACTTTATTCTCAAAGTCTGTAAAAAAATGTTCTTAATGTGGCCCTCACACTCCGTCGTAGGTGAAACATATGAACTGTGGAAATGAAGCAAAAA